>JANAVB010008413.1:0-43284 GCA_029216955.1 Iris pallida
GCTCGTAGGGGTCAGTAGAGTTATTCTAGCGTGTAGTGTTGTAGTTTGCGGGCATTCCTTACCGCCCGGTTGATAGAATTTTTATTGAAAATTTCGACGTTATCTTAGGCATGGACTGGCTGAAAGACAGTCATGCGACAATAGATTGTCGTAGAGGAGTGTATCTTTTGATATTCCAGGCATAAGCGGTTCACCTTAGTCAGATCAGTGGCAACTCAACAATAGCAGGGAGTAGTAACGGCAATGGAAGAAGTTCAAGTTCCGAAGGTAGTTGAAGAGTTTCAAGACGTATTTTCTGAAGAGCTTCCAGGTCTACCGCCGGTTAGAGATATTGAGTTCAGTATAGAATTGGCACCTGGAACTAAACCGATATCAGATCGAGTTTACAAAATGGCAGAGTCTGAGCAGGCCAAGGTATCAGCATATAGAGGAACTGAAGGAGAAGAGGTTCATCCAAGCTAGCATATCACCCTGGGCAACACCAGTGGTACTTGTGGGGAAGAAGGATGGGTCATCCAGATTGTGCATCGATTACATGAAGCTTAACACGGCAACAGTAAAGAACAAGTACCCACTACCCAGGATCGACGACTTGTTTGATCAGTTGAGCAGAGCTAGAGTTTTCTTCAAGATAGATCTTCGTTCAGGGTATCATCAAGTGAGGGTTTAGAAGGAGGATATTCCCAAGACATCATTCAGGTCGAAGTATGGGCATTATGAGTTCTTGGTAATGCTGTTTGGTTTGACCAGTGCTCCAACAATATTTATGGATTTGATGAACCGCATCTTTATGCCATACTTAGATCAGTTTGTCGTTGTGTTTCTTGACGACATTCTCGTATACTCTGCCAGTGAAGAGGAGCATGAAGACCACCTCAGGAAAGTGTTACAGGTTTGAGAGAGAACCAGTTTTATGCCAAGCTCAGCAAGTATGAGTTTTGGTGGACCATATTTCATTTTTGGGCACATCGTATCAGGAGCTGGAGTAGCAGTGGATCCCAAGAAGGTAGAAGCAGTAGAGAGTTGGCCAGTATCCAAGACCGTAGATGAGTGCAGAGTTTCTTGGGATTGACAGGATATTACAGAAGGTTCGTATCAGATTTTGCGAGACTTTCAGCACCCATGACTCGCATGACACGGAAGGATGTACCATTCATTTGGTCGGCAGAATGTCAGGCATCATTTGAGACTTTGAAGCAGAAGTTGATATCAACGCCTATTCTTATATTGCCAGTTGGACCCAGAGATTTTACAGTATATTGTGACGCGTCAGGAAAGGACTTGGGTGTCCTTATGCAACATGGAAAGGTGATAGCATATGTATCTAGGCAACTTCGAGACCATGAGAAGAATTATCCAACTCATGACTTGGAGTTGGCAGCAGTAGTATTTGCTTTGAAGCTATGGAGGCATTACTTATATGGTGACCGAGTGGACATGTACACAGACCATAAAAGTCTGAAGTACATCTTTACTCAGAAGGAGCTGAACATGAGGCAGAGAAGATGGTTGGAGTTGATCAAGGATTATGACTTGGAGCTTCAGTATCATCCAGGCAAGGCTAATGTGGTAGCAGATGCTCTCAGCAGGAGAGGCGACACATTTATGTTGACAACATAGAAGCATATCTTAAAAGATCTTCAGGAGATGGGTATCGAAGTTATACTTCCTAGTGATGTAGGAATTCTGGCAAGTCTACAAGTTTAATCTGACTTGGTAGACAGGATCAAGGCAGCTCAGACACGGACCCAAGGATTCAGAAGCTTAGGACAGAATATGAGTCAGGACTCAGGAAGGAGATGAGAATTCATGAAGATGGTACACTTAGGTTTGGGTCACGTCTATGTGTGCCTAGTGGAGATATCAGACAGGAGGTTATGGCAGAAGCTTCTTTAGTTTCCAGTATTCTATACACCCTGGAGGGACCAAGATGTACCAAGTATCAAGCAACACTTCTGGTGGAACAGGATGAAGAGGAAGATAGCTAGATTTGTTTCTCGTTGCTTGGTATGTCAGCAAGTGAAGGCAGAACAGCAGAGGCCAGCTGGATTATTGCAACCGCTTCCTATTCCAAAATAGAAATGGGAACACATTACCATGGACTTTGTGACCGGTTTACCATCACCAGTGGTAAAGATGCTATTTGGGTGATCGTGGACAGGCTTACAAAGGTGGCACGTTTTCTTCCTTTCAGAGTAGGGCAATCTACAGAAAAGTTGGCAGAGTTGTATATGCAACAGATAGTCAGCATGGAGTCCCTGTCAGTATTGTGTCAGACAGAGATACCCATTTTATATCATATTTTGGAAGAGCTTACATTATAGCCTGGGTACCAAGTTAAGATTTAGCACGGCTTACCATCCCCAGACAGACGGGCAATCAGAAAGAATAATTCAGACTTTGGAAGACATGTTGCGAGCTTGCACTCTGGATTTTGGAGGTTCTTGGGAGAGCCACCTGCACTTAGTCGAGTTCTCATACAACAACAGTTATCAAGCCAGTATCGAGATGGCGCCATGTGAAGCACTATATGGTAAGAAATATAGGTCGCCACTAGCATGGGATGATATCGGGAGAGAGAAGATGCTAGGCCCGAAAATGATTATCCAGACAGTTGAAGTGGTCAAGGGAATTAGAGAGCAACTTCGAGTTGCGCAGGATCGACATCGTCATTGGGCGGACCAGCATCGTAGGCCGCTAGAATTCTCTGTTGGGGACTACGTGTTCTTACGGATCTCACCTACCCGTGGGGTCATTAGATTTGGCGTTCGCGGGAAGTTGTGTCACGACCCTCACCCTGAAGAGGGATACGAGCACGTGGTTACGTCCAGCCTATGCCGCAGAATCGGTAGTAGAATGCTGTATATAGGGTCTGTAAATACTACGACTAAAACAGTTAAAGGTACCTGTACAGTATATACACTCCGAATGGAGGTGACATAGCAATACAGTCTCAATCACAAAGTAAAACTAAGGTAGATAGTACGAAAAAGAAATACGATAGATGAAAACAGGAACAAGTCCAAGATCCACACAAGTCCAGAGCTATACATAACATCACAGAGTCACAGAAAATATATATAACTACTACAGTCTGAAAAGTACTAGCTGGCTCGCAGGCCAGGTAAACCTAACTAAGCTACACTACTCAGGGTGAGCAAAGTCTAGTGGCTCTAATAACAAGCCACAGTCCGGGTCTACTCCATCAGACTCGACCCCATAATAGGTCGGGCAATCTGCCTCAGAATCATCTGTAATATGTCAACGGTATCCTGTCAGGAAAATGAGCAAGTACAAACACCAATAGTAGTTCCATATGAATTGACAAATTCTATAAGAGACAGTGTAATAAAATACAAGACAATCAACAGAAAATATATATCGAGATGTGAGTACTGAATAGGACGACAATATATATATAGGACGACTTAGGAACTATTCAGAAGCCGAGTTACAACCCCTAAACTAAACAGGACCGGGGCTGTAACCCTTCTCCCGAACAGAACTTAGTCTCCAACGATAATAAATGTAAAAGGTGCCTTGAATTATTAGTGTGTTATGTGATCGGCTTAGGAAAATATAATCAGGCTTTCCATCCGACCGGCTATGACAATGTATACAATAGAGCGGTAAGGCCGATCACCATGGAAAGCTATACAATGTAGGGTAAGGCTTTACCCGTCGTGAGGCGAGGGTATAGCTATGAACCAACATAGAACAATATGGGAATTTTGATCACACAACCACTAATAACTCCCCCCATCCCCGAATAGTATAATGGATCTGGACATGACACGTCATGACACAGGGTTTGAGAGTAGGGGGCCAGCCCATGTAGCACCCAGTTTCCCAAATGAGGGTAATTTTAAAATTTTGTGTTTATAATTATTTTAATAATGATATTTAATTTATGATATGATTTTTGGTGATTTTAAATTATTTTAAAGTTATTTAAATCAATGACTTGTGGTTTTGACGTTTTGCTAGTGAAACCCTAGAGACTGTTTGACCTAGAGCCTAACCATGTGATTATAATATTTTAATATTATTTTAGCCTAAGGATATTTTTGCATTTGACCTCTTTGAATTATTTGATTATTTTATTATTTATGATATTATTTTGGGGTTATTTGAGTCGGGTTCGAATTTTAACTCAATCCGACTTGAAACGGGGATCCGGGGGTAGTTTGACTCTAGTGGGACCCACACACTAGTTAGGCAAAGCCCACATGATATTAATTTTAGTCCACATGATAGAAATATTTTAGTTAGAGGTTAGACTAATTATTATGGATAAGGTTAGTGTGATTAGAGACTTTAGAATGACTAATTTAGCCCCAACCAATTAGCCCTTTCCTAATACTCATAGAATAGGTTAGTGGGGGCATTTTGGACCTTACCATAATAGGAAAAATAGCCCCATATGGCCAGCCACTTTGGGAGAGGATAGGCTTAAGTTCATTTCATTATTCTTATCCACACTCTCTCTCTTGTTCTTCCCCAAATTCCTAGAGAGCAATCCCTAGCAATTTTTCCACCAAATCCTTCCATTTCGCCACCAAATCTTCTTCTTTCCTTCTCCATTCTAGCCAAGGAGGAAGCTACCCAAGTTTGGGAGGATTCGGAACTCGTTCGTGTCCTTTTGGAATCTCTACGTGGTGTCGCTCCGGGAAGGTTTTTCTTCGATTCGATCTACCGGGAGGTATAAATCCCTTCTCCTTTTCATTTTCTATGCATATAGGTCTATTTTGAACCCATAAAAATGACCCCCATGGTTGTATCTCTATTTGTGTCCATTTTGTGTCCATTTGGAGGTCATAGAGTGTCCTTTGTGTTGTGGTTGTGTCCATGTGGGAAAATCCCAAATTTGGACACACTATGTGTTGTTATTATGTATAATGAATTATTACATTTTAATCTCATATTTTGTATTGGAGATGTGTTCTATATGTCTCATATTATATTAGTGTAGAAAGTGAGTTCTTGATTATTATGTTATATACTTGTGTTCTTTTGTCTCAAACTACCCAAATCCGTCATGATTTTTATCCACGTTTTTAATTTCAGCCCTAACTTAGAAATGTCATAACTTCTAGCTCAAAGCTCGATTTAATCTCCTATTTTTTTTAAAAGAAGCGTATTGAAGTTAGATTTCCAAAAACATGTATTAATAGGCCTAATTCTTTCTGTAACTTTCTGGAGTATTTAAGTGTCAGCTGTACGAAAGACAAACGCGTTCTCGGTGTTTTTGCGATTTCGGGAGTTTTTGGAAACGAAAATGCAATCCGTTTAAAGTTTCGGAAAGCTAACACATAGATCTATAACATACTTTAATCCTAAATTTTAATTCATGCTGAGATGGTACAGTATTGATTATTAGTAGGAGTTACTATTCGGCATATGCATTTTGTGCACCCTTGTGTGTAATATAATGTTCTATTTGATTTTAACCCATGTTAATGTATATACATATGTAATTAAATAGAGAATGCAAGCATGAGTAAATGGTTAAATAAATGATGTATGAGGTGTAAGTATCCTATCTAATGTAAGCATGTATAAGTATGGCTTGTAATGAATATGTAGGTTCCATAGTATGTAATATATGATGCATATAGTGGTACAAGAGAATAAATGAATAATGAATGAATGCAAGCATGAATGTAATGTAATAATAGATGTAATGTATGCAATATACAAGTTAATGAGATGTAATGTTCTATGTTAACAAATCCTATATTACCTCATGTACCCCCTTACACTATGTTGACACTGTCACACTTGACACATTGTTCATACTTGACACTCTTTGATATGTATACACTATGTATGCCCATTTAACCCTCACTTGCCCCTTTGCCATGTTCACATACACACATAGCCTCTTAAATAAGTATTTATGAATATAGTTAACTTAGCTATGTATGTATATTATATATAGTTAGCATATTGTGTTGTATATAAGTTTATATAACCATTTGAAATGCCATGATTATAGACCTAATGTTGAATACCAATATATGCATGTGTAATATGTGTAGACATATATAGCTTAAAGTAATAGATTACCTAGTGTATATCCAATGTGAATTCTTGCCTATTTGAGTATTGAATAATTGCATGCTATATAGAGTTGGGTGTATGTTGGCTTGTATAGCCTTGTATTGATGTGTGCTTGTTAGGATAGTCTTGGTTAGGCCTAGTAAGACTTACTGGGTTAGGATATGACCTAGTTTGACTAGTGCAGTTGACCAGAGTTGACCAAGGGTTGACTTTGGCCTAGTTTGACCTAGATTCATGTAGAATACATTGTAGTGCTTTATATTACCCTTCTGGACATGTTGTGACTTGTACTGTTCTAATTAGGAGCCAGACACCTCTCCTCGGACAGTATCTTTACCTTGGACATTCAGATATCAGGCGAGTACATTCTCTGATCGTTTCATACTTGTCACGAATTATATTCTCGCTCTAGATTACTTTTACTTGATGCTGTCACGTTATCATCACGGATTGGTACTATACGGATCTTTTCTTGGGATGTTACCCCCTTAACGGGCGCATCGGATACTTTATGACATGTGTTTCATGTACAATGTATTCTTTGCTTCTGCGTTATTCATGTACACTCATGTCTCTCATGTTCTACATGTACGTTCATGTACTCTCATATTCTTTTATGTACGCTCATGTTTCCTCATGTGTTTCTTGTATAACCAAAATATTATGTCCGTAATGTAACTTGAATAGATCCTTGTGTATTGATTGTGGGTAGGGGTGAGTATAAATGGTCATGTGATTTACCCATCATGTACATTACTTTTCATGTTCATCATGTACAACCTAAGCCAATTACATGCCATCTCGTACTCTAAATCACTAGTCACTTACAGTTCTTACTTATCATGTATATATATTTCCAGTTATCAAATATCTCTCCTGTTTTCATGTACATCTTCTTACAGTGTTTCATGTATCTTATTCTATTGCCTGCTTTATATTTCCTGACATGATATGAACTGCATGAGATGTATTGTGCTCGCTCCTGTCCTGACTGGACTTGTTGATAAATTTTACAGATGGCCTGGGATTGCCTGCTAGCCTAGAGGAGACACAGTAGAGGTTGTTTAGATAGTTATTTCATTTTGTCGGGATTGTTTACTTGTGGATTACTGTATTTGAGTTTTGAGATGTACTTCTGGGTTTATGTATCTTAGACACTTAGACTTCTATCTCCTGTATCTTTTGGATTTCATGTTTTATCTATCTTCCATTATGCTCTACCTTAGATGTGATTGAGTTTACATTCTGCTATGTCACCCCCATTCGGGAGTATAAACTACTTAGCCTTATACTGTTAGATGCATGAGACCTAGGACAGCGTTCTACCGCCGACACTACGGCGTAGGCTGGGCGTTGTTACGTTCTCGTGCCCTAACTCTAGGGTGCGGGTCGTGACACATTTTTAGTGGTGGCCCATGCAGGTCGAGTTTATGTAGTGGTATTCGAACTTGAGTACCACTACAGCCTGTAGTAGGAATATGATATATCTTGAAGGTACTCAATCACAGTTAGGAACCCTTGAGAGATTCCCGGAACGACCCTTGAGAATCTTATTTTAACTTCGATTTGAGAACTCTTTTTTCCCTTGATTTGATTTATTTTTACTTATAGTTAAATTTGATTTTGATGGATTATGGTTGAATTTGAGTTATTTCATTGATTTTGATGAATGATTGTCGAATTTTGAATCTTGATGATAGCTGTTGCATCCGAGTTGTATTTTGATAGATTTTTGTTCATTTTGAATTTTGAAGTTCGTTGATAAATTTGATTTCATTTATGGGTATTCATTGTTGATTTAATTTAATTTTTTTGACAAGATGAAATTATATGGGCTAGGTCATATGTTATGGAATCTAGTCTTCTATAGTCACATTAGCCAGCATGGTGAGGACATTAGTCTAACTCTGGATATATTTCTCGGGTGTGGGAATTTAAGATTTTCGCAGCCAAGCTAGCGGCACCGCAAAAATGTTAAATACCATGATTCTAGAGGTATGTGCCTAAGTCAAGGACTCTGTGATTATCGTAGTCTTGTTTACTAGTATGACGGGGATTTAGAGTACCATGATTTTGGATAGACGCATATGATTATCAGATTGTACCTTAAATATTTTCAAGTATGTTTTCTCTACTTTGATGCAGTCCTTCAAAAAGAATTATTTTGTTTTGCTTTATTTTGTTCTAATTATTTAACTTAGGAGTAGCTTGTGTAACTTCTTGCTATGAGTTTCTTCTTAATACAATGAATCGATGATTTTGCTAGACTTTATCTTGGATTTGATATTTAGCTCTGGTTTCAAAATGGTTCCTTCTTTTAGGCAAATAAGCAAACAACTTTTATCGTTATTTCCTTCTTGCTATTATTCTAGTATTGAATAATAATAATAAAACTGCCTTGATTTTGTCAATCACCTATTTTGCGATCTTGGTAGGAATCTAAATGTTGGTCTTAACGTAGAATTAATTTTTTAGGACATGAGAATATATGAGTATATTTACATAGTGGACACTTGCCTGATTATATGCATGCTACACTTGATTTTCCACCTATCTAAATACATATTAATATGTTGTTAATGTTAAAATTTTCAAAACCCCAATTTCTGGTTTTCTGCTTTTCCAGTTTAAATTCGTAATTTAAATGTAAATTTTATGTTATTAGTTTTGTCTACATAACTGCACATGTATGATATCTGCAGAGTTTCAATTTTTAGAGAAATTGGTTAAGTTATGTGAATTTGTAAAATCTGAGACTGCATTATGTTAATATTACACTGGTTTAAATGTTAGCTTATTTTCAGATTTTGTATGTAAATGCTGAACTAAAACTGGGTTTAACCTTTCAATACTAAGCTATAACCCTGTACAAGGACACACACACACACCCTAACTTAGTATACGCTGTCATGTACCTAACCTTTCCTCTCTATGTTATGATCACATACTTGTATAGATATATATAGAGCTTAGGCATACATGTTATAATATGTATATACATAACTAAATCTCTACCTCTTATAGATGTTTATGGTTAGCCATGCATGTTATGATTAAATAGGTTGTGTATTGTAGGTTGTTAACCCATATGCCATGAGTAGTGTAACATGATAGCTCATATACAATTTCATGTATATTTCACATACACCCATACACACACAAACCACATAACATTACATAATGCTAGTTTTTCCTCTCTAACGCTCTCTCTGTACATATATATATTGTGATTTGGATTTCAATGCAAGTGATTTTCAATTCCTTAATTTTTGAATTTGATTCTGTACCTTTTTCAGATAATTGGTAGTTGCCTTTATTTGTTTTGATAAGTACCAATTTCATATAGGATGGTCGACCGCCTTACAGTTTTGATGGTTTGTTGTTTCTGTAACTTCTCTAGTTTAGCACCCTAGATTGCTTGTACGTTTTGATACCCTATGACCGTTTCGGTTAGCATGACTAGTATACCTAGATGAGACTTTCACTACCACCGTATGACATGACCCTGTATGTCGTCCTTTTGATCACATGATTTGTTTTAATCTGGGACTTTGATTGTGGGGGTTTGACCTAGAGGGAGTATGGACATTTTAATTTCGAGGACAAAATTTTTCTAAGGTGGATAGAGTTGTAGCACCCAGTTTCCCAAATGAGGGTAATTTTGAAATTTGTGTTTATAATTATTTTAATAATGATATTTAATTCATGATAATTTTGGTGATTTTAAATCATTTTAAAATTATTTAAATCAATGACTTGTGGTTTTGACGTTTTGCTAGTGAAACCCTAGAGACTGTTTGACCTAGAGCCTAACCATGTGATTATGATATTTTAATATCATTTTTGGCCTAAGGATATTTTGCATTTGATCACTTTGAATTATTTTGATATTATTTTATTATTTATGATATTGTTTTGGGGTTATTTGAGTCGGGTTCGAATTTTAACTCAATCCGACTTGAAACGGGGACCCGGGGGTAGTTTGACTCTAGTGGGACCCACACATAGTTAGGCATAGCCCACATGATATTAATTTTAGTCCACATGATAGAAATATTTTAGTTAGAGATTAGACTAATTATTATGGATAAGGTTAGTGTGATTAGAGACTTTAGAATGACTAATTAGCCCCAACCAATTAGCCCTTTCCTAATACTCATAGAATAGGTTAGTGGGGGCATTTTGGACCTTACCATAATAGGACAAATAGTCCCATATGGCCAGCCACTTTGGGAGAGGATAGGCTCAAGTTCATTTCATTATTCTCATCCACACTCTCTCTTTGTTCTTCCCCAAATTCCTAGAGAGCAATTCCTAGCAATTTCTCCACCAAATCCTTCCATTTCGCCACCAAATCTTCTTCTTTCCTTCTCCATTCTAGCCAAAGAGGAAGCTACCCAAGTTTGGGAGGATTCGGAGCTCGTTCGTGTCCTTTGGAATCTCTACGTGTCGGTGTCGCTCCGGGAATGTTTTTCTTCGATTCGATCTACCGGGAGGTATAAATCCCTTCTCCTTTTCATTTTTTCATGCATATAGGTCTATTTTGAACCCATAGAAATGACCTCCATGGTTGTATCTCCATTTGTGTCCATTTTGTGTCCATTTGGAGGTCATAGGAGTGTCCTTTGTGTTGTGGTTGTGTCCATGTGGAAAAATCCCAAATTTGGATACACTATGTGTTGTTGTTATGTATGAATGAATTATTACATTTTAATCTCATATTTTGTATTGGAGATGTGTTCTATAGTGTCTCATATATATATATATATATTAGTGTAGAGAGCGAGTTCTTGATATATTATGTTATATACTTGTGTTCTTTTGTCTCAAACTACCTAAATCCGTCATGATTTTTATCCACGTTTTTAATTTCAGCCCTAACTTAGAAATGTCATAACTTCTAGCTCAAAGCTCGGTTTAATCTTCCGTTTTTTAAAAAGAAGCGTATTGAAGTTAGATTTCCAAAAATATATATTAATAGGCCTAATTTTTTCTGTAACTTTCTGGAGAATTTTGAGTGTCAGCTGTACGAAAGACAAACGCGTTCTCGGTGTTTTCGCGATTTCGGGAGTTTCCGAAAACGAAAATGCGATCCGTTTGAAGTTTCGGAAAGCTAACACATAGATATATAACATACTTTAATCCTAAATTTTAATTCATGCTGAGATGGTACAGTATTGATTATTAGTAGGAGTTACTATTCGGCATATGCATTTTGTGCACCCTTGTGTGTAATATAATGTTCTATTTGATTTTAACCCATGTTAATGTATATTGTAAATCCCCTAAATTCCTACTATTTTTTTTATTTTATTTATTAATTTGCATGGATTTAAAATTTTTGGTAATGTATGTCACGTAGTCGTATTGTACGTCGTATGCGAAATTTTCATTTGCTCGACGAGTACGAATATGTGCGAGCGTACATATTTATAAAAAATTTTCTTTTCTATTTTAATATACACTTTCAAAATTATAAATATTATTCTTGCTATAAAAAGCCTTTTGTTTCTAAAAAGCTATTAATAATAAATAATATTTGTATACTAGAAAAGTCTAATTATGTAAAGGATATTTGTTGCATACAAATATTTCATTATTTATTTATTGGTCTATTTTAAATAAAAGTATAATTTTCGGAATTTATTAATAGTAATATTTTATTGTTCAAAGAGATATTTAAAAATATTTATTATTTTCGAAATTATTATTATTGGTATTTTGAAAAATATTTTGGAAGTTATTTTGGCCAATTAAATCTTGATTTAATGTTTGGAATTATTTAAATAGATTAAACTAGTATCTATATTTGGAATAGGATTATTTGATTTGATTTTAAACTAAAGGAATTTAATTTAAATAGGATTTGCATTGGATTTGGATTGGGATTTGAATTTGGATTTGATTTAAATTAATATATGAATTATCTACATTGGGTTTTAAATATCCTAGTCCATATCTAATTGGGAATTTTCACATCCTATAAATAGGCAGATACTCCTCCAAATTCCACACATCCACAAATTCTCCACAACCCAATGGTGCATGCCTCGTGTCCGTGTCCTCCCCCATCCAATTCTTATTCCAATTCTTTTTACAAATACAATTATTATTTCGTGTCGACATCCCCGACACCATCAAAATTTCCAAACCTAAACCCTAACCCTAATCCTAACTTCTCCGACCATCTCCTCTATGGTCTGCCAACCTGACCAATGCCCCGATCTCCACCTCCGCGTGCCTCTACAACCCATCGCCGCCACCAGCACCGCTCCTTCACCACCCCCATCCCAGCTCTCCCAACGCCTCGCCGGATCACCAAACTAGTCACCAGCAGAACCAACCCCTGCTGCCAACGCCGCCACTGGACCTCCCCGACACCACCAACTCCCAGCCACCACCATCACCATCGACTACATCACCACAAAAATTGGCCATCGCCCGCGACCACCCTGTCGTCACCCCGACCACCACCGTGGTCACCATCCGCAACACCACCACCGACGTCAAAACCCCAGCCACCCAAAACCACCACAAATAGGAAAGAAAAACCAAACCCTAACCCTGAAACTTACCTCGACCGGTCGAGCATTCCGCCGCCACCGCCGCGACCGTCGCTGCCGACCACCGCCTGGGCCTCCGTCTAACGCCGGTCCCCCGCGTCCTAGATCTGAGCACGGCGCCGCCCCACGAACAGCCCACGGTCACCCCTCGCCGCGCGTCCGCCGCGTGCACCACGGCCACCTCCGCCCGACCAAAACACCGCCCCTTCCTCCCTACTTCGAAGAGCCGCCGCGTCTGCGCCGTCGCCGCTCCACTCCTCCTCCGATCACACCGAGCGCCGCCCGGTACCGATCCAGCACCGCACGAGCCGGCAACCCCCACTGCGTCCGCTGTAGCCAGGAACCCCGTCCGCCGCGCCTGGAGTCGCGTCGGCCTACTGCGCCGGAGCAGCGACGAGCCCGCCGACCAAAAACCCCCGCTTTCCTCCGCCAAGGAGCCCCGCCTGAGTCTCCCGCTCGACCGCCCCTTCCCTTTCTTCCGATTAACACTCTTTCTCCTCCTTTCCAGAGAGAAAGAGCAGCACTTATTTCAATGATTTTATTATGTATTATTATTTTGTGTGTTTTTACAGAAGTGTGATATTTTGTTACTCTAAAAACCTAACTGATATTTCTACATGATTATCATTAAAATTATTATTGGTATTATTATTATTATTATTATTATTATTATTTATATTAATATTATTAGTATATTCATTCATTATTAGTAGTAGCACAGCTGTATAGATTTGAGTTTTTGTCTTGACTTTGGGTGTTTCGAGATGCTTTTGTCTTTTTGTTATTATTATTCTTTTGTTTTTGTTTTGCTCAAATCGTTATTTTTACCAGTACATAGTAAGTTTATTGATATGTAGGAAAAGATATTCCGTATTATTATTGTTATTATTATTATCATTATTTATTATCATTATTATTATATTATCTTTATTATCACTAATATTATTACTGTTATTATTATTAGTATTGATTATTCTTGCTATTTTATTTTATTATTATCACTATTAATTACTTGGTTCTTTTGTGTTGCTAGTTTCTGTTGAGTTTTTAGCTTCCTTTATTATTGCTATTATTAATATTATTATTGTTATTATTATCTTAGTACTTTATTTATATAATATTTCTGTAACACAATGTAGTAGTAACTTAACTCTACATATAAAATTCTAATTTGGTTCTTACCCTTAAATTTTTTTTATAATATTATTTTATATCGCTTAAAATATTTTCTGCCTAAAATATTATTAACAAAACTTACAGTTTGTCTTAAATCGACTTTTGATTTTTATTTGAAGCATATTTTGATTAATAGATTATATTTCAATATTAGAAATAGATTTCAAAAAAATCGTATATATATTATTTATCTAAATTTCTCTGATTATCCCTCTGCCCGTGACCAGCCCATTTATTCCTATTCCTTCGCCCATTTCGAGACTACCTTATGTCCACCCTAACTAACTTGACCCTTCTGGATCCAATGACACGATCCGTACCACCATCCGAGGTCCCCATGCATAGTTGTTGTACCGAAATCGCAGATCGTGCCACCTGGATCATTGCAGCACCACCAGACGTACCAGCAAGACACCTTGCCATTAGCTGTTTATTTATTTTAGCTCATATTTCATGCATGTATTATTTTCTTTATGCAAAATAAACTGTGATACATAGCATAACTGTTAGAACTTACTGTTCATTTATATTTCTTGCTGTGTATTATTTTTCTTACAAATTAAACCAGATTTAAGGGACCACCTTGTGTGTTGCATTCATTGGCCTTGACACGTTGCAAACACGAAGTTGGTTTGTCGCATGTAGAACACGAAAGTGCCTGATTGGCTGGCCACCAGTACTACAAGCCGTGCGATAGGAATAACCGCTAATATAGAGGTTGCATGCTAGTTTGACGTAGCGGTTATAGTGGTTTTGTTGTGGATACAACAATAGGCATTGGACGGGGAGGACAATTCCTTAGCGTATGGACTTCGATGCACTTCCCTTGTGACCCGGACTCTCCGTTGGAGATACGGGGTTGATGACCCATGCTCTTCCTGCTGGGGCCTCTGGTGTCCAAAGGGGGACTACGCCGATCCTATTCAGCCAGGGCCCATGCGTAGGAAGGATTGTTCTTAACAACATTTCACTTAGAATGGTAGGCTACCCTATCCGTTAGGTACGAGTACTTTTGGTTTGGGTACTTGTATCTGACCGTGGCTTGGAACAATAACTTGTCGCGGATTAGTTTCGTCACATCTTGTCCTTGTTTGGTTGTAGGTGTGACTTACTACTTCGATGAGAAGGTATTGAACCTTGTTGGAGTCCGGATACCATATCGATTCATAGCATGGAAAGATACGTCGCCGTGAATTAGTTTACCATCTCCTGTCCTTGTTTGGTTGGGGGGATGGTACACTCGTTCAGTAGGTGCGTATTGGACTATGTTATAAATTCGATTTACTTATTTATTTGAGCGATATTTATTCAGTTTATATGGCATGCTATTATGTCTTGTTACGTCCCTCTGAGGACCTGGTTGTCTTGCCAGGTGTGTGCTATTGTCTTTCGCAGGTGCTTCTAGCCGTGAATTCGTTATTTCTTCGAGGATGACTGTATTGGATCGTCTTCGCTTCGCTCGCCACTCATTTCATTTCTATGTACTTTTTCTTATTTTGTTGGTATGGATTTGTCCTCCCCAACATATGTATCAAGACAAATTCATATTGATATATGATACTTTTATTCTTTGATTTGTGGATGAGATTAGTTAGTTATGGTTCTACTGCATTTTACAGCTTATGTATTTACGAGGCTTTCATATATTGGAGTATACTTCGTATGAATACATAGCATGACTACGTTCCTAGTCCTACGTATTTTGGGACTAGGGCGTTACATGTTTTTGTGGTGGCCCATGCAGGTCAATAAATTGTTTGGTTACTTTACCGTACCAAGCAAGCCCGTATAGGATTAGAAGTTTAGGATCTCATCCACATACTTGACCTCTTCCTTGATTTTTCTACCGTTTGACTCATCAATTGCATCTGCTTGCTTCTTCCATCCCTATTTCTATTTTTCCCTTCGTGCTTGCTAGAAATTGACCCTACTAGTTAGTTGTCCCAAAACACCATTAGTTTAATTCTTTAAGTTGGGTAGAATACCTTATGACCTAGCAACCCTTTGACCTAGTGACCTATTAGCAAGCTTATTTAGATCCTAGAATCTAGAGGACCTAACCCGTCTAGCCAAACAAGGACTTGGACAGAAGACTATAGGCAACTGTATGACTTAGAATCATTCTGCCATCTTTTAATCTTAATCTCTCGTGCCTATGTTTTACCATTTGACTAAATGATGCTAATGTAGCCTAGTTTTTGCAAGCTTATCTTTTATCGAGCTTGTTCAAGACATATGTTATTGGAAGAGCTCCCACTAATATGTTGTCTAATCCGAACCAGTGCATAATGGTCTGATCAACCAAGTGCACTTTGGTTCGCTTTTTGCCTATTATTCTACGTGGATGGGGACATAGTTGAACTTGTCCTCTAGAGTCCCATCCACGACTGCCTTGACAATTCCTTTGAAATTATTCAATCGTCTTTGAATCACGTATTCGTATTCGATAACGCCTCCTTCGAACTCTATCTTGCTTTCGCCTTCACCTATTTTAGAAGGACGAAGGCGTTATACTTTCTCTAGCTATCCTATCACCTATGACCATTATCACTCGATATTGCTATTTCTCCCTCCTAAACTACTCGTCCTTTTCTCTCGGCCCTATAATTACTGTCATGACCCTCTAATCGCTTAATTAAGACGAATCTATTCCGTTCTCTTATCGTGACCCTTATTCATACCGTATTTTTTTCTACGATCTAGACCGTAATTCTTACGTATGAATTGTTATCGTTTGTTCCCCATCGATACCCCTTGTGTCCCCTCACCCCCTACTAATTCTTAATTTCGAGGACGAATTTCTTTTAAGTTGGGTAGGATGTAAAACCCATAAATTCCTACTATTTTTTTATTTTATTTATTAATTTGCATGGATTTAAAATTTTTGGTAATGTATGTCACGTAGTCGTATTGTACGTCGTATGCGAAATTTTCGTTTGCTCGACGAGTACGAATATGTGCGAGCGTACATATTTTATAAAAACATTTTCTTTTCTATTTTAATATACACTTTCAAAATTATATAATTATTATTCTTGCTATAAAAAGCCTTTTGTTTCTAAAAAGCTATTAATAATAAATAATATTTTGTATACTAGAAAAGTCTAATTATGTAAAGGATATTTGTTGCATACAAATATTTCGTTATTTTATTTATGGTCTATTTAAATAAAAGTATAATTTTTGGAATTTATTAATAGTAATATTTTATTGTTCAAAGAGATATTTAAAATATTTATTATTTTCGAAATTATTATTATTGGTATTTTGAAAAATATTTTGGAAGTTATTTTGGCCAATTAATCTTGATTTAATGTTTGGAATTATTTAAATAGATTAAACTAGTATCTATATTTGGAATTGGATTATTTGATTTGATTTTAAACTAAAGGGATTTAATTTAAATAGGATTTGCATTGGATTTGGATTGGGATTTGAATTTCGATTTGATTTAAATTAATATATGAATTATCTACATTGGGTTTTAAATATCCTAGTCCATATCTAATTAGGAATTTCCACATCCTATAAATAGGCAGGTACTCCTCCAAATTCCACACATCCACAAATTCTTCACAACCCAATGGTGCGTGCCTCGTGTCCGTGTCCTCCCCCATCCAATTCTTATTCCAATTCTTTTTACAAATACAATTATTATTTCGTGTCGACATCTCCGACACCATCAAAATTTCCAAACCTAAACCCTAACCCTAATCCTAACTTCTCCGACCATCTCCTCCATGGTCTGCCAACCTGACCAATGCCCCGATCTCCACCTCCGCGTGCCTCTACAACCCATCGCCGCCACCAGCACCGCTCCTTCACCACCACCATCCTAGCTCTCCCCAACTCCTCACCGGATCACCAAACTAGTCACCAGCAGAACCAACCCCTGCTGCCAATGCCGCCACCGGACCTCCCCGACGCCACCAACTCCCAGCCACCACCATCACCATCGACTACATCACCACAAAAATTGGCCATCGCCCGCGACCACCCTGTCGTTACCCCGACCACACCGTGGTCACCATCCGCAACACCACCACCGACGTCAAAACCCCGGCCACCCAAAACCACCACACAATAGGAAAGGAAAACCAAACCCTAACCCTGAAACTTACCTCGACCGGTCGAGCATTCCGCCGCCACCGCCGCGACCGCCGCTGCCGACCACCGCCTGGGCCTCCGTCTAACGCCGGTCCCCCGCGTCCTTGATCTGAGCACGGCGCCGCCCCACGAACAGCCCACCGGTCACCCCTCCGCCGCGCGCACCACGGCCACCTCCGCCCGACCAAAACACCGCCCCTTCCTCCCTACTTCGAAGAGCCGCCGCGTCTGCGCCCGTCGCCGCTCCACTCCTCCTCCGATCATCCACCGAGCGCCGCCCGGTACCGATCCAGCACCGCGCGAGCCGGCAACCCCCGCCGCGTCCGCTGTAGCTAGGAACCCCGTCCGCCGCGCCTGGAGTCGCGTCCGGCCCACTGCGCCGGAGCAGCGACGAGCCCGCCGACCAAAAACCCCCGCTTCCCTCCGCCGAGGAGCCCCGCCTGAGTCTCCCGCTCGACCGCTCCTTCCCTTTTCTCCCGATTAACACTCTCTCTCCTCCTTTCCAGAGAGAAAGAGCAGCACTTATTTCAATGATTTTTATTATGTATTATTATTTTGTGTGTTTTTACAGAAGTGTGATATTTTGTTACTCTAAAAACCTAACTGATATTTCTACATGATTATTATCATTAATAATTATTATTGGTATTATTATTATTATTATTAATATTATTAGTATATTCATTCATTATTAGTAGTAGCACAACTGTATAGATTTTGAGTCTTTGTCTTGACTTTGAGTGTTTCGAGATGCTTTTGTCTTTTTGTTATTATTATTCTTTTGTTTTTTTTTGCTCAAATCGTTATTTTTACCAGTACATAGTAAGTTTATTGATATGTAGGAAAAGATATTCCGTATTATTATTGTTATTATTTATTATCATTATTTATTATCATTATTATTATTATTATCTTTATTATCACTAATATTATTACTGTTATTATTATTAGTATTGATTATTCTTGCTATTTTATTTTTATTATTATCACTATTAATTATTCTTGGTTCTTTTGTGTTGCTAGTTTCTGTTGAGTTTTTAGCTTCCTTTATTATTGCTATTATTAATATTATTATTGTTATTATTATCTTAGTACTTTTATTTATATATAAATTTCTGTAACAAAATGTAGTAGTAACTTAACTCTACATATAAATTCCAATTTGGTTCTTACCCTTAAATTTTTTTAATAATATTATTTTATATCGCTTAAAATATTTTCTGCCTAAAATATTATTTAACAAAACTTACAGTTTGTCTTAAATCGACTTTTGATTTTTATTTGAAGCATATTTTGATTAATAGATTATATTTCAATATTAGAAATAGATTTCAAAAAAATCGTATATATATTATTTATCTAAATTTCTCTGATTATCCCTCTGCCCGTGACCAGCCTATTTATTCCTATTCCTTCGCCCATTTCGAGACTACCTTATGTCCACCCTAACTAACTTGACCCTTCTGGATCCAATGACACGATCCGTACCACCATCCGAGGTCCCCATGCATAGTTGTTGTACCAAAATTGCAGATCGTGCCACCTGGATCATTGCAGCACCACCTGGCGTACTACCAGGCAAGACACCTTGCCATTAGCTGTTTATTTATTTTAGCTCATATTTCATGCATGTCTATTATTTTTTTTATGCAAAATAAACTGTGATACATAGCATAACTGTTAGAACTTACTGTTCATTTATATTTCCTGCTGTGTATTATTTTTCTTACAAATTAAACCTAGATTTAAGGGACCACCTTGTGTGTTGCATTCATTGGCCTTGACACGTTGTAAACACGAAGTTGTGTGTCGCATGTAGAACACGAAAGTGCGTGATTGGCTGGCCACCAATACGTAAAAGCCGTACGATAGGAATAACCGCTAATAGAGGTTGCATGCTAGTTTGACTTAGCGGTTATAGTGGTTTGTGTTGTGGATACAACACAATAGGCATTGGGCGGGGAGGACAATTCCTTAGCGTATGGACTTCGATGCACTTCCCTTGTGACCCAGACTCTCTGTTGGAGATACGGGATTGATGACCCATGCTCTTCCTGCTGGGGCCTCTGGTGCCCAAAGGGGGACTACGCCGATCCTATTCAGCCAGGGCCCATGAGTAGGAAGGATTGTTCTTAACAACATTTCACTTAGAATGGTAGGCTACCCTATCCGTTAGGTACGCGTACTTTTGGTTTGGATACTTGTATCTGACCGTGGCTTGGAACAATAACTTGTCGCGGATTAGTTCATCACATCTTGTCCTTGTTTGGTTGTAGGTGTGACTTACTACTTCGATGAGAAGGTATTGAACCTTGTTGGGGTCCGGATACCATATCGGATTCATAGCATGGAAAGATACGTCGCCGTGAATTAGTTTACCATCTCCTGTCCTTGTTTGGTTGGGGGGATGGTACGCTCGTTCAGTAGGTGCGTATTGGACTATGTTATAAATTCGATTTACTTATTTATTTGAGCGATATTTATTCAGTTTATATGGCATGCTATTATGTGTCTTGTTACGTCCCTCTGAGGACCTGGTTGTCTTGTCAGGTGTGTGCTATTGTCTTTCGCAGGTGCTTTAGCTCTAGCCGTGATATTCGCTATTTCTTCGAGGATGATTGCATTTGGATCGTCTTCGCTTCGCTCGTCACTCATTTCATTTCTATGTACTTTTTCTTATTTTGTTGGTAGTGGATTTGTCTCCGCCCAACATATTGTATCAAGACAAATTCATGGTTAATATATGATATCTTTTATTCTTTGATTTGTGGATGAGATTAGTTAGTTATGGTTCTACTGCATTTTATAGCTTATGTATTTATACGAGGCTTTCATATATTGGAGTATACTTCGTATGAATGCAGCTGGCATGACTACGTTCCTAGTCCTACGTATTTTGGGACTGGAGCGTTACATATATACATTATGTAATTAAATAGAGAATGCAAGCATGAGTAAATGGTTAAATAAATGATGTATGAGGTGTAAGTATCCTATCTAATGTAAGCATGTATAAGTATGGCTTGTAATGAATATGTAGGTTCCATAGTATGTAATATATGGTGCATATAGTGGTGCAAGAGAATAAATGAATGATGAATGAATGCAAGCATGAATGTAATGTAATAATAGATGTAATGTATGCAATATATAAGTTAATGAGATGTAATGTTCTATGTTAACACAAATCCTATATTACCTCATGTACCCCCTTACACTATGTTGACACTGTCATACTTGACACATTGTTCACTTACACTTTGACACTCTTTGATATGTATACACTATGTATGCCCATTTAACCCTCACTTGCCCCTTTGCCATGTTCACATACACACACATAGCCTCTTAAATAAGTATTTATGAATATAGTTAACTTAGCTATGTATGTATATTATATATATGTTAGCATATTGTGTTGTAATATATAAGTTTATATAACCATTTGAAATGCCATGATTATAGACCTAATATTGAATACCAATATATGCATGTGTATATATGTGTAGACATATATAGCTTAAAGTAATAGATTACTTAGTGTATATCCAATGTGAATTCTTGCCTATTTGAGTATTGAATAATTGCATGCTATATAGAGTTGGGTGTATGTTGGCTTGTATAGCCTTGTATTGATGTGTGCTTGCTAGGATAGTCTTGGTTAGGCCTAGTAAGACTTACTGGGTTAGGACATGACCTAGTTTGACTAGTGCAGTTGACCAGAGTTGACCAAGGGTTGACTTTGGCCTAGTTTGACCTAGATTCATGTAGAATGCATTGTAGTGCTTTATATTACCCTTCTGGACATGTTGTGACTTGTGCTGTTCTAATTAGAAGCGAGACACCTCTCCTCGGACAGTATCTTTACCTTGGACATTCAGATATCAGGCGAGTACATTCTCTGATTGTTTCATACTTGTCACGAATTATATTCTCGCTCTAGATTACTTTTACTTGATGCTGTCACGTTATCATCACGGATTGGTACTATACGGATCTCTTCTTGGGATGTTACCCCCTTAGCGGGCGCATCAGATACTTTATGACATGTGTTTCATGTACATCATGTATTCTTTGCTTCTGTGTTATTCATGTACACTCATGTTCTCTCATGTTCTTACATGTACGTTCATGTACTCTCATATTCTTTCATGTACGCTCATGTTTCCTCATGTGTTTCTTGTATAACCAAAATATCATGTCCGTAACGTAACTTGAATAGATCCTTGTGTATTGATTGTGGGTAGGGGTGAGTATAAATGGTCATGTGATTTATCCATCATGTACACTCTGTTACTTTTCATGTTCATCATGTACAACCTAAGCCAATTACATGCCATCTCGTACTCTAAATCACTAGTCACTTACAGTTCTTACTTATCATGTATATATATTTCCAGTTATCAAATATCTCTCCTATTTTTATGTACATCTTCTTACAGTGTTTCATGTATCTTATTCTATTGCCTGCTTTATATTTCCTGACATGATATGAACTGCATGAGATGTATTGTGCTCGCTCCTGTCCTGACTGGACCTGTTGATAAATTTTACAAATGGCCTGGGATTGCCTGCTAGCCTAGAGAAGACACAGTAGAGGTTGTTTAGATAGTTATTTCATTTTGTCGGGAGTTGTATTTACTTGTGGATTACTGTATTTGAGTTTTGAGATGTACTTCTGGGTTTATGTATCTTAGACACTTAGACTTCTATCTCCTGTATCTCTTTTGGATTTCATGTTTTATCTATCTTCCATTATGCTCTACCTTAGATGTGATTGAGTTTACATTCTGCTATGTCACCCCCATTCGGGGAGTATAAACTGCTTAGCCTTATACTGTTAGATGCATGAGACTTAGGACAGCGTTCTACCGCCGACACTGCGGCGTAGGCTGGGCGTTATTACGTTCTCGTGCCCTAACTCTAGGGTGCGGGTCGTGACAGCCCACTCCCAAATCAATGTTTATATAAGTACAGGAAACACAAAAATATCACATACCCATATACCAAGAAAGTCCAGGAATAACATCTCATGACAGGATCCGACGTATACTAGTCCATGAACCGTCGTGTCGGGAATCATGTAAAACACTACAACTGAATCGGATATAGTAGATATCAAGACAATAAAAACTATCAGTGAATGTACTCGCCTGTGGTCCTGAGATGATAAGGTGAACAGACGCTCAGAGAAATCACAGACCTAAAATAAGATACTATAAGTCAAACAGGGTTTTATACTGAAAATAAAACTAATTTAAGTCATAAATACAAGTCTAAGTCAAAACTAGGTCAATCTAGGTCAAACTGAGTCATACTAGGTCATACTGGTTCATACTAGGTCATACTAGGTCACTGGGAGTCAATCCAAGTCAAACTAGGTCAAACGGGGTCAGAGGTTGACTTACAGTTGACTTTTAGTCAACTGGTCAACCCTGGTCAACTCTGGTCAACTCTGGTCAACTCTAGGTCAACCCTAGGTCAAACTAGTCTAATGTTGACCAACTGTTGACTTTCAGTCAATTGGTCAACTCTGGTTTGGTTTCGGTCAAATCTAGTCGCTTAAAGGCTAAGTTTGACTCTCGGTTGACTTTTGTTGACTTTTGGTCAAAATGGTCAACCGACGTCAAAACTAGTCTAGGAGTACTATATTTGATCATTATCAACCAAGGAAACCAAGTTCTAACTATATCTTAGACTCTAGACTCAAATACCCTATTTCTAGGTAAACCTACATTACCTTACCTAGGTAAATCCTGATACCTTGCCCAATACAAAGGAAACCCCGCTAATACCCAAGATACTAGCCTAGGCCCCTTAGGGTAGCTAGATACTATCCTATCTAAGGTTTACCTACCAAGAAATATGGGTATCCTAGGTATCTAACCTATTTTAGAACATTTGTTGGTTTTACCCTCATTACCCTACCAATATCATATATCACTCTCACATCATTCTAGCACTCACCCACACAACTCACTCACACACAACACTCTCATATATCACTCATGACACCACACTCATAGGCTCTCACCTAGGCTTAGATATAGGCTAACCTATAGGCTATGCCAATCTCACATAGGCTCACACACACACTCACACATAAGCTCATAAACACACACACGCCCAAGCTCATAAAGTGGACTGATTTGTGGGACATGTTAGGACTGAATTCTAGGGGTAAATGACAGGTTATGGGAAGCTAAAGGGCTTGTGTTTAGGGGCTGAATTGAAGAGCTATAGGGACTGTCATCTAGGGGCAAATTGGACTGGAATGTGGTGGTTACTAGGCTGATTTTGGGGCATGTTAGGACAGCTAAATGGGACTGATAACAGGGCAGTTATAGGACAGGTTTTGGAGTGTTTGAAGGGCTGCATATGTGGGCCTAATGGGCAGCAAATGGGACAGCCAACAAGTGGACTGAAGGGCTGAATGTTGGGGCAATGATAGGACTGTTATATAGCTTGTTAAGGGCTGATTTCAGCATGTTATGGGGCTGTGTATGGGGCATGTTTAGGACTGAATTGGGCATGCCAACAAATGGTTTGATGACTGAATTTTGTGGTGTTTAGGAATAGCCATTAGATGCTGAATTCAAGACAGCATGTAGGGGTGAAATCTGGACTGATTTGGGGCTGCCATGTAGGCTGTTTTGGGACAGCCAAGGTGCTGTCCTACTGCTGTTAGCAGTGGGTTCATGGGTGGTTTTCCCCCTTTCTAACACTCACTACTCCACTCTCATTCCCCTCTCTAACTCCACACTCAATCCCTCTCTAACATTCACTCAAACACCACTTATACACATCACTCCAACACACAACACTCTAACTTCTCCCCCTACCCTTGGCCGAACCTACCACCCACTTCCAAACACAAAATTACACACCATAATATATACATATATATATAAGCCACAATATATATATATACATATATATATATATATATATATATATATATATATATATATATATATATATATATATATATATATATATATATATAGATTAGATAATATGATACAATATGATACTTAGGAAAACACATCCCAAATCACCTTTAAATCTGAGAATAAATATTAAAACAACATTTAATCAATATATAATAAATCCACATGTGTCCTATTAGGGATTTTCCTACTGGGACACGATCCTACACATAGGACACATCTACAAGTATCCAAATGGACACGAAATGGTCACAAATAGAGACACAACCATGGGGGTCATTCCTATGGGTCAAAATCAACCTAATACATAAGAAGAATGAGAAAGAGAAAGGGATTTATACCTCCCGGTAGATCGAATCGAAGGAAAGGCCTCCCGATACGCCACCGACACGTAGGAATCCCAAACGGACACGAATGAGTCCGAATCCTCTCAAACTTGGGTAGCTTCCTCCTTTGCTTGAATGGAGAAGGAAAGAAGAAGGTTGGGTGGAAAAATGGAAGGATTTGGTGGAGAAAAAGCTAGGGATTGCTCTCTAAATTAATTTGGGAAAGAACAAGAGAGAGAATGGAAGGAGGATAATGATGAAATGGCTAAGGCCTATCCACACCATGTGGCCGGCCATGGGGGGCTAGGTGTCCATTTGTGGGTTGCCTCAAATACCCTTACACTAATCTATTATCAATACATTGGAAAGGGATTTAAGTCGGGGGCTAGTTTAGTCATTCTAACACACTAATCTAACTAATCCCATCCAAAATAAATTAGCCTAGCCACTAACTAAAATAATTAACATGTGGGCTATGGCTAACTAGTGTGTGGGCCCCGCTAGAGTCAACACTACCCCGGGTCCCCGTTTCAAGTCGGATTGAGCTGAAATTCGAACCCGACTCAAATAACCCCAAAATAATATCATAAATAAATAAATAATTCCAAAATAATTCAAAAATGAAAAAATGACAAAAATACTCATGTTTTTGAAAACTGGGGGTGACAAGTTGAGTCTGCGATATGTAGGCCCGTTTGTTATCCTTGATCGGATAGTCGATGTTGCTTATCGTTTATCCCTTCCACCTTCGTTACGAGAGGTGCATGACGTGTTTCATGTATCTCAGTTGCGAAGGTATGTGTCAGACCCAAGCCATATCCTTGATCATTCTGAGCTGATTGTTGGTACCAACCTGTCTTACGAGGAACAGCCTGTGTCCATTTTGGACCGAAGAGAGAAGATACTCAAGAACCGAACAATTAGCCTTATCCGGGTTGCTTGGGGTCATCACTCTTTAGGGGAGTCAACATAAAAATGTGAGGATGATATCCGATCACGGTATCCGTACCTATTTGACTCACAAGGTATATTTCTTCCCGTATACCTTGATTGTCTTGATTCCTCATGCTTATCACCCTATGTGTAGAATTGCTTGATGTCGTAGATAGTTAAACATAGATATATTGCTTGCTATTGGTATTGTAAAATGATTGCCTGCTCAATTTACTTGTACTTGGATTAGTTAGCTTCGATGTTTCTATCATACTTGGATTTAAAATTCCGAGGACGAAATTTTTCTAAGGAGGGTAGAGATGTCACTTTCCGTTCCCAGAATACGTATTTTAATACATGTACTGCTTTAATATATTTATTTAATATTTATCAATTATTGTTCTGTATTTAAATTCCTTTAAATTCATGTTAATTAATTTCCTGCAATTTTATTTTCAGCATTTGTCATTCTGCTTTGCTTTTGGGTTCGGCCTGAGTTGGTTATTTTCGGCCATTGGATGGTTCAACAAACCCCTACCTACCACCACCGTCTTCATTTAAATCCCTATTCCCTTTCTCTCTCTTCATTACTTTACCATTACTCTTTTTCTTCCTCTTCAACTCTCCCCCACCTACCTAGCCGCATAGGCAAGTGCCAACTTGCTTCTTGATGGATCTCCATTTTTGTTGTTCTATTGTCTTCCTCTCAAGATTCTTAGATACTTTAGTATTTAGCATTTATAATTTCCATGGCTCATTTCATGTAGATCTAAGTTTAATGCATTTTCGGATTTCTTAGGTTTTGATCTAGTAACTTTGTTAATTCTCAAGTTTTGATGATTCCATGTTGTAGAGAATTTTGTTCTACCCCATTTTGACCTATGGAAGTCCAGATTTGGGCTTGGAATGAAGGATTTAGAGAGCTTGGAAGCAATGGCTTCCCATGGTTATTCTTCTCAGAAAGTGGAGAAGAAGAACAGTGCTTGACCGTATGAGTTTTCATGCGGCAAGTCTTCCTCGGCCGCATGGCATTTCCTGGCCGCATATTATTTCTCCAACCGCATGAACGCCGTTCAGCTTGGCCGCATGAGACCCTTTAATTTCTCAGCCGCATGAGCTCAGGATTGTGTAGCCGCATGAAGTTTCCCTTCTTAGCCGCATGGGGGCCCAGTATTTCTCAGCCGTATATACCGCACCTATTTTAGCCACATGAGTTCTAATTGAATTCGGCCGCATGGGCGCATGTCCTTTTGAGCCGCTTATGACCTTACTTTCCCAGCCACATGCAGCTAGTCATTTTCCAGCCGCATATGATCTATCGTTCCCAGCCGCATGGAATCATTTTTGTTCAGCCGCATAGAACCCAAGTTCCTCGAGCCACATGGCTCTGCCACATGTTTTCTGGCCGCATAAGCCTTGCTAATCCTAGCCGCATGGGTCGAGTTCTACCCGGCCGCATGAGACCGTAATCTTTCCTAGCCGCATGGCCTTGGCAGCGCTGAGCCGCATGGGACTGTTTTAATCCCAGCCGCATGAGCAATATTTGTCTCAGCCGCATAGACTTGTTTTTTTAGCCGCATAGGCACATGTTACCCTGGCCGCATGAATTTAGTTTCCTTAGCCGTATGAACCAATAATTTTCTGGCCGCATGAACTCTGGCCCTAATGCCCTTTTGGCTGATTCTTGTCCCGAATTGACACTGATTTACATTGATTGATTGTCTTGGCATTTATTAACATTAATTGTCATCTTGACATTAATTAACATTGATTGATATCTTGATTAAATAATTGATCATGCGTTCCTAGTTGGAACTAAGAGACTGGCTAGTCGTCTTATTGAATTGAATGAATGAGACACGTTCATATTAACTATGAACTATTGAAATCGACTGGCTGATCCCGAATATTAGCATACAGGCACATGCAGGCTTCAATTATTTATTTTTTCTATTTTTTCTAACAAAGCAGCATGTGTACTTAGGGTCAAGGCATGATTATTCCGTGGCTAGTTTTGATTGTTGCATTACGCTATGTAAGACCTACAACCTAACCGCACGGGTATCGTTGTGGAGTTGGGCATATCGTACTCAGTACGGAAGTACTCATTCTGAATGACCATGATCCACGGCATAGAATTTCACTTAACATAGAGACTATTAAGTTAAATAAAATAATGATTGCATGGAGAGAATGGATTCCCGAGTTCTTACATGGCAGCCCTCCTTGAGACTATTAGTGCCCGATAGTCCGGCTGGTCCCCACAGATACTACAAATCTGCCACACGTGCAGGGAGCGGTATCTGCTTTTATTATTTATTGTATATTGATGATGGACGTCCCGCTGGGACTCGTCTAATTCATGATTGGCGCAATTGATTGACTGGGTAAACTAGCCTTGCTTACACATAGTAAGAACTGAGGAATCCTTATTGCATATTCCAGGATAACTTGGAACTCATCGTAGCAAGCCGTAGTAGTTGCATGGCCGTTTAAGTCAACTTGTTTGTGTACTGTACCTACTCCGTTAACTAACTGAGATGATCAGAATGTCAGGATATGACGGGCCAACTTCTGTCTTTGTTTGGTTGGGATGTTGGTTCGAAGTGTCGTGATGTTATGTGAATCCCATTAGCAAGCAGAGATCTATATATTATATTCTTTTATTACTGGTTCCAATTTCTTATATCGTGCTTTCTTGCGGTACTTGCTATTAGAGGTCTAACCTCTCTGGTTTTACATGGCCAGATTTAGAGCCGGTCTCCGAGGACTCAGCTTACTTCCACCTCCAAGATGGTCAATACTAGAGGAATGATCGCAGGAGGACTCGAGCGGGTCCCTTACTTCCTCGCTCGTTTTGTAACTTACTCTATATTTTGTCGTTTGGCACCGACATGTTAGTCGGATCGTCTTACTTTTACATAATTGTAATTAAGTCAGGCTGCATCTGATAACAATTGTGTATACCTTGCTACATCATCTGGCAATATTTTGAAAAGCCAGATATCAAGAACATTTCGACTGAGCGTTTGGGACGCCTTACTGCTTATTCTTACATGTTCTCTATTTCTGTTTCTTGTTTGAATGATTGAGACAATAGATGTGAAGTGACCATAGCGAGACTTTCATGTAGTATGCACCCCCTCGTCTTGTTAGACAACATTGATCGTATTATACGGTATTCATCTACCCGTAATACATAGCTGGCTGAGTCATTCCCCCGCTCTCCAGTATTCTGGCTCTGGGGCGTGACATTAGGCAAGGCCAACGGTCGCTCGAAGCTAAGTCTGGATCCAGCATGGTATTGAAGGACAAAAAGAGGAAGACGTGACTCTTCAGAAGAAACTCCCCCTTTATATAGGGCGGGAGTGGTCCAAGACATAGGCCACGTAGCCGTCGGCCAAAATTCCCACATTAATGGAATGAACCTAGGACTTAGCATGATGAACCTCATTAAATATGTTTATTCAACTAAGTCTTAGACCATTAAAAGACCCCTTAAAATTCCCCAAGTAACGGTGACAATTAAGAGGGAGTCGTTCCTTAAAGAGCTGTCATTAATTGCCCTTAAAGAAGACTTCAAAGCCAGATTTTTCAAACCAGAAGCGCAGCTACAATCCTGTGCCAGCAGGAGGCGCAGACTGGTGATGACTTCATATCATCCTAGCTTCAATGGCGCAAACCTCTGCTTCAACCCAGAAGCTCAACCCCCTTTATCAAAGACTTGGGAAACACCATTGCATCCAACACAAGTCTGCATGTCGCTCCAAAAGTACAGCAACCTCGTTAGCCTGAAGCACAGCCTACTCGTCGCCCTAAAGCACAGTGACTTTAGCACTCAAAATATAGCCTACTCGTCGCTCAGACGTACAGAGGCTCCATCGTCTTTGAAACATAGTCCACTCGTCGCCTAAAAGCGCAGAGGCTCTGTTGTCTCCAGGAGAACAGTCTACTCGTCCCACCATAAGCACAACAGTACTAAGACCTCGCTAGAAGCATAGGTTGCATGGTCCCACCTAATTGGTTTGTTTAAACCTTACACTCTCAAAGATAGGATAGAGGTTGATCATATTGGTAAGTGCAAATATCTTATCAATTGGTTTAAAACTCAGATGAGGATGGAGTTTGCTCTTTTGATAAAGGTCGTATCAAGTCGATTTGTTTAAACCGATAGCCTCCTGAAGATCAAACAGAATCCTACTCTGAGATAAAATCCAAGATCTACTCGGCTTCATCTAAACAGAGGATTTCCAGCAATAGACACGCGCTACTTGTCTCCTTCTTCGGTTATTTTGATAACCACCCGAGATCTCGATAAAGGGGAATCTCGACGTCCGCCACGTGTCAGCTCAACAGAAGCCCACATCGTGTAATGACAGTAGATTCCTTCATATCTCAAATCCGAGTGCACATCACATATGTGCCCCCTTTTCCCTATAAGTAGAAGGAGTTTTCCTTTCAACAAAAAAGAAGGAGGACACACACAGAGAGGAAAGAAGCAGAAGGCAAAAGGCAGAGCTTCGAAGTCTTCAACTCCGGCATCCTCTTGATCGATAACCCTAGAGTTCCATCAAAGGTACCAGAAAGCTAAAGCAAGTCCAACTCGTCGTCAGATTGTCAACGGAGTAAATGAGCCGTTGTAGTGCTCGATCTTCACCGTCACACTTTTCCAGAATTCTTGTACTTTGATTTCCTCGCATAGGAATCGATTGTATCTTTTTTCAAGTTCAATAAACAAAAAGTTCATATAACCTTTTGTAATGTCGAACAAAATGGCGACTTTGCTGGAGACGAGCTTCTCCTCCAACGAGAAGGTGGTGACGTAATCTGATGACAACTTGCTGGGATCTTCCCAGAAGATGCTGGTCGTACGCTTCGACCAACAAGCTTTTAAAGATCTCCTTTCTGAAGAGAAGTCGAGTCCTTCGAAGCGTTTCATAAAATCGAAGAAGACTCGACATGTCTGGGTGTCCAAGGCGGCTACGACGAGCAGCACGATAGAGGGGACTGCGATCCAGAACCCTCTAGATGCTGAAGTCCCGGAGAAGATTTCGGCTACTACGGCCATGCCATCTCACTCGATTCCTACTTTGGAAAAATACGACGAGGAAGATAGTGCCCCTATGGCAGGCCTGACGAGGGCACAATGCCGAAGGAAGCGCGTGGTAGTTTAACCCCTCACAAAGGAAGCGTTGCCGGCGAGAAGATCTATCTTCAACAGAATTGCCTTCCCATCAGGCGAGCCCTCATTAGATTCTGAATACTTTGCACCCGCTGGGGGTAGTAGAAAGAAATCCAATGTAGTACGTGCCTCGTGCAACAAACATACTTTGCCAATGACCGACCAAAGGCCTGCGTTGACAATCACACGCATAGCCGATAGAAAGTTATACAAAACTGGTCCCCGTGCTTCGATGCCTCGACCAGTTAAACCCCTTTGTCGCTTGAGCACTCCTGTACGTGATGCAAGCTAGGGGTACATCCCATGGAGAAGGACTCACGCAAGCAGCATTCCTGAAGCATGATAGGAGTCTGCCTTGCTAGACCCTCTCTGATCGTACACGTACGTAGTTTTCCTGCGCTTATGATAGGGATACAGAGGTGGAGGACTTGACGCTTTCACACAAGTGTAAGGCAGAAAAGGAATCTGTGGCACAGGGCACGTCTAAATCAAGGCATCCTTGTACCCAGATTACCATCAACTGTGCTGTCAACAGACAGCCACCATGCCGCCGAGGAGGCATTCCGTCTTCCAAAGACTACAGCCTGCATCAACCAAATGTCAGAGGTTCTACAGGGTGTCGGCAAGCGCAGACGAAGATAAACTCCGTTTCGCTACGTGCAACGCGGGACAGGGTTCTCAATCTCTCAAAAAGCCTTCCAAGAATCCTCCTATCTCGACCACCAAGCCCAAGAAGCAGCCCGAGAGTAGCAAGGCGAAGATACCCAACACAGGTGTGTTCCAAGGCATGCATTCCAAATCTCTATTGGGTACCACGGCAGACGTCGGATGCCTCCACAGGCGCAGCTAGCCACCAGACTGGGGTAGCAACCATAATGAGTCTGAGGAAGACCACAACCTTCCAGTTCATCCTCAAGACGATGAAGCACAGACATCTGAGCTGGAGAGCGAAGGGTCTACTGTCCCTTCCACCCATCTACACACAAGGTCCATATTTATGGCCGATGGCGATGAGGCGGACAATAGTGAAGTGCCTGACCAGCTGAAACGTATCGAAGCTCTCGAGACGAGCCTAGATACGTTAAATACTACAATAAAATCCTTGTCTTCTATCGTACTAGAGATCAAGAGGAGTTTGGTCCCCACTGCCTCCACACCTGCGCTTGACCCGACAGCTAACGACGGATCCAGTAAGCTGCACAACATCAACCAAGCGGCACCATTATCTTCTACTCCATCGACCACAGGACCTGCAATGTCAACCGAGATACAACAGACCATCAAGGAACTGTATGCTCGCTATGATGCCAAAGAGAAGGAAGCAGCACTCCGGAAGATGGAGATTCGACAGCCATATCCTGTCGTGTGGGAACGTAGTCTACCCTCCTAAATACAATCAGTAGACGCTCACGCCGTCGATGGAAAGGAGTCTTCCGACGATACCTGTGGTACTTCGCCTCAGTAACAGGGCACCTACCAGAGAATGATGCCCTCCTCACCAACATACTCATAGGAGCCCTACAGGGGGTAGCCTATAAGTGGTTCTGCAGTCTCGGACGACTGTATTTCATCGTTTGAGGACCTGAAGACTCTCTTATCGACTGATTCTATAAAGGAGGGATGGACATGATGATGTCAACTCTCATGGAGGTCATCCAGAGAGAGAAAGAGCTTGTCCGCACATACATCGAGCGCTTCTGCCAGGCAGCTTTGAGGCTACCACCTAGCATGCCCGAGCCCATGCTTATGGACTCATGCCGCAATAACATGCTGCCTGCAATCAAATTGTGGCACAGTGCTCCTTGCACAGAGTGGAAGTCTTTCATTACAGAGGTGGATGTGGCACAAAGAAAAGCCCAAGATGCACAGTTCCTGGGATCATACTTTCCTTCTCTCGAAGACAAGGGGAGACGCTCGTCTAGCAACAACCCCAAGGACGAAAAAGGCAACCAAGCCATGACCGTCAACATCTTCAGAGGTTCAGTAACCATGAACCCCAAGTCTGCAGAAGCACATAAGCCGAGGAAGACTTACTCCTTCAACGACGAGGATACGCTGGAACTCTTCGATATGCTGACGAAGAGTGGCAAGCTGTCTCTCCCAACACCAAAGTGCCCGACGAAGTGGGGAAGGTGGACAACCCTAAATACTGCCATTATCATCAGTATGTCCACCATTCGACCGAGATTGCTACGTGTTGAAAAGACAGATTCAGTGCCTCATCGACGCCATAGTCATATCACTTGACTAGAAGAAAAGACTGTCACGGCCAACATGATCACCCTCCAGTTTAGAAGTTTTCCAACCACGGCGGCACCCCTATCCGAAGGGCGACAATTGAAGTAGTCAATCTTCCACCAACATGTCCCGTTCTCCACACTACGAGGCGAGGTCATGTGGGTCCACCCTGACCTTACTTCTGATATGATGGCACCTATAACCCCCTCTGTCAAAAAAAGAAGGTCAAGACATATCGCATGGTCTCGACATCGATCGATGACACCTTGGTGACCACTCGCTCGGTACGACAGCAAGAGGAGAACCAAGCTCCAGAGGAGGCAGCACCTCCACCAACTACAACCCCTGCTCCTGATACATCAGAAGCAGGACCATCTCAGACTCCTGCCGCAGATAGATAGAAGCAAAATGAGGTTCGCTTCGACAAACCTCTGAGGAAAGACTCGACAGTAGGGCCTATCAAACCCTTCAACTTCGACATACTGACGCAGCTAACCAATACCCCGGCTAGATTGTCACTCTTCGAGATGCTCCGTCCCTTCAAAGAGACCCGAGATGCGCTCAGCAAAGCCTTACATAATGCCGAGTCCGTTCCCACTCAGGTGTGACCACCCAAGGAAGACCCTACAGCCTGCCTACATTATCACAGTGTGGTCGAAGTGATCCCCAGTATCACTTTCACCCAGCAAGACATGATGCTGAAGAATAATCGGCATAATCGGCCTCTGTACTATACAGGGTATGTCGGTGCCATTAAAGTCGATCGCATCCATATCGACCCAGGCTCTGTAAACCCCCAATATTTTCCTAAATTATTTTAGTACTTTAAAAACTATTTTTCTATATTAAATAGAAATCATTTGGTATAAATACGTAATTATAGATGTATATAATATATGCATGTTTATGAGCTTGATATTTTATACTACTAAATATAGCCTACCTTGGTTGCAAAAATATTTTTATATTTCATTACGAATTATAGAAATTTTTTGTGAATATATACATACATATATGTATATATATATATATATATATATATATATATATATATATATATATATATATATATATATATAGTTACTATTTAATAAAAAAAATATAACAGTGGAGGGCCGAACCCCCCACATCGGCAGCAGCAATAGCTGCGGTGGGGCCGACCCCCACATAACCGAACCCATGCAGCAGCTAATAGCTGCAACTCTTAGGAAAACCGACCCCCCACATAACCGAACCCAGCAGCAGCTAATAGCTGCAACTCTTAGAAAACCCGACCCCCACTATTCCTATTAATAATAGAAGTCGGCAGCAGCAGTGGTATTTAAACCCACGCGAAACCAAACCCTAATCCTCCATAACCCCTCACCCTCCACATCTCCTTTCATCTCGAACCCTAGACGGACTACCCAGGCCGTTGGCGGTGCGCCCACCGCGCAAACACGCGGAGCACCCCCAACCCGACGGTCGAGTGAGAGACATCCTGTTTTCGTACTTCGAGGTACCCTTTTCCAATCCCTTTTTTTCACGCACGCTCGATGATTTCTCGAACTATCAATTCCTGTGTGTAGCCCATATGAACCCCTCCAACCCCTTCTGATAGAATCCTGGGAACCCCAGGGGATTGCTCGAAAAATGAGGCAAAGTTGCCCCAAAAACTGTTGAAAACAGAGTCTTAATCCAGTCCCAAACCACAACTTAGAAGCCCGATTCGATCTGTAGGTCGAGAGTTTTCAGAGACTAATTGAAAACAGTCGTTAACAATATAACCAAGAGTAGAACGCAACTTTTGGATCGAAGTTTCGTTTATTATGTAGGAAGAAAACTGTATGAGAAGTTGTCGGAAAAACTGGTTTCTAAATCACAAAAATTCTGGAATTTTGTCCGATATGACGTACGCCCCGACAAACCGGGCGACGTGGTCGTGCGCTATACGCATCGAAAGACGCGTATGGACGTTGGACGTGTGGGAACTGACGGAACTCATTTCGTGTCGTCGTGCGCGACGAAACCAACGCGTATCCGTCGAGATACCCCGTATCGACGTTTTGCAAACTTGCCCATAACTTCGTGTACAGTCGTCGGATCGAGACAAATGTGCGCCAACAGGTCCGATCGAAATTCTGGTCCTGCATGCCAAGTTTGGTTCGATTCTGAGAAGGTCGAATCGGAACCCAATTTTGGCGGGCCGCGACCCACTCAAACGGGCGATTTTGTACACGGCTCCTCGGAATCCAAAACTGGACATACCGTTGAGTTCCTCTCCTCAAACTGAAAATCGTAGACATATAGTTTGACGACTTTAGAGACCGTAGACTTTGGCACGCATTTGGTGCAAAGCGGGTCCAACGTCGGACATCGTTTTGACCCGAAATTACGATTTTGCCCTGTTCCAGAATTTGACTTTTGGACAGGCGTTTCCTAGGTATATTTCTTCACCGAGATCATTTTTGATGTTTGTTTCAGCGTTTGGAGTCATCTGTGATTTGTGAGTTTTGGTGCTGACACTTGCTACTCTTGGACTTGCCACTTTGCACCATCAGGTAAGATACCTTGCCACCTTACTCTGTGATTATTATATTATTTTCAGTTGTTATTTTTAGCATTTTATTTCGTGATATTTAAACTGTGCGTCCAAGTCACACTTGGGTGCAAGCGACTCTATCGGTCGTTTTTCTTGCTTTATTTATTCTCTTGCATTGACTTAGCTTTGACCACATTGATGTTGAGGTATTGGTATATCTCATATGGCCTTGACACTTGTTGTATCACGTGATGTGAGTCACATGTAGGACACGTTTCGCGTAGTTGGCTGGCCACCGATACGTATGGAGCGTGCGACGGATAGGAGTAACTGCCAATAGTATTGCATGTTAGAAGACTTGGCGGTTACTAGAGGTTCATATCAGTCATGGAGATGATGATACTAGGCATTGGGTGGGGAGAACAATACCTGACGTATGGGCTTCTTTACACTTCCATGATTACCTGTGCGCTCCTCCGGAGACGCAGGCTCCAGGCGCCCTGACGTTTCCAGAGCGTTATGGACGTAGCCCTTGCACATGGTGCCCTCTGCTGCTTCCGAGCGTTATGGACGTAGGCCCTGGTACCCTCTATGGGAACTATGCGATCCCATTTACAGCCAGGGCTCATGCATCGAAGGATTGTATCTCAACTGCATATTCACAGTAGAATGGTCAGGAACCCGGTTGTATGCATACCTTTCTCTTATTATATTATCACAGTTATATGGCATGGTGTTCTTGTATCTTGCTATGTCCCCTGAGGACCTGGTTATCTCTCCAGGTTTAGACAGTTTCCACAGGAGTACGGAGCGGCATTGGAGCTATCCTACATTGATGATGAGGCAGTGCCTTATGATTCCTAGTCTATTACTTATCTGAGACAGTTGTAGACATTATTTTACATCTTTTTCTTTCTATTTTGCGAGGTCGGACTCCGATCTTGTGAGACTATTTTTCATAGCTGTTTGGAGTAGTATGTTCACCCGCTATCTTTTGATACTCTTATTTATTTATTTGGACTTCATTATCTTCTGTGTTGAGCTGTGATGAGATTAGATATGTTATTCTGGCCTGTGATTATTTATTTACAGCTTATGTGCATATATGAGGATTCCATATATTGGAGTGTTCTTCGTATATGTGCAGCTGGCATGTTCACGTACTTGGTCCTATATTTTGGGACTGGGGCGTTACATGTTTTTGTGGTGGCCCATGCAGGTCAGAATTAATATTGTTGGGTTACATGACTGTGCCCAACAAGCCTGCATATAGGAATAGGAATATCTCATCCAGAACTACTACTATCCCTTGGCTTCCAATCTCTTCGAAACTTCCTTGATTATTCGATTTACTTCATATCTAATCTTTCCTAATATCAACTTATCTTCCTCGTGCCAACAGTATGAATCTACGTAGCGGACGCACTTCTGCCTTGGCCCTCACATCTAGCGAGGAGACTACTCCGGAGGGACAGAATCCTCCATGACTCCAGCAACACCTACCAGCCAGGACTGTCGCAGCCTACTACGACACCGACGACGGAGTACCCAGAGGTCGCAGCACCCCAGGCGGCCAGGATGGACAGACTACACCATGCCACCGGGAGGGAATGTACCACTCCTCCACCACCACCATTCCCTCAGCAGTTTCCTCCACAGTCGGGACCTCAGATGCCTCCACCACCGACTGATGGGAGCCCTACTACTCAGTTTATGTATACCATGATGCAGGCTCAGTGGCAACAGACTGAGCTGATGAGACAGACGATGATGGCAGCTATGGCTAGACCCCCACCACCACCTCCAGCACCAGTACCAGCAGGCTCTGCATCCCTATGAAGGCTCTATCAAGAATTTACAAATATGAACCCCAAGGCCTTTAGAGGGACGAGAAGCCATTAGAGGTGTCACAGTAGCTTATTAGTACTGAGAAGCTACTGAAGGCATCCCAGTTGCCAGCTCGAGATTGGATGACAGCAGTGGACCTACTATTAGAAGACAATGCTCACCACTGGTGGAAGGCGGAAGAGAGACGATTAGGCACAGGATCACCTGGAAGCAGTTCTATGATGCATTCTATGAGAGATTCTTCCCTATTCATGTCGAGATGGTCTCTATGACCAGTTCCTTCATCTGAAGCAAGGGAATATGACAGTTGATGAGTATGACTCGGAGTTCAATCGCCTGAGTCGATTTGGTGCGGGATTGATTCCGACAGAGTTGAGAAGGCAAGGAGATTTCACCAGGGGCTTGCACCAGAGCTCAAGTCTTATACGACTACCCAGTCTCGAGTCTCCCATTCAGCTGTCTTGGAAGAAGCTCGTGCTCAGAGATTCTTCGCAAGGAACAGCAGCAGACATCGAGGCGCCATACCCCAGCAGTTACACCAGCCCGAGCCACTCAGAGTGGACCTATCAGGAGGACCACAGGACAGTTCCAGCAGAGGCCCTCACCTTATCAGAAGCCGTTTGCCATTACTGCGGTAAACAAGGACATATCCAGAACGACTGCAGGACTCGCCTTGGATTATGCTTGAGATGTGGATCCAATCAGCACATGCTCAAGGATTGTCCGGAGCAACATGCAATAGTACAAGCTCGGCAAAATCCGAGGCCCATAGCCCCAGCTCTCCAGCACCACGCCTATAGCAGGAGCACCTGTCCACCATTGCCTCCCCAAGGCACACAGTACAACCAGGCCAGAGCTCAGGGCCCGGGACAAAATTATGGCAGGTATTCTCACTTGCTGTTGAGGATATAGAGACAGAGGCGGAGGTTATAGCAGGTATGGTTCTAGTTGCATCTTTTCCTGCTATACATTATTTGATACTGGAGCCACACATTCATTTATAGCCACTAGTTTTGCCACTAGACACACATTCCCATCACACCCTTAGCTAAGAATGTTAAAATCCTCACTGGAGGAGAGTTGTACCTGTTAGTGGTGTTTGTAGACTTTGTCCTGTAGTGATAAATGGTAGAGAGATGGTGGCACGACTTCTTGTATTCCTATGCCGACATTTGACGTGGTTCTTGGAATGGACTGGTTGAGCCAGCATTTCGCTCTCATCGACTGCCATAGGAGCAGTATTATCTTTAGACCACCGAATGCGGCAGAGTTTGAGTTCACCAAAGAAGACGGAAATAGTTGTGATGCACCCACATCGGGAACACATATGATGATGCATGACACCCACAGCACCCTATTATCACCGAGTTCGAGGATGTATTCCCCGAGGAGTTGCCAGGACTACCACCTGACGAGATATTGAGTTTTCTATTGAGCTTATTCCCGGAGCCGAGCCTATTTCATCTGAGTATATCGTCTGGCACCCAAGGAGTTGGTAGAGATGAAGACGCAAATTGATGATTTATTAGAGAAGGGATTTATTCGTGCCAGTGCGTCACCATGGGGAGCACCCGTTCTTTTTGTACCTAAGAAAGACGGGACAGTGCGCATGTGCATTGACTACAGAGCGTTGAATGCAGTGACGGTGAAGAACAAGTATCCCTTGCCGCGTATAGACGATTATTCGATCAACTGAGTGGAGCAAAAGTATTCTCCAAGATGACTTACGATCGGGCTATCACCAATTGAAGGTTCGGAAGGAAGACATTGCAAAGACGGCCTTTCGTTCGAGGTATGGACACTACGAGTTCTTGGTCATGCCCTTCGGTTTGACCAACGCTCCCGCAGTTTTCATGAATTTAATGAACAAGATCTTTCACCAATACTTGGACAAATTTGTAGTAGTCTTTATAGACGATATCTTGATTTACTCCAAGAGTCAAGAGGAGCATGAGCAGCATCTACGGATAGTTTTGGGAACTTGAGGAATGAGCGACTTTTGCGAAGCTTAGCAAGTGTGATTTCTTTCTCAAGGAGGTATCATTCCTTGGTCATATTGTTACGGGTGATGGTATATCAGTGGACCCAGAGAAGATCACACAGTCAAATCATGGCCCGCTCCCACAACAGCTTCTGAAGTGAGAAGTTTCCTCGAACTTGCGGGTTACTACCGATGGTTCGTAGAAGATTTCTCTCGAATAGCAGGGCCTATGACTCGATTGACTTGCAAGGATCAGGAGTTTGTATGGACAGACGAGTGTCAAGCCGCTTTTGACGAGTTGAAGCGGTTGACCACAGCACCAATCTTGACACTACCATCGGGCCCAGGAGGATTTGTGATCTAACGACGCATCCGGGAAGGGATTAGGATGTGTATTGATGCACACGGTCGGGTAGTAGCTTATGCATCGCGACAGTTGAGAGTGCATGAGAAGAATTATCCGACCCACGATCTAGAGCTCGCAGCGGTTATCTTTGCTTTGAAGCTATGGAGACACTACTTGTACGGCGAGAAGGTTGATATCTACACTGATCATAAGAGCCTCAAGTACGTGTTCACAAAAGGAGTTGAATATGCGACACGACGTTGGTTGGAGTTGATGAAGGATTATGAGATTGAGCTACATTATCATCCGGGCAAGGCTAATGTCGTGGCAGACGCATTAAGCCGTAAGCCATGGCACACTTTTTGACTACACAGAAGGAATTGATTAGAGACTTGGAGCAGCTTGGTATTGAGGTAGTATTACTAGAGCAGACGGCGTATTAGCCAACCTTCAAGTGCAATCATCATTGGTAGAGCGCATCAAGGCAGCATTGCCTAATGATGCTAGATTTCGACGGCTGAAAGAGAGGACTGAAGCAGGAGAGCAGACAGGATTGAGGATCCACACCGATGGGACATTGCGATGTGGTATCGTATTTATGTTCCAATAGAGATCTACGGCAGGAGCTGATGGCCGAGGCTCACAGTTCGACTTACTCCATTCATCCGGAGGGACCAAGATGTATCGTGACTTACGACAGTATTATTGGTGGCATGGAATGAAGCGAGAGATAGCTCGTTTCGTTGCCAAGTGCTTGGTATGTCAACAAGTGAAGGCGGAGCACCAGAGGCCGGATTATTGCAGCCGCTACCATTCCGAGTGGAAGTGGGAGCACATTACTATAGATTTCGTCACGGGATTTCCTCGAGTCCTAGGGGACGTGACGCAGTATGGGTGATTGTTGATAGACTTACCAAGTCAGCCCACTTCTTACCTTTTAGAGTGGGCCAGTCGAGAGGTATTGGCAGAGATGTATATAAACAGATTGTGAGATTGCATGGTGTGCCTGTTAGTATTGTATCGGACCGTGACTCGAGATTTACCTCGCACTTTTGGAGGAGCATGCAAGAGAGTTTGGGCACTCGATTGAAGTTTAGCACATCATACCATCCACAGACAGACGGCCAGTCGGAGCGTACCATTCAGATGCTAGAGGATATGTTGAGAGCGTGTATGCTTGATTTTGGCGGTTCGTGGGAGGACCATCTTCATCTTGTTGAGTTTTCCTACAACAATAGCTATCAAGCGAGCATTCAAATGGCTCCGTTTGAAGCATTATATGTAGGAAGTGTCGGTCTCCTTTGTTGGAGCGACATAGGAGAGCGACAGCTATTGGGTCCCGAGTTGGTCTTGAGCACAGTGGAGACAGTGAAGAAGATTCAGGACCACCTGCGAGCAGCGCAGGATCGTCAGAAGCAGTGGGCAGATAATCGTCGTCGACCCTTGGAGTTCAAAGAGGGTGACCATGTGTCTTGAAGATATCCCCACTAGGGGCACGATTCGATTCGAGGACGTGGCAAGTTGAGTCCAAGGTACATCGGCCCTTTCGATGTCTTGGAACGTGTTGGAGAAGTTGCCTACAGACTGGCATTGCCACCGTCACTAGAGGGAGTACATGACGTATTCCATGTATCTCAGCTGAGAAGGTACGTGGCGACAGCAATCATGTGCTTGATCACTCCGAGATCACAGTTGGACCGAGTTTGTCATGAAGAGCAACCAGTAGGTATCCTCGATCGCCGAGTGAAGGTGTTCGGAACCAATCTATTCCATTGGTTCGCGTGGCATGGAAGCATCACTCGCCAGGGGAGTCTACTTGGGAGCGCGAGGACGACATCCGAAATCGCTACCCGCAGTTGTTCGAAAACGAAGGTATGTCTTGCATTTTAAGTGCTATTATATTTCCTTGCATTGCATTTGATCCCCCGACCTTAGTTTAATTTCGAGGACGAAATTTTCTTTAAGTTGGGTAGGATGTAAACCCCCAATATTTTCCTAAATTATTTTAGTGCTTTAAAAACTATTTTTCTATATTAAATAGAAATCATTTGGTATATATGTAATTATAGATGTATATATATGCATGTTTGTGAGCTTGATATTTTATACTACTAAATATAGCCTACCTTGGTTGCAAAAATATTTTTATATTTCATTACGAATTATAGAAAATTTTCTTGTGAATATATACATACATATATGTATATATGTAGATATATAGTTATATATATATATATATATATATATATATAATATATAATATATATATATAGTTACTGTTTTAATAAAAAAAAATATACAGTGGAGGGCCGAACCCCCACATCGGCAGCAGCAATAGCTGCGGTGGGGCCCGACCCCCACATAACCGAACCCATGCAGTAGCTAATAGCTGCAACTCTTAGGAAAACCTGACCCCCCACATAACCGAACCCAGCAGCAGCTAATAGCTGCAACTCTTAGAAAACCCGACCCCCACTATTCCTATTAATAATAGAAGTCGGCAGCAGCGTGGTATTTAAACCCACGCGAAACCAAACCCTAATCCTCCGTAACCTCGCCCTCCACATCTCTCTTCATCTCGAACCCTAGACGGACTACCCAGGCCGTTGGCGGTGCCGCACCACCGCGCAAACACCGCGGAGCACCCCCAACCCGACGGTCGAGCGAGAGACATCCTGTTTTCGTACTTCGAGGTACCCTTCTTCCAATCCCTTTTTCTTCACACACGCTCGATGATTTCTCGAACTATCAATTCCTGTGTGTAGCCCATATGAACCCCTCCAACCCCTTCTGATAGAATCCTGGGAACCCCAGGGGATTGCTCGAAAAATCGAGGCAAAGTTGCCCCAAAAACTGTTGAAAACAGAGTCTTAATCCAGTCCCAAACCACAACTTAGAAGCCCGATTCCGATCTGTAGGTCGAGAGTTTTCAGAGACTAATTGAAAACAGTCATTAACAATATAACCAAGAGTAGAACGCAACTTTTGGATCAAGTTTCGTTTATTATGTAGGAAGAAAACTGTATGAGAAGTTGTCGGAAAAACTGGTT
>JANAVB010008414.1:0-16304 GCA_029216955.1 Iris pallida
TCTTACTTATCGGAGGGCTAACCTTCTATGTTTAGCGTGTAATCACCAAACCATATGATAGGAATTTGTCCCCAGAGGAGTCAAGTGGATCATCATCCTTCCAGCCTTCCAACCAGCAGGCACTAGCGCCGGTTCAACAGTAGCAAGCTCGGAGGCAGCGAAACCAGTAGCAGTATCAAGCAGAACAAGTAGCATATACCTATTGTGACAACATAGGGCATCTCATATCAGTTTGTCGGACGGCCAATAGGCGATGCTTCCGCTGTGGAGCAGAGGACCATTCAATTAGCACTTACCCCTATCCGACATCTCGAGGACGACCAGCTACACCAGATGTACCACTGCAGTCCTTTCAGTCGCCTCAGTCATCACCTCCAACAGTGGACGAGCAGTTGGGGCTAATACTAGATATTCAACCATTGGCACAATATCCACCGCCATCACGAGCTCAGAGGGTCAGACATCTCAGAGCGCGATTGAATGCGCAGTACCAGGAGCAGCTGTAGTATCAGTATAAAGATAATACCTTGGGAGTCTCAGGTACCATCTTCATGGTCTTCCTTCAGTTATGACCTTTGGATCTGTCTTTCAGTAGCAGGCTAGGTAGTGGCAGTATATCTTGGGTTCTTGTCGACAAATTTTTATTCTATCTATATGGAGTACAATGGTCAGCTTGACTCATTCGATGAGTGAAGGCGAGTTTCTCGTCCCACTCTTCTGTCCTCATAGTTGAGACATGTGATAAATATTAAGTATCTCGACTACGACGATACATCCTGGGTAGTGTCATGTCTTAGACTAAGTCATTGGTACCGACTTACTTTGAGACTTGACTCCTATCTATTTTGGAGTCAGCGTAGGCCAACGAGAATGTTGGTCCCTACTCAACCGACTCAGGAGACATATTTTCATATGCCTTCAGCCCTTCTTTATTGTGGTTGTGTTATTGCTTACGCATTTATTTATAGTAATGCTGCCTTCATTTACTGATATACCATGCCTTGTTGATTATGATAGTTGTATTTTCTTGAGCTTTTGTTTTGGTTATCATGCTCGACTAGCTTTAGGAAATTCCGATGATGGAATTTTTTCTAAGGATGGGAGAGTTGTGAGACTCATCTCACTGTATCGGCATTTATATACGAATACGTATTTTGTACTATGTTTTGTATTTCTGATTTTTGGAATATTTTAAATTTTTTCCAACTTATAGATTTTTTTTCCTTGACCGGCAATCGTCAGTGTACCCTTGTATGTCGACGGCATGCCTGTCACTCCCGTTTTCTTTTATACGTATTTTCAGTGTACGTATACGGAATTCTGGCTCTTTTAGGTGACTCGTATTTTGATTTGTCTTCTTAGCCTTGCTTTGGTTTAATTTTGACTTGGTTTAATTTGGTTTGGTTCAACTTGGTATGACTTGGTTTGGGTTGGTTTTAGATGAGAAGGGTTTTTTTATAAAACCAACTTCTCTCTCTCCTCCATTATTTTCATTATCTTCATCTTCTTCCTCTTCATTTTTTTTCCTCCAACCTAAGGCAAGTACATCTTGCCAAATGTTGGACAAATATTATTTTGTTTGTTCTAAACTCTTTCTTACATGATTCTAAGCATCTTTAGAACGATAAATTCTGGTAGATCTAAGTTTACTTCATTTTCGATTTTTCTTGGTTTTGATCTATCAAACTTGTTTTCAAAAACAAATTGTTCCATGTGCTACAAAATTTGATTCTACACAATTTTGACCTGTGAAAAGTTAAATTTTGACTTGTTTTGAGGAAGTTATGGCCAAAACAAGTTTTGGAGACATCTTCTATGTTCATCTGACCTGGTTCTGGCAGGGACGATGAATAGTGCCACATAGTGCTGGCCGTATAGATGCATAGTGCTGGCCGTATAGTGCCAGTCCGCTGGATGTATAGTGCCTGGCCGCATAGTGCCAGTTTGCATAGATACATAGTACTGGCCGCATAGTGCTAGTCCGCATAGCTGCATAGTGTTACATAGTGCCAGTCCGCATAGATGCATAGTACTGGCTGTATAGTGCCAGTCCGTATAGCTGCATAGTGCCGTATAGTGCTGGCCGCATAGCTGTATAAAGCTGGCCGTATAGTGCCAGTCCTCATAGATGCTTAGTGCTGGCCGCATAATGCCAGTCCGCATAGATGCATAGTGCCTGGCTGTATAGTGCCAGTCCGTATACCTGCATAGTGCTGGCCGTATAGTGCCAGTCCGCATGGATGCATATTACCTATTTTGGCTGTTTTGGGTTGTTTTATGCCATATTTGGCTGATTTGTGGCCAGAATTTCTCCCAACTCCCAGCATAAAAGTTGTAGATCTTTATCTTGGCTTCAAGAATCTTCTTGTTTCACTTTAATTAGAGTTAATATGCGATTGATGACTTCAATCATAGTTTTGATCTTTTGGCATATTTTCTGTATTTGACATTTTGAGGTTTCTTCGACTGCAATAAATTTTTTAACATGATTTGATGACCTTGTACAATTAGAAAATGATTGTACACCCTTTGTACACCTAACACTAGCACAGATTCAATTATTATTTTTATACCATGTAGTTACTTTATTTATTCCCTCTTCCATGTCATGATACCCCTTTTAGGATAATTTCTTACTTACATGTTATATTTGTTGCCATTTCTCTTCTTTGCTTAGCATGATTGTGGCCCGTTGGGGTACACCCATGATTTATGTCTTTTCTTTGCTTTACATGATAGTGACCCGTTGTAGTACACTCATGTTACACATTACTTCTCTGCTTATACTAGATAGTGACCCATCGTGGTGCACTCTTGAACATGTCTTTCTTTGCTAACATGATAGTGACCCGTCGTGGTACACTCTTGAACATGTCTTTCTTGCTTATATGATAGTGGACCATAGAGGCGCACTCTTGTCAAGTACCCTTAACATGATAACTCTTGTTAGTGGTCCGATATAGCGCACCCTTGATATGACATGTAAACCTAACATGACATGTATAATCAAGATGCTGTTGCGACGGCTATTCTTTTTGCTAATACAACTCTTTTGGACACTGTGGTTGAATGTATTGTGTTTGTGTGAACATACTACATGTCTCGTCTTGCATCATGTCTAGGACATGAATTCCTGGTTACCAAGGTCAGGGATTCATATTGAATCAGTCTAGGTTAATGACTAGATTGATCAAGTAGTTCATACAGAGAGATTTTTCATTCACAGGCAATCCCTTTATCTGGGCGCTTTAATTGGACTTGTAGCTTGCCGATGAGTAGGGCGCATTTCCAGAACACTGTCATGTGTTGCACCCCCAAGTCACCATGGGATACATTTTTCTCCTGGACGACGTATCCACCTAATACAACTCTCAAACTGCGAAAGTATAACTGGATAGCTGCAGGACTTGTGACTGTAGAAGCATAGAAAATATTGCTTTTAGTCCCACATCGGAAAGGAGAAGAAGAAAGGGCTCACTCCATTCTGTAAATAGAGCCTCCTTGCCTCCTTTGAAAAGGGCACCAACTTTCCTTCCCTCCTTCCAACTTGGACTCTTCCTACGACGCACCCTCGGGTGCTAGAGCGAAGAAGTCCAGGACAGTGCGGGCTCGGCGAGCTCAGACAGCTGTCCCCACTGCTGAGAACCCCGCTAACTGTTATGCGGGCCTCTGATGGAAAGTTGTACAGAACCGTCCGTGTCCAACCCCCGGCGGCAAACGGACAGGGTGGTTCTCAAAAGCCTCCAAACACTGATCGAGGGCAAGTACTTTTACTAGCCCCGCATCAGGGAGCAAGCATTATGCCTATGCACTCGTGTGCTCGGGATACCCGGGCCCACAAAGCGAGTGCAATGGTTGATCGAGATGTCCTTGAATTGCGAGATGTGATCATTCACAAATACAAAAAGAGAGACTATGCGGTCCGAAAATCAACATGGAGCTTCATGTGGCTCAAAACCCAGGAAGCTTCATGCGGCTCAAAACCCAGGAGGCTTCATGCGGCTCACAAAACCGAGGAAGCTTCATTCGGCTCAAAAAGACCCAGAAAGCTTCATGCGGCTCAAAAAGCTTCATGCGGCCCAAAAAGCAGCGGGGAGCCTTATGCGGTTTGAAATCCGCCTAAGCAATAAATGTCTCTCTATGAAGCAAGTCATAATTACTCTGACACAAAAAAGTGACAATTCTGACAAAGATGACAGCTCTGACATGAAGACGAGACGTGACAGGATCGTAAAAAGACGAGAAAATCATCATGATATCCAGCACAGTGCACAGTTCCAAAGAAGACTCCTCATGCGGCTCAGTCATGAGACCACTCTCATGTGGCTCGGTTATGAGGCCACCCTCATGCGGCTCAGTTATGAGGCCACCCTCATGCGGCTCGGTTATGAGGCCACCCTCATGCAGCTCGATTATGGAGGCCACCCTCATGCGGCTCAGTCATGAGACCACTCTCATATGGCTCAATCATGGGGACAGTCCTTCATGCGGCTCAGCCAGGATGCACCATTCATGCGACTCGCAACATAGCAGCAGTTGGGACACATGGCAGAAGTTGACTAAGTCTTAAACAACTCAGATTTATTACAACCAATATATCATAACAGTTCAGATTTATTGCAACCGACATAATAGTCCAGATTTATTTGCAACAAATAGATCAAGATTAATCTTAACCAATCCCCAACTGCCCGCTTCTCAAGGCACAGTTACAAGGATGTGGCCACGTGGCTGTACACTCCACTTATCACAAACTCCTATAAATAGCATGGGATTATTCCTTTGCACACACACACAGAGAAGCAGAGAGATACACATATAGCATTTCTTCGTCGGAGCCAAGGTTGCGTTCGATCGTCCAAGGAGTAAGGCAGAGTTGATAGCTCTTTTCCGAGCCTCTACCGTCACCCCCCAGAATCCAAATTAAACAATTGTACTTAGATTGATTGTCCTAGGTTTTGTTCCTAGGCTTTCTTTTGTACAAGCGAGTTTGTAATTATGAATTAAAGCTCAGTCCTCCCATAAAACTGTTCCGTTCTTTGATAATCAATGGCAAACACGATGGCAACTCTGCTGGGGACTAACTTCTCCACTGCTGAGAAGTCGGAGATGCAATCGGACGTCGCCAAACTCGGCTCCATGCAACAGATGCTGGTTGTTCGCTTCGACCAGTAAGCGTTTGAAGAAAGGCTCTCCGAGGGGAGCGCTAGCCCGACCCAGAAGCGAGCCGGCTCAAAGAAGGCCCGCAGGAAGTGGAGGCCCAAGACCGTTGCTCCTTTCCAAGCTCTGGAAGAAGTGTTCTCTGTTGCCCAAGACGGCGGAGAAGACTCGCATACTGCCCCGCTTCAGGCTGCAGAGGACCCTGCTGTCCCCAAGTCTGGCAAAGGAAAACACTACGATGCTGGACTTGCAGGGGCAAATGAGAACTCTATGCGGTCCAAGAAGAGGCCGCATAAGGGTGCCAGCCGCATGCAGAAACCTCATGCGGCCACAAATGCCAGCCGCATGCAGAAAGCTCATGCAGCCACAACTGCCAGCTGCATGCAGAAAGCTCATGTAGCCACAACTTCCAGCCGCATACAGAAGGCTTATGCGGCTACAAATTCCAGCCGCATACAGAAGCCTCATGCGGCCTCCAATCTCAGACGCATGCAGACTGCTCATGCGGCCACCTATCCCAGCCGCATGCATAATGTTTATGCGGCCGCCAAGCCCAGCCGCAGGGAGAGGGCTTATGCGGCACCCAATCCCAGCCGTAGACCATCCGTCCTATGCGGCTCGGGTTCAGTCTTCGACCGCCTCTCATGCGGTCCTGACCTCAGAAGCTCCTATGAGGATGTGCCAGACTCTGTGCGGCACAGCTTGGACTCTTCCTACTACGCGCCCTCGGGTGCTAGAGCGAAAAAGTCTAGGACAGCGCGGGCTCATCGAGCTCAGTCAGTTGTCCCAACTTCTGACCATCAGGGAGTCCCGCTAACTGTTATGCGGGCCTCTGATGGAAAGTTGTACAAAACCACCTGTGTCCAGCCCCCGGTGGCCAACGAACAAAGTGGTTCTCAAGAGTCTCCCAACAATGATCAAGGACAAGTACTTTTACTAGCCCCCATCATGGAGGAAACATGATACCAACGCACTCGTGTGCTCGGGACTCCCGGGCCCACAAAACGAGTGTAAAGGTTGCTCGAGATGCACTTGACTTGCGTGATGTGATCCGTCACAAGCGCAAGGAAAAATAGGAAACCTTGGTGTGTGGAGAGTTCTTTCATGGACATCACTGCACTCAAGTCATTGTCAACTGCTGCTGCAACAAGACAACAGTACAAGAGGATCGGCAGTCCATCTTCCAACGACTACAGCAGCCAGGACCGATCCTAGAACAAAGCTCGGGAGACGAGGCGCTTCCTTTCGCCTCCTGTAATTCTGCTCGAAAGATCCCTACCGGTAACGGAGGGAAGAAAATAAATGTCTCCAGCCCGATGATCTCAACTAGCGCGACTAAGAAACTCTCATCCAAGCGGTTGTCCACAACCACCACAGGAGGAGTTTATCAAGGCACCCGCTCGAAGACGAAATCTTCAACACTTGGAAATTCGTTATCTACATCCCTGGGGGTAGACGAAGCTGGGGGTAGCACTCCCCGAAACATCCACAACAATCCGGTGTTCCAAGAAGATCAACCTAGGAAGACAATCCCTCTAACAGATGTAGCAGATTCTGACGTCCCTGAAGACGTCCACAAGTTCCAAGATGAGGCAACCTCCGATGCGGGGGTGGCACATCCTCTGAGTCCGAACCAGAGGAGAACATTCCCACATACCCTGATGACTTCTCTATTCGAGGGTATGATTCGGAGAGCACGTCTTCTACAGTCCCTTCCACTGCTCCCGATATAAGAACAGTATTCATGACTGAGAATGACCACGACGGTCCCAGTGATCGGCAATGCCTCGACACTCTTGAGGCCATACTTCATACCTTGGTTAAGTCGGTGGACGAGATCAAGGCGGCCCTACCGGCTCTCCAAGGAAGGACACCTGGCCAAACAAGCTTGGGTCCCGCCGTCAATACGGACTCAAACACAACCGCACCTACCCCGGGCGATAATCCACCCGGAATGTCGGCTGCCACTGCTGCAGAAGAGGCCAGGGAGACGAGGAGAGAAGTCCAGGAGCTCCGGGCAATGTTTCACGCCCGAGAAAACTCTCAGGACCTCAAGATACGACAGTCGTATCCAGCTACATGGAGAGATATCCCCTTTCCTCCACGATACAAACCATTCAATATCAATTCCTATGACGGAAAGACCTCGGCGAGCCGATACATGACCTACTTTGAAGTCATAATAGACCATCTGCTGCATGACGACGCCATCCTCACGCGACTATTCATTGGGGCATTGAAAGGGGTCACATTCGATTGATATCGCAACCTGCCAGATAACTGTATTCATTCTTTTGCTGGCTTCAAACATATGTTCTTAGAAAGGTTCTACGAGGTGGGACAAAACGTGACAATGTCAACCCTCATGGACGTTGTTCAAGGGAAAAAGGAACTGACGAGGAATTACATCGAGCGGTTTCGCCAAATCGCGATGAAATTGCCCTCTGGGAACCCGAACTCTTCTTTGATTGAGATTTGCCAAAAGAGGCTGCTCCCCACGATCAGCCTCTGGATGGCCAAAGATCAATTAAAAGATTGGAAGGCCTTCATCATCAGCGCCACTAGCGCAGAAGCAAAATTGAAGAAGGCTCGCCAACTGGGGATGCATATCTCAGATGGAGAGGATAAGGGCAAACGCCCTAATACCAACAACAACAACGACAAGTTCCTCAAGAAGTACTTTGTCTAAACGATACCTTCCAACTATCTCTCAGATTGTGATTTATATATTCGCAGGTATCGCTGAACTGACACTCCGACTTCAAATCTCCCAGATTGTTGAGTTATGTACCCTCAGGTACCACTGAACTTACTCTCTGATTACTCCGAATGAATTCTCTTAGTCATATGTACCCCCCTGGTTATAGCTTTTCTACCGCCAAGAATTTGCCTCAAAATCTATTGCCCGTACCACTAGTGCGCAGATGGGTAATAGGTCCATAAAAATTATCCTAATCTATTACTCGCACTGTCAGTGCACAAAAGGGGTAATAGGTCCACAAAATTTTCCAACAGGAAAAACAACCATGTCGATATTACCTCTGAGTTGTTTTCCCGTCCATCACAAACAAACCACCCAATACATAGAACTTCTACGTTGATAGCACCTCTGAGTTGTTCTGTGTATCCTCATTAGGCCCAATCCTACCACGTCCTCATTACCTCTGAGTAGGAAGGCTCTACTTTAGACCCATATTTACTACGTCCTCATTACCTCTGAGTAAATATGTTGATTTTCTCTCTACTTATTATCCGTACTCGCACCGCCGGTACACAAAAAGGATAATAGGTCCACAAATGACCTCTGTTGACCACAAATGTCGTATTAGGTCCTCTAGTACATGCACCCCTTTTTCACAATCATATGCTTCTGGAACCCAGTTGTTCCATGGCATTCATTACCCATTACGTAGGACTTCCATGTCCATATTACCTCTGACTATGTATCATCATCTGAGTCCACTCCCACCGCGTCCTCATTACCATCAACCCCATATTTACCATGTTCTTACCACCTCTGAGTAAATATGATGGTTCCCTCTCTCAACTTAATATCCGTACCTAATACCAAGGTACGCCAAGGATGATAAGTCTACATAAAATCTCCAGCGGAAGTACCCAAACCTATCACGTCCATGCTACCTCTGATAGGATTGCCACACCCAAATAACTCTACTTTCCATGCTTCTTATTCAAAGTATTCCAAATTTGTAACTTGAAAACTTTGAAGGAGGTCTTGTAGAAGCATAAAAAATATTGCTTTTAGTCCCACATCAGAAAGGAGAAGAAGAAAGGGCTCACTCCATTCTATAAATAGAGCCTCCTTTGAAAAGGGCACCAACTTCCCTTCCCTCCTTCTAACTTGGACTCTTCCTACTACGCACCCTCGGGTGCTAGAGCGAAGAAGTCCAGAACAGCGCCGGCTCGTCGAGCTCAGACAGCTGTCCCCACTGCTGACCATCAGAGAACCCCGCTAACTATTATGCGGGCCTCTGATAGAAAGTTGTACAGAATTGCCCGTGTCCAACCCCCGGCGGCAAACGGACAGGGTGGTTCTCAAAATCCTTCCAACACTGATCGATGGCAAGTACTTTTACTAGCCCCGCATTAGGGAGCAAGCATGATGCCTATGCACTCGTGTGCTCGGGATACCCAGGCCCACAAAGCGAGTGTAAAGGTTGATCGAGATGTCCATGACTTGCGATATGTGATCATTCACAAATGCAAGAAAGAGAGACTATACGGCTCAAAACCCAGGAAGCTTCATGCGGCTCAAAACCTAGGAAGCTTCATGTGGCTCAACACTCAGGAGGCTTCATGTGGCTCACAAAATCCAGGAAGCTTCATACGGCTCAAAAAGACCCAGAAATCTTCGTACGGCTCAGAAAGCTTCATGCGGCCCAAAAAGCAGCAGGGAGCCTTATGCGTTTGAAATTCGCCTAAGCAATAAATGTCTCTCTATAAAGCAAATCATAATTACTCTGACACAAATAAGTGACAACTCTGACAAGGATGACAGCTCTGACATGAAGATGAGACGTGACAGGCTCCTAAAAAGACGAGAAAATCATTATGATATCCAGCACAGTGCACAGTTCGAAAGAAGACTCCTCATGCGGCTCGATCATGAGACCATTATCATGCGGCTCGGTTATGAGGCCACCCTCATGTGGCTTGGTTATGAGGCCACCCTCATGCGGCTCGGTTATGAGGCCACCCTCATGCGGCACGGTTGTGGGGGCCACCCTCTTGCGGCTCAGTCATAAGACCACTCTCATATGGCTCAATCATAGGGACAGTCCTTCATACGGCTCAGCCAGGATGCACCATTCATACGGCTCGCAACATAGTGGCAGTTGGGACATGTGACAGAAGTTGACTAAGTCTTAAATAACTCGGATTTACTGCAACCAACATATCATAACAGTTCAGATTTATTGCAACCGACATAACAGTCCAGATTTATTTGTAACAAACAGATCAAGAATAATCTTAACCAATCCCCAACTGCCCACTTCTCAAGGCGCAGTTACAAGGATGTGGCCACGTGGCTATACACCCCACTTGTCATAAACTCCTATAAATAGCATGGGATTATTCCTTTGCACACACACAGAGTGAAGCAAAGAGATACACATAGAGAATTTCTTCGCCGGAGCCGAGGTTGCGTTCGATCATCCAAGGAGTAAGGCAGAGTTGATAGCACTTTCTCGAGCCTCTACCGTCATGTCCCAGAATCCAAATTAAACAATTGTACTTAGATTGCTTTTCCTAGATTTTGTTCCTAGGCTTTCTTTTGTACAATCGAGTTTGTAATTGTAAATTAAAGTCCAGTCCTCCCATAAAACTGTTATATTCTTTGATAATCAATGGCAAACAGTGACTATGGCAATATTTCGTTGCATCTTGCTAGTAACTAGGCTTGTGATAACTCTAGTTAGCTAATGTATCAGGCCATACTCATTGCTTGGCTATGTTTAATAGATGGAGTCAGTCTAGTCCAGTCTAGTTTTATCTAGGCAGTGTCCGTATGTTTATTTTAGTACATCATTATTTATGCTTTACTTTTTGATAAATGATTAGAGACGAAGTTCTGTTCAGGAGAAGGGTTACAACCCCGGTCCTTGCTTGTTTTACGGGTTGTAACTTGGCTTTTGGAATAGCTCCCAAGTCATCTTATCATTTTTAGTACTCACATGTTCTACATGATCTTATGCTAAATATTGATTAGAGATTAAGTTCTGTTCAGGAGAAGGGTTACAACCCCGGTCCTTGTTTGATTTTCGGGTAGTAACTGGGCTTCTGGAATAGTTCCCAAGTCATCTTACCATTGTCATTCTATATAATTATCACAGGCTCTCATACCCTAGTTACATAACAAGCTCACAAGTCTCAGATATCTAACATGCTCACATGTTCTACTTACCGTACATGTTCGTATGTACCATTTCTCTTACATGGTTTAGCTATGTCACAAGTCCTCTGTTTAATTCACAAGTCCACAGTTTACATTATGTCACATGTTAATTACTTATGTTCCAAGTGGCTTACTTATTGTCTTTTTTATTTCTCGGGATGAGTGCATTGGTAGTGCACGAGTCTCGATCTACATTTACTTATTGCTTTCTCTAACCATTGCTATGTTAGCTATTGTTGATTTTAGTTCATAGTTTAGATTCCTTTGTGGTACTTGCTATTTGGGGGTCTGATCCCATTGGTTTTGTTTGGCCAGTTCTGATAGAGAAGCCTAGAGGATCTTCCGTACCATCTACTCGATGGTGACTATCTGGAGAACCAGAGTACCTGAGTGAGTTTCTTGTTTCATTCTCCCACTTGATATGTACATTAGTCATTTGTGGCATTTAGCCTCCGAGCACGTGTTTAGCTCATATTTTGGTTCTTGATATTTAGCCTACGGGCCTAAACATGATGTGCATATTCTAGACTATAGCTAGAGCTTATCATGTATGACTATTACTCTTGCTAGTTATCCATTTTGTATTACTAGCTTCATGATCATCCATGTATATATGGTTTGGGACGCTTTACTATTATATGTCCGATGATCATGCTTCTTGATCTTTATGTAATTGTCTGTGATTGAGATACCTAGGATTGTTTGTCCTAGGATCGACTGTTGGCTTGTAGAAGTAACCCCCATGTCTTGACAACTTATACGTGATTTTAGAGTACTGACTTACTCCCGTATTACGTAGCTGGCCTTGTCCGTCTCCACTTGCTAGTATTCTGGTTCTGGGGCGTGACAATAGCCTAGCCCGAGTAGGACTTGTACCCAGCCAAAGATTTGTTGATCAGGATAAACATAGGCTTGTTTGTAGCAGATAATATCATGATGTCATCGGCGTAGGCAAGGTGTGTGACCAGAGGGGACAACCTGAAGGAGTGAGGAATCTCTCAAAACTTTTCAACTGGCCCAAGATATTGAGATGCCTACTTAGCACCTCAGCGACGATCACAAATAATATAATGGAGAAGGGGTCGCCTTGCCGCACCTCGGGAAGGAATGGAAGAATCCTTTGCTTCTCCTTTGATACGTACATATAACCAATAGTTGTAGATAAGCCTCCAAATGATATTTATGAAGCCTTCGCCAAACCCAAACCTTCTTAAGACTTAAGTAAGAAATTGTCGGTCGAGTGTGTCATATGCCTTTACTATATCAATTTTGATAGCGACGTTGCCTCCCCAGTTGGATCGACCGATGGTGGATATGATCTCCTGAGCAAGAAGAATATTATCAAGGATCTCTCTAGCTTTGAAAAATCAACTTTTTTCAAAGAAAATGATGGAAGGGAGGATCGCCGTTAATCTATTAGCCACAAGCTTGGAGAAGACATTACTGATAAAGTTGCATAGACTAATAGGACAGAGTCATGATAGCATTAAAAACTCCCCATATTGCCCACGGAGTATCGTGGTCCTCCTGCAGCGAAAGGAGGTGATCCCAGAGAAGTCTTATATAGTTACAGGAATTGCTTCCATGAACCACAGTTAACAGAGCCTTCCTCGAGCTCGGGCCGAGATTGAATGTGACAGTCAACATTTTCTTGTGAGAGTTCATCAGTTTGATGTTTGTCTCATCTTTTGTCAGAATCCAAATAACTTTCTTGTTATCGTCTGTTAACTGGAAACCAAGTTCAATCTTGAATTTATGAATTTGCTCACGGGGAACTGAATGCTTTGATATTGTTTGCTAGGCTTGACCAACGATTAGGTGTGTCTCGAATTATCAGCTGCATGTTTTTGCCCTTGTCCAGAGGCTCTCGAGATTTTAGGACAGGCCCTTTTGCCTCTGGACCCTGTCGTAAGATCACCCTCGAGGGTAGGGGGACCCAAATTCGACTCCCCTATCGCAGTCGGATCCCGAGAGCCCCTTAAAGGCACCTCTCCCTGGGGGTGGCCGAAAGGTCAATCAAAATCTGACCTTCCTCCAGAACTTCCATTCCATCTAACTCTATCGGGAAGGATTGCTCAGGTCCCGGACCGTGGGGAGCCGCAACACATATTGCCACTGGCCCGAATTGGATGGGGTCAGCGGCACACCGACAGAGAATAATGGGAGCACGGGGTGATGGGCGCAGGGCGCCCACCAGAGGATGTGGGGGTATCAGATCATTTGCAGGAGATAGTGTCATGGTCCAGATGTCTGCAGCTCTTACAAAAGATGGGAGGGTCTTCGAAGACTAACAGTTGCCAGTAGCTCCTCTGACAGGGGAGGTTAACCAGAACAGGGAAAGGGAGGGGTAGACTAAGATCAACTTCAACGAAGATATGGGTAGTACTCGACCGCGACAGGCCAATCGTGGCGCTGTCCTATTTTAAGGTTGTCCCGAAGGCTTTCGCCAACCTGAAAAGGGCGGATTGGTCGAACAAATGATGGATGCCCGGGATATTAACACAGGCCGGTGCCAAAGGAGACTCAAATTGGGGGTTGAAATCGAATGACCACCAGAAAAGCCTCATGGGGGATTTGGCTACGACCCACAGATGTTTCGATCAAAGACGCAAGAAATCCTCCTCCAGGCGAGGGACGATTCAGATGTGTTTGTGATCGATCACGCCGATCAGACAAGGACCCGCAAGGCCAAAATCGGAGAAGGCGAGTAGAACCATGGCGATCAGGGGTCTCTTCTGGAAGAATTGGCCAATAAGAGCCAGCGCAAGCGGGTCCAGGAGGAGCCGCTCATCCTCCTCGGAGACTGAAACAGTCGGCTCGCCCATAATTTTTTTTTGAAGCAATAGGTAATTGTGGCGAATTCGCCTCCACTAAGGCTCGAACTCCCGACCACTTGGGCCGCATGCATCTCTCTTAACCACTAGACTAGAGGTCATTTGCGCATATATATATATATATATATATATATATATATATATATATATATATATATATATACATACGCGGATGATTTGCTGGTTTTCATGCGCCCAACAACGACTGGATTACAAGCGCTGACTGATATATTAGAGGGGCTCGGGAGGATGTGTCACGACCCTCTCCCGAATAATCGGGTACGTGTCCGACACGCCCAGCCTTCGTCGATGGACACGACGAAGTAAGCTGTACAATACTAAGAAAAACTCTAAGACACAATATAATGTAAACATCCACAACTTTTATAACGTTCCCAGAAGGATCACCATATCCATCAAGCCATTTTAGTACAAAATCACCAGAGACAAATCCGGTCAAATAAAATAAATATACAATAATGAATATCCAAAATACAATCTCCAAAAAATGAATAAAATAAAAGCTACAATATCTGTAAAACCCCTAAATTTCTACTATATTTTTTAATAAATTTGGTACTGATTTTTTTTGTATTTATACGTCGCGTAGTTGCATTGTACGTCGCGCGCGAAAATTTTGTTTTTCGTAATTGCTCGACGAGTGCGAATATGTGCGAGCATACATATTTTGGAAAAATATTTTTCTATTTTTTAGTTTCAAAATAATATACATAATAGTTATTTTGTTATCATACCAAAGTTTCCAAATTATTATTTTATTTATTTTATTTATAAAAGTCTTTCGTTTATAACAATTATTATTAATAAATAAAAATTCTTCGTGCATATATATATTTCATAAATATTTTATTAGTTTACTTTAAATAATAATGTAATTTTTGAAATTATTATTATATATATTTTTAGAAAATATATTTTAAAATTTTTGTGGCAATTTAAATCTTTGAATGGATTTTTATGGATTTGATTTAAAAAGTTTAAATTTGAAGATAGAATTTATATTTAATTTAAGTTTAGATTACCTAGATTTAAATTGGAATTTAATTTGGATTTAGATTGATTGTATTGATTTAATTTAATAATGGAATTATCTAAATTGGGTTTAAATTACTCATAATCCTTATCAAATTGGGAATTCCCACATCCTATAAAAGGCAGGTACTCCTCCAAATTCTATCATTCATTATTCCTCTACAATATTTCCACCATAAGTGTACGTGCATCGTGTCGGTGACCATATTTCTTTCCATTAATTTTTTATTACAATTACAGTCTTTGTCGTGTCCGACAATTCTGGACACGCGATCCCTGAACCCTAATCCTAAACCTAAACTAGGATCGCCCTGTCCACCATCCTACACGACAACCACACCCCTCTCCTTCATCCTCCACCGTCGTACCCACGTCCCTCCCCGACACCACCCGTCTCCTAACTAACCGACACCACCACCATCACCATTGAAACCACCACCACACCGTACTCCTCCTCGGTTCTGGCCCGACCATCCGAACACCATCAGACCCCCGATCACCCTGTTGTCCTCTGCTACAGCGGCATCACAGTGCCGCTGGCCGTCGCCTCCACTCCCTGACGAATCCGCCACCATTACACCAGCCCAATCCTGCCGCCACATCGCCGTATCCTCTGGACCACCTTCTCGGCACCCCCACCAACACCTCCACACATCCACCGGCACCACCAATGCACACCCGACCTCCGGCCAAAACCCCACCGACCACCACCACGTAAAAACCATCATCGTTACCACCATCAAACATACAAAAAAAAGAAAAAGAAATAAATACACACCCTCACCTTGTCTCCGGCCGCCGGTGCCGCCTCCACCGCAGCGCCCCTCTCCAGCCGAACCCGCCGTCGCCGTCAGTAGTCACGCCGCCTCCATCCGTCGTTCCCGCCCGGAGCTTGACAGCGCCGACCTCCCTCAGCGCCGAGCGGCCACGGCGCCTCCCCTTTCCTTCCTCCACCTCCGCCTTTTTTTACCTCCGTCGAGCGCGACGCCAGTGGACCCCCTCCACCGCGTTCCTCCGCAGCCGCTAGCCTGAGCGCTCCGCCTCCACCACGCGCTGCCCTAGTCGCCGTCCTACTCCGGATCTGCCCAGCTCTCTTCCCTTCTTCCTTCTTCTTTCCGAGCCCATTCCTCTTTCCCCCGCGTTCTCAGCCTCTTTTTCCAATCTCACAATTTCTCTCTCTTCAAAGGGTTTTTTTGTCAGGAAAGAGAACACATGTTCTCGAGTGTGTGGGTTTTTGTTTTTTTTGTTTTGTTTTTTTATTTTGCTGATTAGAGTAGGTACATATCTATCTCTAATTATTATTTTAATTATTCTAGGTTTGGAATATATATAATATATAT
>JANAVB010008415.1:2500-28702 GCA_029216955.1 Iris pallida
ATGGACTGAAATGTAGTGGGTAGGAATGGGTTTAAGCTCTCTAAAGCCAAATGTGAACCTGATGTACATTGAGTCCTATAAATACAAATAAAATACGTAATAAATGTGAAAAACTAAGAGAACCTTGATGACGCCAATTTTCTGATATTTGAGCAGACTTGAATATGCCTTTTTCTTTCACGACAGTTGTCCAAAGATAAACATATCATAAAATCTGAATATCTTTTGGGTCTTCGCCCCTGACCCCCATGAGGGGCGTTGCCCTCTCGACCTCGTCCGCTGACAGGGCAACAGAACCCCGAGTGCGAGGACCCAGAGATCCCGTAGGTGGTTCAAATAAATCTTGTGGTACAATGCCGTCTTTAGCCCTTGTAATTTCTTTATTGCATATGTCCATATTCGATCTTATTTTCTGCAAATATATGTTAGACGAACAAAGCAACATGCATAGTAGTAGGTATGAACAATTTAATGCACATTAGGACAATGCTAAGTTTAATTATCAATACTATAGTGATATCATAATTATAAACTTAATCGATTAGCCATATTCAAAAATATGATACAATTATTGGGCTAACATAATAAACTGATTAATATATTATAATCAATCTTGTATCAACGAATATATGGATTAAAATTTGTCTTCATGACAAAGTCACCACATATACTACATTTATGATCTGATTTAGCTCTTGTGTAATTGTACATTAGTTCGTTATATTTGGTGGGTAGGTGTCATATTTTTTGGTGCTTTTACTTGTAAAGTGATATTACAGTGCTCAGGTTCGATAAGTACAAGGTGCAACAATGTTTATAGAGAAAATGAACACACGTATGATAACCCTCATCGATTTTTTTTTTGACAATTTGAGGCCAAAGATTGAGGATCAAGTCTGGTGCATTAATCTGGATAGTACTTTGGAGGATGAGAGTGCTAGGCCTATGGACAAGTCTACTGGTTACTGAGAAATGATCGATCAAAATGCTCTTAGATTCATCCACCAATGGTTGGACGACTCATTGTTTAATCATATTTCTATGGAGAGTTCAATAAAGGCGTTGTGGTAGAAACTACATGCATTGTAATTTTAGAAGATGGCTGGGAATAAGACGTTTCTTATTCGCCAACTTATTAACTCAAAGTACATGGAGGGTGCCTCGATTAAGCAATTTGAATTCATGTCATAATCAATCAACTATCGGAGATGAAGATGATGATAGAGGATGAGCTTTGCACACTATTGCTTTTGAGTTCTTTACATAAGAGTTGGAAAACAATGGTGGTGTTTGTGAGTAACAACGTAATGGATGGAGTTGGTCAAAGTTAGCTTTCTTGAGTGAGGAGGCCCGACAAAAGAAATAAGAACTATCGCATGAGTCCACCCTGGTTACTTTCTAGGGTAAGGAGAGACTCATGTCTAGTCGAGGACATGAGGGAGTTCTCGAGATCTTCCAAAGGTGGATCACATGAACGACTGCCATTACTATGGCAAGTTGGGTCATTTTATGCGAAACTACAAAAAGCTCAAGAACGAAAAGACTAAAAGAACTGACAATTAAGTGAATCTTTTAGCGGTGGGAGATCTCATCATCGAAGCGACAAAAGTGATGGAAACTTGTAGTACATGTCATGATGATGACTAGGTTTTAGATACGGGGCATCTTATCAGCCTCCATGAAGGAGGATCTTTATGATGTAGGATAGCTGCAAGAACAGATGTGTGAAGATAGGAACAAGGGAACAACTACTATTTGTTGGAGTGGGTGGGGTTCCCAACCTATGTAGAGAAGACCCCGGAGTGCGACGAGCGCCGTCTGTATGTCAGAGAAGCCCGGGGAGGTGATAAGGCCATTAGGAGACGAAGGAGAAGCTCGGAAGCCACCATACGGCATACTGGAAAAAAGAAGGCAGAACTCGGGCCGAGTTCTGTCCCCTTGTGTCCAGAACTGTTCTGGCTTGCCCACACAGAGTTCCACCCGAACTCTGCGTCATCGGGCTGAAGCTAATTTCAGGGTATTTTTTACACCGTTGGATCGTATCCTACGGTCCAGATTTTGCTGCGGGATTAGGGGGGTCTACATATGGTTTTTCCTAACCCTAATCACAGACAACGGAGAGAAAAAAGAGAGGAAGGAGAAAAGAGTGCCATTACAACTTTGAGAGAGAAAAAGAAGGATTGAAGGCTATTTTCGAAGGAAGATCGTGTTCGGGTAATCTCTACTCGTCGTCTTTGTTCTTCGTAGCCTTGTAATCAATATTTCTTGCTTCCAAGTGTTGTGGGGATCTGTATTGAATCGAAAGAAGTTTGTAGAGGGTGTACTCCTTTATTTCATTAGTGAAGGCTTCTCAAGGGTTGGACTCCGATCGTCTCGTGGTTTTTTTCTGCAAGGGTTTTCCATGTCAAAAATTTTCTGTGTCTGGGTAGATTGGTGTTTGGTTCGTACGTTGTATTGCTCGATTCTCTCGCAGGTACTCTTTTGTTTGGAAAAAAGTTTTTGTACTTATTTTCCAACAAAGTGATATCAGAGCCAGTTTCTGGAATTCAGAAGGGTGTCAGGAGTTGACAGGAAAACCAGAGAGGAGAGATGGATGCGAAGCCGGTGCGCATGGTGAACCTGAACGGCACCAACTATCATTATTGGTGGAGCAAGATGAAAGATTTATTGTTTGTCAAGAAGCTGCATCTGCCCGTATTTGCTTCCGAGCGACCAGTTGATAAATTCGAGGAGGACTAGAAATTCGAGCACATACATGTGTGCGGATATATCAGGCAATTCATTGACGAGAATGTGTACAACCACATTGCCAATATTGAGCACGCAAAGACGTTATAGGATAAGCTGGAATTTTTATATACGAAGAAGATCGGAATAAACAAGTTGTTCCTGATCCGGACGATGATGGGTCTGGGGTACAAAGATAGGGCGTCTATTACGGATCAGTTGAGTGATTTTCAGGGTGTGGTTGACTAGCTATCTTCGATGGGAGTTAAGTTCGACGACGAGGTTCAGGGACTATGGCTGTTGTGTACATTGTCAGACTCGTGGGAGACCATACGAGTATCTATGATCGCTTCTGTTCTAGAAGGCGTAGTCAGTCTAGAGTTTTCCAAGAGCAGGGTGCTGAATGAAGAGATACGGAGACATTCTTAGGGAACTTCATCCACATCCCACCACTCAGAGGCACTAGTTTCAGAAAGCCGTAGAAAGGGGCAAAAGCAGGGGTCCAGGTGGTGGCATAGACAAGAGCATGGGGAAGTCCAAGGGTCGGTACGAGGACTCGGAGTGTTACCATTGTGGCAAGAAGTGCCATATCAAGCGAAACCGTTTTGCTTGGAAGAGAGAGAAGAAGGGCGACAAGGAGAAGCGAGATGAGAACACTACAGCGATGGCCTCGATAGGTGGAGGTGATGTGATCGTCGTAGGTGATAAGGTTATCACAAATCTCATCTGCGATGACAATTCTTGGCTGGTGGACTCAGGGGCTTCAGCGCACGCATCTCATAACAGGGCACTATTTTCCACTTACACGATAGGCGACTGTGGAGTGTTGAAGATGGGCAATGAAGATGTGTCGAAGGTGGTTGCCATTGGAGATGTGCATTTGAGGACGAAGACGGATGCAGTTCTTGTTCTCAAAGATGTTCGTCATGTCCCTGATATCTGTTTCAACTTGGTGTCGGTTGGAAGGTTGGATGACGAGGGATTCTTCAGCCTCTTCGGGAATAGTCAGTGGAAGCTTTCCAGAGGTTCGATATGATTGCCAGAGGAAGCAAAAAGTTCGGTCTCTACTATATGGAGGGAAGCACACAGGGGGTACATGAGGTAAATGCGGTTTCTGACACGTCTACCGAGTTGTGGCACAGGCGGCTTGGCCATATCAGCGAGAAGGGGATGAGCTACTTGGTGAATAGGAAGGTGATTCCAGGGCTCAAGTCTACAAAGATGGAGAAGTGTATGCACTGCTTAGTTGGGAAGCAAAATAGGGTATCTTTCTAAAGTCACCCAAGTTCAAAGAAGCTAGCGTTGCTCGAGTCGATTCACTCGGATGTCTACGATCCTATGAAGGTAAAATCTATTGGTGATGCTTCTTACTTTGTAACTTTTATTGATGACTGTTCCAGGAAGGTTTAGGTCTATGCCTTAAAGATCAAGGATCAGGTGCTGCTTACTTTTAAAGAGTTTCAGGCCTATGTTAAAAGAGAGACGGACAAGAAGTTATTGTGTGTTCGGTCCGACAACGACGGCGAATACATTGGTCCCTTTGATGCTTATTACAGAAAGCAAGGGATACGACACCAGAAGACTCCGTCCATGACACCTCAACCCAATGGTGTAGCGGAGCGTATGAACAGGACACTGATGGAGAGGATGCGGTGTTTGCTGTCAGAAGCAAATTTGCCAGACAGTTATTGGGGTGAGGCTTTTCTCACAGCTGCTTATGTTATTAATTTTTCTCCTAGTGCTCCTTTGCACGGTGATGTGCCTGACAAAGTATGGTACGGTAAAGATCCGTCATACAATCACCTACGAGTGTTTGGTTGTAAGGCCTTCGTGCATGTATCGAAGGACGAGAGGTCCAAATTTGAGCCGAAGATGAGGCGGTACGTCTTTGTCGACTACGGTCGGGATGAGTTTGGCTATAGACTCTACGACCCAGTGGAAAGAAAGCTCTACAAAAGCAGGGATATGGTATTCGTCGAGGATCAGACCATGACCAACACTCAGGATTCCGAGACGCCTTCTGAGGCTAAGGAATTGCCTGAGTTAGAGTCATTTCGCTTCGAGCAGTTTCCAGAGGACATCGCATAGGATCCAGTTATGGGGGAGCCAGTACATGGGGTTACTCCCAACCTTGATCATCAGCCTGCTGATGGTGGTCAAGGTGTCCCTCAGAAGGATGAGCTGTTGGTACATTTAGCCATAGTCAAACTGATTTTGGTAAGTGTCTTAAAACTTTGATCTCGATATGAAAAGAAACGAAGAATGCAGATTACGAACATAGAGGGAGTATTTGTTGTCATGTAGGAAATGGTGGGTGGTGATGATGTTAGATAATTTAAGGGCTAGGATTAATTTGAGGATTTGGTTATATTAAGTCATTCTTTAGGAATTTAATTAAGTAGGTTGTCCATTGAATATTTTTTGATGGGTACACTTGGTGTTTGTAGGAAAAATAAGAGTGTGGGTGTTCATGAGGGGTAACATGAAGGTTGGGTTGGGTTCAGTTGAGTCTGGTCGGGTCAAAATCGAGCTTGGTGCAATAAATGAATTAATTTTAGTTATTTATGATCATGGGTAAATAAATAGCATGCGGGGGCTAAATTAAATAGGACACAAGTGTCATGGGGGTAATAGGTTTAATGTGGGCCATGTCCATATTTTGGGTTGACAAGTTTGGGTCGAAATGGTGTCCCCAATTCCAGTCGAAAATAAATATGACTTTGTTGGGTGAATCAAGATTGGGTCTTGTTTAAGGAAAGTTGTGTGATAAAAATGAAACACAAGATGGTGTGTCTGAGTGAGACACGAAGGTCATGGGTGTAGGGTGTCTTGACTAGATCATGCATGAAAACTTGGTTTGAGAAATCGACTAGTCTTGTGCTCCTAAATTAAAAGTCACGACAACGTGCATATGATGATCAAAGATAAAAGTAGGGAATTTATTAATAAATATTCAACGATCAATTGGCCTAAATTGACCCGAAGTTATGTGATGCAAAAAGAGTACAAAGGAACATGTTTGAGTGGGACATGATATATTAACATGAAGATAATCTTGTCTACTACAAACTCATGAAGAAAGTTTCCAGAGATTGGCATATCTGACGCTCTAGATATTAAAGTCACGAAAAAGAATATTAATCAAATAACAATATTTATTGAAAATAATTGATTTAGAAAATTGAAAAAAATAACCCTAAATTTTAGGGGGCTTACAGTTTCAATCTAGAGTTTGGTTCAGAAGAGTTGCATCAGATGTTGCAAATTCAGAAAATGTTCCATTTTTGAAATCAAGTTTATGGAGTCGGTCGTGCGCTCGTTACCAAGCACGATGTTGTTAGAGACTACAAGCTTTATTAAGCTTGTGCATAGTAGATTAACATCGAGCAAGAGTACTCGAGACTTGTAACGCCCCAGTCCCAAAATACTTAGGACTAGAACGTAATCATGCCAGCTGTATACATACGAAGTATATAGACCATCGTATGTATACATAAGCTGTAAAATGTAGTATTCCAAGATAAACTAAATCTCATCCACAATGAAAAGAATAATAATAGAAAAATTCAACTTGAACATTTATGATACAATCGTTGGGCGGAGACAAAGTCCACTACCAACTATCTCAATGATATAAATGTACAAGAAAGCGATCGAAAAAAAATGATAAAATGAACCAAGCGCAATTGTCTTCGAAGGAACGGAGAAGACCACGGCCTTGGCTAGAACACCTGCAGAAAACATGAACACACACACCTGGGGAAAAACAAGGTCCTCAGAGGGACGTAACAAGACACATAATATCATGCCGAGAAATTGAATAAATAAGCTCAACAGAAAAGTATGCATGAGTAAAGGTTCCTACCCATTCTAGGTGATATGCACTTTGAGGACAATGTTCTACGCAGGGGCTGTAGGCTCAGCAGAGTAAATAAAGAGTGGCAGTAAGTAGCGCTCATCCGAGTCACTATCGGCCTTGGACAGAAGGTAGTGCTCATAAGAGTCACCCTCGGCCCAAAATGTGTGTAAAAATAAAATGTAGCCCCTACGCTAATAACTGTCCCCTCCCCCCAATGATACTATACATGTGTCGTCTCCACGACACTGGTTAATCCTTAATAACCGCCAAGTCTTCTACACAATCTATTGACAGTTATATCCTAACGCACGGCCTGTACGCACCGATGTACGGTCGATACGCAAGTCCGAAGCTATATGCGACTCACCACTCACACACAATCCGTGACACATCGTGATAGTTTATGAGATGCACATACGGTGGTCCCTTAACTCTAAGCCAATTGCATAAAATATAATAATTTATATCTATATATAATTTTGAAAGAACAACATAAAGAAAAAGCATACATGATATTGAGCAAGAAATTAAACAGTAAATGCAAGGTGTCTTGCCTGATGTCCGAGTGAGGTAAGATGATGTCCTGGCGACGAATCAACAGCAGCGCACAAGAGGAAGATATAGGTACAACTTCAGATGTTGAAAATAGTCTATTATCTAATTATAAATAATACTACACTAATTACCTTTATTTAATAAATTCTAAAGTTAGGATATGGCATAGGTTTTTGTATTAGCTCTCCGAAAAAACTAAATGGATCGCATTTTCGTTTCCGGAATCTCCCGAAATCACAAAAATAATGAAACCCGTTTATTTTTGGGACACTAGATACTCAAATAATTTTATAGAAATCTACAGAAGGAATTTTGTCTATTAAAATATGTTTTTGGAAAGCTTACCTCGATACGCTTCTTTTAAAAAAAACAGGAGGCAAAACGGAGTCCGGAGCTAGGAGATATCGTCGTTGCTAATTGCTCTTGCTACTAAAAAACGGGACTGAATTCTAATGACGAATTTTAGATTTTCAATTGGACTAAAAATAATTTCGAATTATGGCTGATAGAAGGGGGATGTATTGGGTTTATATAGTTATTTATTTCAGATTTATCTCCTAAATTAGATAGGATTTGATTTAAATAAATTGGAGTTTGCTTTGTTAGGATAGGATATAGATAGGGATGCATTCCTATTAGACTTAGGATTATGATTAACTTAAATATAGTTGATATTTATCTAAATTATGTATAACATTATTTAAAATTACTATAGATAATAAATAGAGTTTATATCTATTTAAACAACCTTTATCTAATCTCATTTATACAAGCTGAAATATTTAATACTAAATTGACATTTATTCTATATTATGTAAATAGTGAACAATACAAGTAACATGTAAAAAGTAATAAAAGTTATAAAATAAATCTTAAAAGTTTGAAAAAAAAATATTGTATAATATAGTTTAGATCCTTAATATACTAGAAAAATAGCTTTATATATTTTTATACTAAATTCACTAATGAGCACTATACTAAATATATGTAAAATAATATAAATTATATAATAAGTCAATAAATAGTTATTTAAAAATCCAAAAATTCCACAAATATTTATTTTGAAAAATCACGGGATTTACAAAAGTCTTATTTGGATAAGGACTAAGAAGAGTTTTAATTCCCCTTAAATTTTCCACTATTTAATTCAAATTGATTTAAAAGTAACTCAATCAAATATAATCCAATGTAGATAGATTCTACATATAATTTAAACTGTATTTAAATAACTTAATAACTCTTTTTTCAACTTAAATCACCATAATATTAAATCAACCCATATTTAATATACCTTTTTCGAGATAATATATGATAATAATTAATTTCGAAAATACTAATATATATACACTCGCATGCAAAAATAATACTTACATAAAATACAGTTTTTCTAAATTACTAGTTATACTAGTACCATAAAATAAAATGACCTTTTTAAAAAAAAAAAATAAAGTTTGACAATCCTCGGCACAACGCATTTACAACTTCAAGCAATATAAAATATTTATCGTCTATTATTTTGAAATATTTTCTACATCTATATAATTAAAACATTTTATAAAAAATATGTACTTCGCACTTAACGAGAAATTTACGAAACGTAAACTCGTACGCGACGTACAAATACGAAGTACCAAAATCAGTACCATATTTATAAAAAAAATATAGTAAAAATTTAAGGATTTTACAAGACTAGAGTAGTCCTCTCAAAGGGAGACCAGTATACATCGATGTGTCACTGAGTTTGATTCTCTGATCTCTTACTTTGCTATAATTATTCACTGTCTTATATCTACCATATTATATAGCTGATAAATTTTTTTTAAGTGGTAATTATTTTTACTGCACACGTATACACTATATTCACCCCCTCTAGAGATGCTCAATGGTCCTACAATTGGTATCAGAGTAGGTTACATAAATACATAACCATTTAGAGTGTATATATATATGGCAGCCGTTAAATCTATATTTAACGGTGAAGGAAAAACTACAAATAGACCCCTACTATTTGATGGAACGAACTACACATACTGAAAAACATGAATGAGTTCCTATCTTAAGTCACTGGATTTCGATCTTTGGTCGATAGTTACAAACGGTTATAAAAAAATACCTAGAATAGCGATTGATGGTGAAGTTGTGGACAAGCCACACGATAAATACATGGAGCAAAAAAAGTTACATGCTAGTCTAGATGCACGAGCCATCAAAGAACTATTATGTACAATTGACAAAATCAAGTTCCTGACCTCGAGGTTGATGTTGTGCTTGCTGAACTCGAGTTGGTACCTGCATCTTCTAAAGCTGGTGCACTATCTTCCGCACAAATGGACGCTTTCCACTCCCACTGGCCCCTCCTAAATTATCTCGACTCCCCTTGGACTTGAGCTCCAAGTCATCCTCTCCTGCCATGGCTCCTACCAATATCTGTTCAAAGGTAGCATCTCTGTCACTCTTGGTCAAGGACTTGACTTCCTTGGTCAAGCCCTTCCTGAACCTCCTAGACTTCGCCGTCTCGCTAAGACCCTCAAAGAATCTGCCCCGGCGGCAGAATTCTCCGACATACTCCTCCACTATCTGGTTCCCCTGAACCAGGTTCTCGAACTGCGTCTCCAAAGCGCCAAGTGCTATGTCGGAGAAAATTTTTTCCTTGAAGAGGTTCTTGAAAGCCTTCCATGTCTGCCTCTTTGTACCAACTCTAGGGTCGGTCTGGTATCATGTATGGGCAAGGTCCCGCATCTGGCTGCCCGTTGCCTCTATCTGAATCCCAACTGGTATCTACGCGAGGTGAAAGATCTCCTCTATATGTTCAATCCAGTCGTCAGCATATAAGATACCCTCAGTACCCTTGAAGTCTCGCGGCCGAATCTTCTGAAAGTCCTGAATGCCCGGGGTCCTCGGCTGGTACTGTTGTATATACCCTCCTTGCGGCTCGGCAGTCACCTTCTTCACTACTACCATGACCAGCTGATGGGCATTATCAATGCCTTGCCTCATATCTTTCGACTAGCACCACTGAGCCTCCATCATCTGCTGTATGAAGGCAAAGAATTATGCCATATCAACTGTCCCCTGAGGCGGTGGTGTTAGCATCCCCTGAGTCCCCGGGGTAGTCCTCGAAACCGATGTACGAGCACCCTCAAAAGCTGTAGACACTTCCACCTGAGTAGGAACGAGAGGTGTTGTGGTCCCACCATCTGTCTAAACCAGACGAGAAGTGGCAGACCTCTCAGTGGTGTCTGCTGTTGCAGAGCGTTGAGATCGTGTCTGCACCATCCTGGAGATAGATCAAACAAGAATAAATTACTAGGAAAGAAGCGATATAATGAAAAGAGGACAGTTTATTTCAAGGAAGGCAATTATCAACAAGAAAATATAGATGGCAAGAATTGATCAGAATTTTTTTTCTAACTGTGATTGAGTACACCTCCGCTAAAGCCTATTTTTTAATTCCTATCGCAGGCTCGGAGCAGTACAACTAAGTCATCGTATTACCATGATATCGTACTAATACCAATCTCGACCTGCATGGGCCACCACTAAAATCGTGTCACAACCCGTACCTAGTGTATACAAGTATAGAAATAATATAACTCACGCAATTATATAATGTACTTGTCTTAAATCTCAACTCCGAATGGAGGACAAGTATAGAAATAATATAACTCAATCACAGTCTAAGCACGATGGGATAACACATAATTCTATAACTAAAAGAAAATAAATAAAAACTAATAAATGATAATATCTCAAAATAACTCAAAATAAGTCAAGTTTCAAATTATTACAATTCAAGTTCTAAACATGAATTCTATAGCAAGTCTACTAGTCTAGTCTCCCGATCACTCCTGAGAATCGGGGCCAAAGGTAGCTAATCCATCTCCAGATCTATAGAAAGTAGGGCATGTATCCTTAGGGCTATCATCTGTAATATTTTTAACAGATCCAGTCATGATAGGAATGAATACATCTCATCAAGAAAATCCAAGTAAATGACAAAGACTATAAAATAATTATAGAAAGTTATGATACTCGAACATGCACCACAAAATGATGTGAAATTTTAGGAGCATGTGGGCAGAGATTGCCCCCATGTGTCCAAGAAATTTCATGCGAAACTGTGTCATGTGCATCGAGTTATGATACTCGAACAGCAGGACATGCACGGGGCTGTGAACGGGCCTCGTGCACGCGTGTCTGTGTCCGATTCGGAGACCGAAAACCAACCAAAACGAGATTTGTCTTCACAAAAGTTATTTCAAATATACACATCAATAAATTCGTGTAAATGGAATCAAAAAGTATGAACTTTCAATTCTAAGCGGCATTTCGTCGAACACGTGTTCCAATAAACCGACACGTGCTCGATACACCTATCAAACGATTACGAAAACCTACCAAACTTCATGCACAGGTCTGGGGTACCTATATGGATGCATCTACAAAGAAAAATCAAAATTTACAGGTGTTTAGAAGGGTTACCTATTAAGAGTTAATATCTCAACGAAACGGGCCTCCAAACGCTTCGATACCGATTTCCTCTGGTCCAACGCCTCCGATCCCTTGCTAGCAAGTCTCCAGCAGGTTCCTCTCCTCCCAACGATCGTAATGCACTTCATTTGTATCGATTTGGATAAGAAATGAGAAAGTTGGACTTTTGGAGGAGAAAAAGAATTTTAGGGTTTTGAGAAACTTGACGGCTACAAAGTTTTACACATAAAAAGGGGAGGTTGTTGTTTGGATGACCATAGGGGTTAGCTAGGGTTAGGTTAGGGTTTAGGATGGGCCACCATGCAATTAAAACCCATGTGAAGCCCATTAGCAAAAAGGCTAAAAAGTCACAAGTAAAAATAGCCAAAAATTGATTTAATTGTTTCTTAATATGGACTAAAGCTCTAATTTAAAGTCTAATTAGCTAAAAAGGATTCTAATCACATGATTTGTCTTCTAATCAAGGTTGGATAAGGTTAAACCATTTGCTACTACCAAAAACACAAATCAAAGCCACACACCAATCAATTAATAATAAAAAATAAAAAATTCAAATTTCATACAATTACTAAAATACCCTAATTTAGAAAAGTGGTAGTGACATGTAATGACTCAATTTCTGCCTTTGAGTAGGGAAATCATACAAGGAACAAGGTTGCAAATACTGCAGAGGATTCATCGTGGAATATGAGTGAAGCAATTTAATTGGAAGGGTTGCTAATATTGCATGAAGATTAAAAGATGTTATGGGTCTAAGTGAATCAAAATAAGGCACGGTAATAAAAGGACAAGGGTTAAGCAATCAAGATAAAACACAAGTTGAGCATTTAAGGAATTAAATAGATCACAATCACATATTAGATCTAAAGATTTGAGTCGAGGTTGAGTCCCTTTCTGCAGTCGGGAAGTATATCGGTATCATGGTAAAGGTTATAGTTTATCCTTTCGACCGAAAAGTCGTATCATGAAAATATAGCACAAGGAGACGTATTTTAGTGGGACATGATATACCTACATGAAGATGGGTTCGTCTAGGTCTTGCATGTGAGTTTTGTTGGAAGGTAACAGCTGGTCTCGTGCTCCGAATATCAATGTCATGGTAAGGGACACCAAAAGATTTAATGGAAAGTGGGAGTTCTTTGAGATAAGGATTAACGTACAAAAATAAAAAGGATCCAGTTAAGGCACAGAATAAAGATAGTTAAGGAACCTAGTAGATCAAAATAAAGTAAGTTAGGGACACGATTCCTAGAGAAAAGATAGTCTCCTAGATAAGGGTGTGCTTAAGGAGACGATCTAATTCTTTTCAAGTGTCAAAAGATTAGAAGGTCACGATAATAGATCTAGTTTTGAGGGAGGGTCGAGTAAGTCAAGATGAAGCTATAGTCACATAACTTGGTTGATGGTTAGCTATACTAGAAGAATACTTCGTGTCTATCTTATCTAGTAGAGAGCATTTTGTCTTTCTAAAATGAAAGGAAAAAACGATAAAGAGTTCGAAGAAGGGTTATTGAATACGAACACGTGGTTCAAGGGCGACTGAATAATTCAAACGATAATTGTCAAGGCAGTCACGGATGAGATCCTAGGGGGCAAGTATATCTCAATCCACATAGAATACGAAGAGCGAACCAAGTGCACTTAGGTTGATCAGACCATCATGCACCAGCTCTAATTAGACAATATATTAGTGGAGGCCTCCAATAAAATACTGTCCTTGATCAAGCTTGATAAAAGCATGAGCTTGCAAAACTGGGCTAAAATAGCGGCATTAGTCAAGCTAGTTCTAAAATAAGCATGCGAGAGAATAATGCAAGAAATTACAAATAGTTCAAGTTTATTGGGAATCTAAGTCTTGTCCAGTGTTTAGGCCTATTTAGGCGTCCTACTATCTCTCGGTTAAGGTCAATGGGAACTTTAGGTCATGAGTCATTCTACCCAACTTACAAGAATTCTACTAGTATTGGTTTTGAATCGGTAGGGCATATCAGTCAACTTTCTAACCTTTATTGAGTACGGAAGAAAAAGTAAGATTACAGTAGAAAGAGTTTAAGCATGATGCAATTTAAGAAGGCCAAACGAGAGTTCAAAATTTTTGGAGTCCAAAAGGGGGTCAAGTGTGTGGATGAGATTCCTAGACTCTAATCCTATATGCAGGCCCGTTCGGTACAGTAACGTAACCGAAAGGGTAAACTGACCTACATAGGTCACCACAAAAACATGTAACGCCCAAGTCCCAAAATACTTAGAACTAAGTACGTCGACATGCCAGCTGCATACATACGAAGTAAACTCCAATATATGGAACCATCGTATGTATACATAAGCTATAAAATACAGTAAACTACAACACTAATCTCATCCACAAATAAAGAAGGAAGAATTTATAAATCAACTCATGAATTTTCATTTACAAATCGTTAGGCGGAGACAAATCCACTACCAACTAAAAAGAGAAGAAATACATAACAAATAAATTTGTCGAGCGATGCGAAGGAAATCCAAGTACAATCACCATGGAGGAAGAGAGTAAAACATGGCCTTAGCTAGAGCACCTGCAAAACATCACAAAGGTACACATCTGGAGAGATTACCAGGTCCTCAGAGGGACGTAACAAGATACAGGAAGAACATGCCGTAATAAACTGAATATATAACATGTCACAAGCCACAAGTAAAGTAAAATAGTCTCAATCGTAACAAGGTTCAAAATCTTATCGTCGAAATAGTGGACTACCCCTAAACCAAACAAGGACAAGGGGTAGCACACTATACCGCGATGCGATATTGTCCCAAGATACTAATAGAATGGGAGTGACATGACATTGTCTAGGGTTTACTAACAATTCTAGTGTGTTTATGCAGTTAAGAACAAACCATTAGTCGTATGAGCCCTGGTTGTAAATAGGATCTTTTATAGTCCTCTCTTGGGCACCAGTGACGAAGCGTATAACGTTTAAAAATGTCAGTGGCCAACCCGAGGGGGTCATCATACCCGTATCCCCCAGCGAAGCTTCCGGGTTACAAGGGAATGTGCAATAGAAGCCAGATGACAAGGAAATGTTCTTCCCTCCCTATGTACGTATCTAAGTTGCATCCATGATCATGTACCTCTACTAACTGCTAAGTCTTCTAGCATGCCTCTATTAGTAGTTAGACCTAACGCATGCGCACGGGTGATCAGCCAACACGCAAGTACCTCTACATGCTACTCATCTCACATATATCTCGTGGTACAACTATGTCAAGGTTTATGCAATATACTACAGATAGTAGTCCCTCAACTCTAGGTTCATATGCAATCAAAAGATAATAGATAAAGCAAAGCTAATATCACTGGGTAGGTAGTAAATCATAAACTGTAATAATAGTACAGCTAGAAGAACTGAAAATAAATAAATAGTGATATGCAATAACTAAAGAAAATGTAGACTAAATGTAAGCAGTAAATATGGCAAGATATCTTGCCTGGTGTGTCTCCTGTGTTCTGACATGTCCCAAATAGCCCAAAGCCATGGTTGTTGGTTAGGGGTCCGAAGTCGGGAAGGAAGTAGGGATCCGATTAGTCATGATCATCAAAGATAATTTGAAAAGAATTTATGGAATAATTACATATTCTAATTTTTAGAAAATATTTGTAATACTTGAGAATACATGTTATTAGTTTAAAAATAATTTTACGTAAATACTTGAAAGATAACTCTAAGTTTGTAAATTAAGACTTCTAGTTGAAAACCATATTTTATTAATAAAATAATATTTTAGGCAAATACTTGAAAATACTATATTTGGAAAAATACGTTTTTATTAGTCAATTATATGGCTAGAAAAACATTTTTCGATACTTAAAAATATTCTTAAAAATTAATACAATAATAACACTTCTAATAATAAACAATTATAACAATTTTTTTACCTTTGTAAATGTAAAATAATAATACATACCTAGTATACAGTACTGTACATCTAATATAAAATACAAAAATATAACAGAACAAGATGACAATCATAGTATCAGTGCTGCTGACCCATTCTTTGTTTGATGGGTTACATTAAAAGAGAATGGTCTCCATAGGTCAATAGAAAGAAAAATTAGGAAAGCAGTGGGAAAAGAGAGAAAGGATCTTACTGAGGTCGGTGGGTTGAGCGGCAGGGGGATGGCGGCCTACACGCGCGACAGAGGAGCCGTACTGCACACAACGTGCTGGCGGCCTACGGGCGCTGCTCTGGCACTCGAGAAGGGGAGGGATTCGGCCGACAGAGGGCGCTCGTAAAGGTGGCGCAGCGGGCAGATTTTCGTATCCGAGCGAAGAGAACGTCGTTTGGATCTTGACGGAGGAGGAAACTCATCGGCGGGGTCAGCGTCTGTATCGCCCTCGTCGGTTCGCATCCAAGGTGTTACGCTACCATAGTGGCACGATGAGGCGGTCAGGTTAGGACTTCTCTCATCTCTTCTTCTCATGGATGATGGTGGTGGTTGTATGGATTTTGGGGAGCGGGCGGTGGTGACGGTGGTGTCAGTTTATGGAGGAGTAGGAGACAGTCGGGGCTGTACGGCTCAGGTGACGGAATGCAGCGGCGATAACGCCTCGGGGTGCTGACCTGGGTGGTGTGGCCAATAGGTTGCTACGGAGGGTGGGTACGACAGTGGTGTTAATGGTAAGCGCGCGGTGGGTGCCAATGATGTGTGTAATTCCAGTGGGATCACCGGAGGTGGTAGAGGTATTCGGGTACGGTGGCGGTCGGGAAGAGATGGGTGTGGTGATGTCGATAGAGGTCAGGTAGTGGTCATGCTGGAAGAAGTTGGGGACTGCTGGCCGAGGGATTAGTGGTGAGGTGATGACGATTGGGTGTGTCGGTGAACAGTTGATAAGGTGTCCGAAATTGCCAGACACGAAGAAGAATAATGTATATGTACTGAAAGAATATAGATGCACGTTTTGAGTTGGTAGAGATTTCTATGGAGAAGGAGCAATGGGGCTCTCCTTATATAGGAGGAGGAGGCTCCTATTCTGATAAAGATTGGGTAGATTTATATTCTCCATTATATAAATCATTGTTTTGGTTAAATCAATTTAAACTCGATTCAATATAATCTAAAACTATTATAGATAATCCAGTTTTTTGAATTTAAAATTTATTCAAAAATCAAACCTTTTCCAAATTAAATTATCATAACTAATTAAATAGATAAATCTAAATATCTTTTCAAGTAATAAATAATCGAATTAATTAATTTCAAAAATACAACCATATACATGAATTTAAATTCATGTACCTCGTATGTAAAATAATATTTATGTAAAACATCATTTTTCTTTTTTCTAAATTTACTACAACATAATATTTTGGAAAAATCTCGATGCGGTACTCTTGACAATTAGGCAAAAATAATATCGTATACTATCTTGAAACTATACTTCTCATAAAATAAAATCTATAAATAAAATATTTTCTGAAAATATGTACCTCGCACATATTTGCACTCGACGAGCAAATATGAAAAATACAATTTCGCACGCAACGTACAATTACAAGAACTCAAACTTGTACGCGTCGTACAAAAACGAAGTACAATTTAAATACCATTAAGTACCAATTTATTTTTAGAAAAAATCGTAGTAGAAATTTAGGGGGTTTACAGTCAAGCCTTAGCTGACTTCCTAGCTGCCGATCCAATTCTTGAGACTTCTAAACTTTATGACAAAATTTTGGATGAACCTCTGGAATCTAACATGACTACAGAAGGAATCTTTGCTTGGCATTTAATCTTTGATGGTGTATCTAGAATAGGACCCAAAGGCACTATCGTCGCTGGAGTTGGAATCGTTCTAGTATCTCCTGAAGGACTGGCCATGCTCTAACAATGTTGTTGAATACAATGCTCTAATCATCGGTCTCCAATTGGCTAAATGGTTGAATATCGAGTATCTGGAAGTATACGGAGACTCTAAACTGATTGTCAATCAGGTTAGAGGCACGTATAAAGTTCGGCGTCAAGATCTTATCCCAAATTAAGAAACAGCAGTCAAACTAGCTGCATCATTCAAAGGTTTCTTCATCGAACATATACGTAGAGCATGCAATACAGAAGCTGGTGCATCTGCTAACCTAGCAGCAGCATTTGCGATTCCTGTGAGAAGACAACAACTAATCGTCATCACTAACAGGGAATTATTTTGCATCGAGAATAATTTGCATATAGAATCCAGCAATTTAGTAGAGATTTGTACTACTAGCGAAGACTGGAGGGCTCCTTTCATCGACTTCGAGGTTCATGACATCTTACCTGAAGATCCTAAAGAAGCAACGAAATTCGTCGACGGTTGCTCCGATTTTACTACATTCACACCTCCAAAACACTATACAAGCGATCGTTTGACGGTATACTTCTATGTTGTCTTGCAAGAGATGAAGCAAAACAGATACTACGTGAAGCCCATGACAGTGTGTGGTACACATCAACCTGGTCCTAAGATACAAGATCAGATTCGACGTATGGATATTATTGGCCTACCATGGTGTCAGATGCCATTAAATATTCTAAAAAATGTCGAGCATGTCAAATCCATACAGATTTTGTCCATCAACCATCAAAATTTCTACATCTGACTACAGCATCATGTCCCTTTGAAGCTTGACACATGGATGTCATTGGTCATATTAATCCGCCTTCATTCCGAAGACATCGATTTATCCTAGCTATAATCGATTGCCTCTAAAAGTGGGCCGAAGCTATACCTCTAGCTGATGTCAAGACAAGCAGTGTCATCGACTTCATCAAACATTATGTGATCTACATATTTGGCGTTCCTCGGTGAATCATCCATGACAACGGACCTCAATTCGTCAGTCAAAAGTTCACTCGATTCTGTGATGACAATCGAATCAATAATGTTGCTTCGACAGCATACAATCTCGCAGCTAATGGTTTGGCGAAAGCATTCAAAACAATCATCAAGCTTCTCAAGAAGTTTGTTTCTACCAATAAACGGAACTGGAGCAAAAAGCTTGGAGAATGTCTATGGGCCTATCGTACTACTGTACGCACTCCGACTGGCTGTACACCTTTTTTTTAGTGTACAGATGCGAAGCTGTCCTGCCATTGATGATTCAAATCCGTTCTCTAAGGATTGCCATTGCCAACGAACTCACAACAGAAAACAATGAACGTCTTCGACTTCAGGAGCTTGAAGTGCTTGGCGAGAAACGGCTACTAGCTCAGCAACACATCAAGCTATCCGTACCTCAAAAGCCTTCAATCGTAAAGTCAAAGTATGAGCATTTCAAGAAGACGAGCTAGTCCTTACCATCAGACGTCCTATGACTATGACATACATGAGCAAGGGCAAGTTTGAACCAAAGTGGAAAGCTTCCTACTTTATAAGCAAAGTTTTTTCTAACGGAGCTTATCAACCGTCGAGAAAGGATGGCTGAATTGTTATGATGCCTATTAACGGAAAATTCTTGAAGAAGTACTATGTTTGAAAGTGTGTACTATATTTTCTGACAATATTATACATACTTCAAACCTTTGAATTATTTACTCGTATCCAAATCCTATTTGAGCCACAACATCTACTACATTATTACAAACATCATATTTTGAAACCTAGATGTTTTAAAAGATATCATGTTCTTGAGTCTCAGTTGGCCTAAGGATAGAGAACAGATATATGAATTCACGTCCATATTACCTCTGAATTCTATTATCTACATCAACGAATTTACGTTCATATTACCTCTGAATTCTGCTATCTACATTAACGACTCATCATGTCCACATTACCTCTGATGATGTCATCTCAGAAATGATAAATTTTAAGTTATATTCTGTCACATCCACGTTATCTCTGAACAGATATAATAAGTATTATTATTTTTAAGAGATATGTCATGTCCAGTACCTCTGAATATTTTTTTATTCCTATCTATTGCTTGTGTATCAAACAGATACGTAGTAAGTAATAGATCCACAAAAGATCATCAGTTTTATTCAATGACGTGAAAATCATTATATTCATCAAGACAAAAAAGTTACTACAATTAGATAACTTTATTTTGAAGGCTGAGTACAAAGATCAATAATCCGCTTCTTCAAAGATTCAGCTCATTCCGCCCTGGTGGAAATTAACCTTGATCTGGCTATGTTTCTCTGAGTCTCTAGTTCAAAAGGTTGCAATGAAGTAACATGACATTCAAGGCCAATCTTCATCAGCAAGAGTCTTCCTGAAGTAGATAAACAAACTCATTCATCTCATTCGGGAATACATTGACGTATTTGCCTGGAAATAAAGACATGCCGAGAGTAGATCCTCAGATCGCTACTCAAGCTTAATATTCTGCCAATGCTAGGCCAGTCAAGCAACAACAGCGTCAATTTTGACCTGATATGATGGACGCTATAGAAGCTGAAGTTAAGAAGCTTATCGCTTGCGGCTTTGTCAGAGAAGAACAACATCCAGACTGGGTGGCTAACGTTGTCAGTTATAATAAAAACAAGAAAGGTCCGAGTCTGCATCAACTTTAGAGACCTTAATTAATGTAGCTTGTCCCAAGGATGAGTTTTCTCTTCCAATCACTGATGTCATGATCGATAACACTTGTGAGTTCGAGCGAATGTCTTTTATTGATGGATTCTTCGGATACAATCAGATCAGGATGAACCCCGAAGATGAAAATATACATCTTTTCATACGCCTCTAGGAGTCTACTACTACACCGTCATGCTATTTGGTAAAAATACTGGTGCAACCTATCAACGGGCCATAAGCACCATTTTTACGAACATTTACGGAAGACAGTCGAATGCTATGTTGACGATATTGCTGTCAAAAGTCGTCTAAAGAAAGATCACATCCAAGACTTAAGAACTATCTTCGATCTAATGTGCCAGCATCAACTCAAGATGAATCCCACCAAGTCATTCCTGGGAGTCTCCAGTGGAAAATTCCTCGGATTCGTTATTATCTCTAAGGGTATACACGTTGACCCGAGAAAATCAAAGCCATTCAAGAGATGCGTCCTCCACGCAACCTAAAAGAGCTACGAGGATTCCAGGGACAGCTTACGTACATCAGGAGATTCATATCAAATCTCTTGGGATGATGCAGACCGTTCACTCAACTAATGAAGAAGGTGTGTCTTTCGTTTGGACTGAAGAATGTCAGCAAGCAATTAAAGACATAAAGCGTACTTGATGAACCCTCCAGTCCTAGTGCCTCCAGTCAAGGAATACTTTCCTGATGTATGTTAGAGCAATGGATCATTCTCTGGATGCCTTACTTGCCCAAAAGAACAAAGAATGCCATGAATAAGCCATTTATTATCTTAGTCATATAATGATCGACGTTGAACATCGATATAGCCCAGCAGAAAAGGAATGTCTAGCCTTGATGTTTGCAGTCCAGAAAATACAGTTTTATATCACGGACCAAACCATCCATATTATCTCCAGAGTCAACCCTCTCCGAGTCTTGACGAAAAATCCAGTATACTCAATTCCAGACTCGCTATATGGGCTATATTGCTAGCACAATATGATATGGTCTATGTCCCACAAAAGTCTGTTAAGGGTCAAGCCTTAGCTGACTTCCTGGCTGTACATCTAATTCCTGAGACTTCTAAACTTTATGACAAAATTTTGGATGAAACTCTGGAATCTAACATGACTTCAGAAGGAATCCTTGCTTGGCATTCATTCTTTAATAGTGCATCCAGAATCAGATCGAAAGGTACTATTATCGTTGGAGTTGGAATCGTTCTAGTATCTCCTGAACGACTAGCCATTCAAGGAGCTTATTCCTTAGAGGAGCCATGCTTTAACAATGTTGCTGAATATAATGCTCTATTCATCGGTCCCTAATTTACTATACAGTTGGATATCGAGTATCTGAAGTATACGGGGACTCTAAACTGATTGTCAATCAGGTTAGAAGCACGTATGAAGTTCGACATTAAGATCTCATCCTATATCAAGAAGCAGCAGTCAAACTGGCTACATCATTCAAAGGTTTCTTCATCAAACATGTATGTAGAGCATGTAATATAAAGCTGATGCACTCGCTAACCTAGCACCAGTATTAGCGATTCCTGTGAAAAGATAACAACTGGTCGTCATCACTAACATGGAATTATTCTACATCAAGAATAATTTGCATCTGGAATCCAACAATTCAATCAAGATTTGTACTACTAGCAGAGACTGGAGGGCTTTCATCAACTTTACGGTTCATGACATCTTACCTGAAGATCCTAAAGAAGCAACGATAATCCGTCAGCGGTCGCTCTGATTCTACTACAATCACATCTCCAAAATACTATACAGGCGATCATTTGATGGTATGCTTCTATACTGTCTTGCAGGAGATGAAGCAAAATAGATACTATGAAGCCTATGACGATGTCTATGGCACACATCAGCCTGGTCCTAAGATATAAGATCAGATTCGACGTATAGGATATTATTGGCCTACCATGGTATCAGATGCTATTGAATATTTAAAGAAATGTCGAGCATGTTTAATCCATGCAGATTTATCCATCAATCATCAGAATTTCTGCATCCGACTGCAGGATCATGGCCCTTTGAAGCATGGGGCATGGATGTTATTGGTCCCATTAATCCACCTTCATCCCGAGGACATCGGTTATCCTAGCTATAACCGATTACTTCTCAAAGTGGGCCAAAGCTATACCTCTAGCTGAAGTCAAGACAAGCAGTGTCATCAACTTTATCAAAGATCATGTGATCTATAGATTTGGCATTACTCGACGAATCATCCATGACAATGGACCTCAATTCGTTAGTTAAAAGTTTACTCGATTATGTGATGACAATCGAATCAACAATATTGCTTCGGCAGCTTACAATCCCACAGCTAACGGTTTGGCGAAAATATTCAATAAAACGATCATCAAGCTTCTCAAGCAGTCCTTTTTATTAATAAATAAAACTGGAGCGAAAAGCTTAGAGAATGTCTATGGGCCTATCATACTACTGTATGCACTTCGACTGGCTGTACGCCTTTTCTTTGGTGTACGGATGTGGAGCTGTCCTGCCATTGGAGATTCAAATCTCTTCTCTAAAGATTGCCATTGCCAATGAACTCATAACAGAAAACAATGATTGTCTTCGACTTCGAGGAGCTTGAAGCGTTTGACGAGAAGTAGCTGTTAGCCCAATGATTATATCATGTTTTTGAATATGGCTAATCAATTAAGTTTAACATAATAACATCACTAATATTCATGTAATCACTATCATGTTGCTACTTTAACTTAGCATTATCCTAATGTTCTATATCATATTGCTATGCTTGTATCATATTGTTTTGTTCGTCTAACATGTATCTGTAGACATGCTGTAAGAATAATCAAATATGATCAAACCAGGACATATACAATAGAGAATTATTGATAGGCCAAAGACGGCGTTATAAAAGAAGATTTTTTTGAACCGTCGTCAGTAAAAAAGGCATCTTCAAGTCTGCTCAAATATTTGAAGAAAGGCGTCATCAAAGGACTCTTGGTTTTCCTACTTCATCAATGTAATTTTTTATATTTATTGAGTCTAGGAATACGATGTACACTACATCGTACTGGCAAATAGGCTACCCAAGAAACGTTTTCAAAATACCCTTTCATTTTGAAAATAAGCCCACTTACAAAAGCCCAAACAACTTCCTAACTGTTTGACTTTTCAAAAAGCCCAAAAACCAGTTTGCAAAAACTCTAACAGAATCCTAGCAGAACTCGGCCCGAATTCGGTCAGAGTTCGGCCAGAGTTCTGTTAGTGAACGCTGCTTTTTGAACTTGGTCTTCCCACAGTTACGGATCCCAGCGAGATTTTCTTATAGAGTTCTGCCCGAATTCTGCCCGAATTCTGTCAGAATTCTACCTTTGGAAAAACTATAAATAGAGAAAGATTTCGATCATTTCAATTCACTCATACACTTTCATATCTCTCTCTATAAAGCCTACTACTTCTTCTAAAGTGTTCTGAGCTTTTATTTTCAAATCCTAAGCCAGTTACAATCCTCTAGTATTTTTGCCAGTGCGGTACGGTTTAGAAGTTTCAGAGTGGTTGTAATCAGAGGCTTGATTGAAGGTAGACACTTCACAATTGAAGTTGGTCGAGTTTTTCGGATCAAAGCTCGTGTTGTAGAAGTTGCAAGAACTTCGGATGAAAACTTGTGGTAATTTTCAATAGTGGATTCAACTGGAAGCTAGAGTTCTTCCGACTGGACTAGTCCGCACAAGAGGGAAACCAGTATATATTCTTGTGTTTACGTTTACTCTCTACTCTCTACTTTTTATTTACATATCTGTGATATATATTTCTTATGTGATCTTGTTACTAACATTTTTTAAATAGTTAATTTCTGCTGCCTACTCTATTCACCCCTCTAGAGTATTGCGCTTTACACCTTGTTTCTACAATCGATCCTACAGTATCTACTAGCTCAGCAGCACATCGAGCTATATCAAACCCGTATCTCAAAAGCCTTCAATCGCAAAGTTAAAGTACGAACATTTCAAAAAGACAAGCTAGTCCTTACCGTCAGACGTCCTATGACTATGACACACATGAGCAAGGGCATGTTCGAACCAAACTAGGAAGGTCCCTATGTTATAAGCAAAGTTTTCTAACGGAGCTTATCAACTGTCGGGAATGGATGGCCAAATCACTATGACGCCTATTAACGACAAATTCTTGAAAAAGTACTATATTTGAAAGTGTGTACTGTATTCTTTGACAAATATTGTACATACTTCAAATCATTGAATTATTTACTCCTCTGCAAAAATTCCTAGCATTATCTATCCAAATTCTATTTGAGCCACAATATCTACTACATTATTACAAACATCATCTTTTGAAACCCAGTTGTTTTAAAAGATATTCGTTCTTGAGTCCCAGTTAGCCCAAGGATAAACAATAGATATATGAATTCACATCCTTAGTACCTCTGAATTCTATTGTCTACATCAGCGAATTCACATCCACATTACCTCTGAATTCTGTTATCTATATTAGCGACTCGTCATGTCCATATTACCTCTGATGATGTCGTTTCAGAAATGACAATATTTTAAGTTATATTCTGTTATGTCCATATTATTTCTGAACAGATATAATAAGTATTGTTATTTTCAAGAGATATGTCATGTCTAGTACATCTGAACATATTTCTTATTCCTATCTATTGCTTGTGTCTCAAACCGATACGTAATAAGTAATAGAGCTACAAAAAGATCATCAATTTTAATTCAATGACGTAAAAATCATTACATTCATCAAGACAAAAAAAGTTATTACAATTAGATAACTTTACTTTGAAGGCTGAGTACTGAGATCAATAATCAGCTTCTTCAAAGATTCAGCTCGTTCTGCCCTGGTGGAAATTACCCTTGATCTGGTAATGTTTTTTGAGTCTATAGTTCAAAAGGTTGAAATAAAGTAACTTGACATTCAATTTCTACACCCTGAACTAGGACAAATTCATCTCGTTGCCTCTTCAGATCATCTAGGCTACTCGAGGCAGCTTGATACAATCCTAGCGCTTCTTTCGTACGCTTTGTTGCTGCTGTAACTGTTGCACGAAGTTTAGCCACTTCAGATTCCAACTCTTGAAGGCGAGCTTGACCTTCAGCTGCTTCCTTCTCTTTCTCAGCTACTTCAGTCTTATAAAGTTCAATGGAAGTAGTAGCTTTAATGATGTTTGCCCCAAGCTCTCCAAATCGTGTTGAGAAGGCAATTATAGAGTTATTCAAGGCAACTTGGCGTGCTTCATGATCACGAACCATTGCCTCACATTCTCCATCTACCAGCTTCTGGATAGTGCCTCTCGTCAGATCCTGGTAAGATTTGATAGGCTCCTCCAGCTCATCCAGGATGCACTCCAAATAGTTGACCCTTTTATTATCGTCGATATTGTGGATGGCTTCAATTGCAAAAGAAGCGGTTCTCCTTACTGACTCGAAATGGTGGCTTTTCTCCAAGGTCATCTGAATATGAGTATTTAGAGAGATGAAGAAGGCGCTTGTATAAGTCTCAATGATGCTATTTGTCATCGTCGATATGCCAGGTGTCGCCACTTCGCCAGAAATTTCTTCTTCTGAAGAAGTGGAAGAATCTTATATTGTGCACCAAGAGATTTTAGTGCAGGCATCCTTGAAGAGCTTCCTTCCATAATATGAGTCCCATGTCCAGGGGAGCCATGGTGGAACTGAGGCTGAAAGCTGTAGAAGTCAGCGTAGCTACAGCAATGGTCCCCACGTGACCCTCTGCAATCAAAAGAAAGCAAAATCATCATATCTTATGACATAAAAGGAGTAAGGGTAAATAAAGTCAAAAATTTACCCGAGTCTGACAACACATATAGAGTCGCGAGGCGTAGTGTCTCGTTCTGTACTGAGCTTCGACATAGTATTCTCAGAGACGGCCGCTTAGCTACCCGACTTCAGAATTGCCTGACTTGAATGACTGCTTCCAGTCCCAGATTCAGCCTGGCCACCTGGGGCTGCTACCTCTGCCCCCTCTATTTCAAAATGTGCTCGACTGGGGT
>JANAVB010008416.1:0-229445 GCA_029216955.1 Iris pallida
AGTTACAGAGAAGATGGCCGTTAATAGAGATGAATGGAAGAAATGGATTAAGCATCCAACCGCAAAATTTGGGATAAATGCTTTGTTGTCATTGTACTTTACCTACATCCATTTTTTTCTATTTCCACCTAAATGACTAGGCCATTTTTTCCAACTCTGAGGTTTTTAGGCTAATTTACAGCTAAATATCCTAAACTTTTCCGATTTAATAGCTACTACCCAAAACTATTAAAAATCAGCCATTTGTTAACCTAACTTTTGCAATGGACAACTGTATATTTTGAACTTTCTTTAATTTTGCAACTTGCTAGCCTAACGTGGTTAATAATGATATCCTTCCGATTTTCATATTTCTTAATGGTGGCGGGTAGCCTACCTAATCAACTTAGGATAGCAAGTTGCAAATTAGATAAAGTTCAAGGTATTTGGTTGGCAATTATAATAGTATAGGATAACAACTTGCTAATTTTAATAGTTTAAGGTAACAAGTTTCAAATCAAGGAAACTTCATGGCATTTAGTTGCAAATTAGCCTTCCTATTTTTTCAACCATTGTAGTATCCATGATTAACTGTCAATCTATGTATTCAAAGGTGCGCCTCACACCTCACTAGGCAAGGTGCCTTTTTCAAGGCACGTCTCGCAGCAAGACGCCAATAAGTAAAGGCACGCCTAGGTGTGTCTTCTGTATTTGCTCTTTATTTTGGCTTTATAGGCTCACCTGGTAGAAATTTATAGTAATAGAAGTATTTGTGGTCACGATGGTTTGATGGAGTTTGATGAAGATGATTGATTGTTCTATTGGTTCTGCTTTTATTTTACAATTTGTGTTCCTTTCATTTTGTTTTTTCTTGTTAAAGAACAAAAATTCTTGGTAGTTTTGTTGTCTGCTACCACTATTCTGCTAGTTCACTTGATTATTTTTAACATTTTTTTGTTGGTTTTAATTTTATTTTATTTCTTACATTATTTTTTTATTTTTGTGCCTCGCACGTGCCTTAAGTGCGCCTTTGACTACCTTGTAGTCAATATGCAAGCCGTTCCTTTGAATAATAAGTATCAGATTAGGAGGCATTAACGTATCTCCAAGAAACTGGAGAATTGTTTTCTCAGATAATATCTGTTGTTCTCAATAAAGCCATCCGAATTTAACAAGTAGTTTGAACATGACGCTGATACTGAGCATCTCATCAACACCTTCTAAATGAGGTTTCCTAAAGACTAGATCTATGTAGAGAAACTATTATGCTTAATCCAAGAAATAAGATTGCATACTTGTCTAGGCTTTTCAGGTACTTGTCGTATATAAGAAAATGGAGTTGGCCACCTGAAGAACACGTAAGTGCATCGAACAAGTTGTGGACAGTAATTGGATCAGCTATTGCAGGACAGAAAGGAGCTATACGGGCAAAAGCTTCCAATCCTACAGTCTTCTTGTAATCAACCTGGTGCGAGACAGAATGAGAAATATGGACATGACATAACTATCCAACCTTGACACAAGCAAAGTATCTTCATAAAAGTAATGGATATGAATATTAGGTGGCTAATAGAGAAGAGAATTCAAGAACAACCAACCTGAATAGCCATGCTTGTAGCACATGTATAGAATAATGATCCATCATCTTCAGAAATTTCCGGATGTTTATAGCTACCTGTTTCCTATTACAGCACATGGTGATTTCATGAGAAAAAAAATACATGGAAATTTAGAACTCCGCTTAAATCTTCATTTATAACAATGTCACGTGCTCACATTGAGCGAAGATTCAGTCTCAGCGTCGGGAGCTTCCCAAGCAAGCATCATGTCAAAAGTAAGAAGGCGAAACTCCTTCTCAGCTAGATGATCCGGACGTTTAGTTACTTCATGAATAGCCCTGAGAGAGCAGTACTCTACTAGATTCCTAGCATATGTAGTATGGTGCTTCACATGATCAGGGAGTTCAGTCCTGAAAGATCGCTGCAGTTCTTCCAACGAGAGGAGAAGAATCCTGCAATGGTATGAGCCACTCAAAAAATGTTTCTTCTTCACAGAAGAAAAAAAATATCCAAATGATGAAATAGAAGAAAACAACATGCTGGGAATGGATTTTAAAATTAAGAGAACGAAGTATAGTGCAAAGCGAAGTGAAGAATATTCCAAGTCCATGTTGACTTTGATACCGTTCGCTACTTTGCAAGTGGTTTATTATATCTAGTTATTAATGTTACTTCCTGTATTTGCAGACTTCAACATAGTTACTGGAATGTTGCACTTTCAGGAGGAAAAGAAGTTAGCCAAAAAGGGCATGACATGTTTCAAAATAAATGACAACTGGTTGTTCTATATAAATTCTAGTACTGCATTGATATTACAGAAGAGTTTCACAGAACTATATGAACATCTGCTCCTGGTTGGTTTTATATATATATATAAAAGGGTAGTAAAAAGATTATAAAAAATATATATATATAAAAGGGATAGTAAAAAGATTATGAGCTCTGCTAGGGCATCAACGCACTTGAACGAGACGCCTCCCCCACGGCCACCGGACCCGCTCGCCGGGGGCGGTGCCAGGACCGGGAGGAAGGGGGGGGGGGGGGTGGGGGGGGGTAGGACGGACCCCCTCTCGCGGTGGCGGAGCCCCCCCCCCCCCCCAGGCGGGAGGGGGCCGGGAGGGAAGAAGGGGGGGTCGGGCGGACCCCCCCACAGCGATGGCAGTGGCCCCCCCAGGCGGGAGGGGGCCGAGAGGGAAGACGGGGGGTCGGATGGACCCCCCAACGCGACAGCGGAGGGCCGGGCGGCGGAGGACCAGGCGGCGGCAGCAGCGGCTGCTGCTGCGTCGGTAGGAGCAGCGACGGGCGGGGGGCCGACAGCCTGGGAGGGGGGGGGGGTCGGGCCAACCCTCTCCAGGCGGTGGGGCAGTGAGGAGGAGGGGGGAGCCGACAACCAACACATCGGACATGTCAAATGTTTCGACGTTCGAATTTGGGTCCAATCCTCAGGACAGTCGAGGCGACGACGACGGCTGGACTACGGTGGCGAGACGCCGCCCGGGAAGGAGAAGAGAGGTCCTGACGCAGACAACGGGTCGGACGGGCTCTGGTCGGAATACTAGTAGGCCGTCAAACGGCCAAGGAGGCTCCCGGCGGCCGGGGGGTGGATCGGGAAGCACAGAGACAGGATGACGGCCCAAGGTGACGGCGGCAGAAAAAGGAAAAGGTATTGCTGGGATGGTAGGGAGACAAAGCTCGACGCCTTCCTGTGCCGCACCCCGTACGTTCACCGATGCCATATGAACCAAATCTTGGAAGGACGTTTTCATGCCGGTGGGGCCCAAGAGCCCGGCGTTGATGGAGTATGTGCCACCGATGAAGGTGGGAGGTGGCCTCCGGGCATTCTTCCCGGCAGATGAGATTGCTGAGGTAACAACACTCTGGAAGAACACGCTGGTGGTGTATATGCTGGACAACAAGCCATTCTATGGACAAGTCCGGGGGCATGCAGAGCGTGTATAGCGCCCCAAGGGGAGCACGGAGATATTCTCCAGAGAGAATGGGTTCTAGTTTGTGAAGTTCGGTATGGCGGAGGATGTGACCAGGATTATATAAGGAGGGCCATGGTCCTTTGATGGGAGACTTATCATTATGAAGGAATGGACTCCTGAGCTAAGGTGTGAGAAGGAGGTTCTGAATGCGATACCAGTCTGGATTCGCTTTTCTTAGTTCCCAGTAAAATACTGGAGCATCCCTCTGCTCATGAGATTGGCCGGTCTGGTTGGCAAGCCAATCAAGGCGGATGAGGCTACGGCTTTCCGCACTAGACTGATGTACTCTAGGATATTTGTGGAGATAAAGGCTGGGATGGAGCTCCTGAGACTCCTTGAGTACCAAGTGGCATCCAGAGAGGTCCTAACACAGGCAGTTGAGTATGATTGGGTTCCCCCAATGTGTTCCCTTTGTGAGAGTTTTGGTCACTTACCTAGTGCCTGCACGAACGGAGGGAAGGAGATAGCTAGGACCCCGAGGGCATGGACGGAGGTGGTGGATCCGGAGATGGGGTCCAGTCCCAATACCGCAGCGGCGACGGTAGACAGGCCAGCGGAGGAGGACACACTGATGGAGGTAGCCAGCAGGCCGGAGTCGGGCACCTTGCCGAGACAGGAGAGTTCGCAGGCCGCGATGGTTGAGTTCACGCCCTAGAGGAGCATGGTGACCAGGGGTATGACGACCCTAGTTAGCGGACAGAACGGAATGGTTGCCTGTTTGGTGGAAAATGTGTATAGCAGGAAGAGTCACGGACCAATCTGGGTTGGCCTCGGTCTGATCATCGAGTCCCCCCGGAGGGTGCTCATCCTCCCGTGGGGACCCTGACTTTCGGGACGGTGGAGGATATAGATTTAACGGACGAGACACTTCCCTCGGATGTTAGTCCAGATGGAGTTCAGGGGGACCCCCACATTAATTAGTTAATGTTGGTCCTCTCCTGGAGCATTCGTGGAGGGTGTTCCCTTGGAGATGGAAGGAGATTGGTGGAGTCTTGAAACGTAAGAAGTGTGACATCTCGATCCTGCTAGAGACGAAGATTAGGGGGCGACGATGCTATCTCGCAGGACACCTGCAAACTGGGGGCATATACACAAACTGGACCTATGCGATATGGCTAGGATCTGGATTAGATGGAACAGAGATAGTTGGAAGAGAAAACAAGTCTTGATGACAGAGCAGCTTATTGGCATCTCCTTTGTGAATAAAGGAGGATTCCACTTCATACTTGGCGCGTTCTATGGACACAACGATAGAAGGCTCCGTGAGACCCTGTGGGGAGACACTGCTCGAGTAAGACGTATGGGGGAGCAGCTGCATCTACCTCTGCTACTTATGGGGGACTTCAACACAATGCTATATCGGCGAGAGAAGGTGGGGGGGGCATCCGGTGTCTGACTAGATCCTGTACGACTTCCAGAGGTGTCTCCTCCAGTCCGGACTAAGGGAACTGGAGAGGGCGGAACACATCTGGAACTGGCACAATAAGGCGGTCTGCAACAGAATCGTCTGTCAGCTTGATCGGGCTTTGAAAAATAGTGAATGGTTTCGCTGCTTCCCAAACTCCGTGGCTGAGGGGCTTGCTGTTGGGACCAGTGACCACTCTCCTATCCGGGTAGGCTTCTCTGAAAGGCCCACTTGGAAAGTTCGTCTGTTTCAGTACAACAATAGATGGTACCTCTCTGCTGGTTATGAGGAGGTGGTTATGGGGGGGGGGTTGCAACATACTCAGGAGGGCACGACGCAGTTTCGCATGGTACAAAAACTCAAACGGTCGAAGAGAGCCATTCGAGACTGGGTAAAGACGATGCCACGGTCTTCCCTGGAGGATAAGGAGGCTTCTCTTCGGAAGGTTCAGGAAGCCTTGCCGGCAGACATGATGAGCGGTGAGTTAGCGGCCAGGGAGAAGGACCTGATTGTGGAGGTCAACATCCTGAGGCTTCAGCAGGAGATCAACGCGGTCCAACGGGCCAAGTGTTCCTGGCTCAAGGATGGGGACCGATGCAGCAAGTTCTTCTACGATGTAATCCGTACCAGACAGCACAGGAACAGCATCCCCAGGCTCCTTAATGGAAAGGGCAGGCTTGTTGGTGATCCGGTGGAGATTCAGGAGGAGGCAGTTAGGTACTACTAAAAGCTATATCATCAGTCGGACTACTCTACCACGTTCCCAGATCTAGTCACAAAGAGGCTGGTGACACCATATGGGAACAGCCTGCTGCTGGCTCCAGTGTGTATGAGGAGGTGGAGGCTATTGTGATGAAGGCGGATCCCACCAAGGCCCCCGGGCCTGATGGCTTCTTTAGTGGGTTCTATAAACGGCACTGGGGCTTGCTTAAGCACCCAGTCCTGGAGGCGGTGCAGGAGTTCTTCACTGAGGAAAATTTGCTAAAGGAGCTTAACCATACCTTTCTGACCTTGATTCCAAAGAAGGAGGGCGCGACATCCCTCGCCGACTTTAGACCTATTGCGTGCTGTAACTATCTTTATAAGATAATTACACACCTTATGTGCCGACGCATGGAGAGGATTATGCAGGGACTGGTCTTACTTAATCAGGCGGCATTCATCAAGGGTAGATCAATTGCAGAGCACAGCTTACTGGCCTATGAGATGGTGAGAGAATTCAACAAACCAAGGGGGATGAAAGCATGTGTGAAGCTTGACATGAGAAAAGCTTATGACACGGTTAACAGAGACTTCTTTTGTCACCTTATGCGAGCCATGGGCTTTGACGAGGTGTGGGTAGCAAGGGTGAGGGACTGCATATGCTCCCCTACCTTCTCGGTCCTCATCCAGGGTACTCCATATGGATTCTTCCGGAGCAACAGGGGCCTTCGGCATGGAGATCATCTCTCCCCGTTCCTGTTCACGCTCGTGATGGAGTATTTCACTTGCTTGATAGATTTGGCTGTGCATAGTATGAAGATTGTCCCTCTCTTCAGGCTGGTCAAGCCAGTGGTGTCTCACCTGATCTATGCTGACGACCACTTGGTGCTCCTACATCCATCTATACGGGAGATGCGTGCGGTGTCAGAGATTATGGAGGAGTTTGGGTAGTTGTCTGGACTTCAGCTGAATAGGGAGAAGAGCAGGATTTATTTCAGCTCTCGGTGCTCCCTCAAGGAGAAAAGGGCCCTTGCTCTGGGAGTGGAGAAAGGTGACCTACCGGTAAAGTACTTGGATGTACCGCTGACGGTCAATTATGCTAGGGATCTAGATTGCCACAGCCTGGTAGAATTTGCACAGAGGAGGGTGGAAGGTTGGCAGGCAGCTGGACTCTCCTTTAGTGGTCGTATTGAGCTGGCGAGGTCTGTCATTTCTGGCATTGCTATGTTCTGGTTGCAGTCGATTAAGATTCCGGTGGCCACCATCCGGAAGGTGGAGAGCTTATGTACCAATTTCATCTGGCGAAGGAGAATGCATGCGATCTTCCAGGAGCAACTCTGCCGCCCTCGGGAGGAAGGGGGTGGGGTTGAGACTGCTGCTTTCGGTTAGAGAGGCCTCGGGGGTGAAGATTGCTTGGCAGTTCATCAAGGACGGATCTCTTTAGGCGGAGTAGATGGCTAATAGATATTTGAGATGGAGGAATTTCTGGGCCTGTCAGATCGATAACAATTTTTCGATACCATTTAAGGCTATTCTTCGGTGCAGACCGGTACTTCAGTCTGCTATCTGTCGGATCATGAAGGACGGGGCGAACATTGATCTATGGCTCGATCCGTGGATGGACAATAGGTCCCTTTTGGAGCCCTTAGGTGACCAGATGGGCAGAGAGGCGGACAGAGGGCTGAAATGCAATCTTATCATCGGAGATGGGACTTGGAGACCTGAGGATTACCAGTACACGGCACATTTTGGAGAGGAGATCTGACATGTCACTATTGGTACTAGCCATCATGCTGATTCCTAGAGATGAGACCCACCAGATGTTAATGGAGGGACAGGGGTATTCCGCTTCAAAAGCTGTTACAATCTGGTAAGGACCTCTCAGTATAGGATCGCGGAGTACGACTTTATCTGGGGAAAGGAGATTGCTTGCAAAATACAGTTATGTTCCTACAAGCTGTTATTAGGCAGGTTGCTGACGAAGGACAGACTTCTCAGGTTTGGGATGCAGAACCCTGACCCGAAGTGTGTATTGTATGGAGTGGAGGACGAATCCATGGGTTACCTATTCTTTGAGCGTCCTATGGCTTGGTATATTTGGTCAGAGTAGTGTCGGAGGTCGCTGGGAGGAGGTGGCAGTGCTAGAAACATCCAGGGGATCCTCACCTGGATCAGGGAACGCCGAGGCATGGAGCATGGTTGGGCCAAGACAGCCAGAGTTCGCCTTGCAGCGTCGGTTTGGCACGTTTGGAGGGAACGCAACAGGCGTATCTTTGAGGGATTGATAACCCCTCATGTAGAAATTTTACATAATTTAGAATTCGATGTAACTGTAATGGCCCCTTAAACGGGGTGTGAGAGATGAGAGAGCTGTGTACTGTATTACTTATTACTGGAATATTTGTGGAATAAAATTTACCCTTTTCCAAAAAAAGAATATATATATATATAAGAGATCTGGATCCCCCCCATTTTTGCATCCCCCAAGAATTCTCATGACAACACCCGTTGGATCTTGTTTAAGTCATCTAATCTTAACCATTGAAAAATCAATGGTTAAGATAAGATGACTTAAACAAGATCCAACGGATGTGAAAGAGGGGATGCTTAGGGGAACAAAAATGAGGGGATCCCTATCCCTGTCCCTATATATATATATATATATATATATATATATATATATATATATGGGAGCGGATCAAAAGTCCCCCTTAGAAAACCCCCTAAAAACCCTCCTCACTCTAATTCGTAATATTAATGTTAATATTAATGTTAATATTAATGTTAATGTTAATATTAATGTTAATATTAATTTTAATGTTAATATTTATTTTATTTTTTATATTTTTATATTAATGTTAATGTTAATGTTAATATTATTTTTAATGTTAAGTTTAATGTTAATTTTAGTATTTAATGTTAATATTAACATTAATATTAACATTAAATTACGGATTAGAGTGAGGGAGATTTTTAGGGGGTTTTCTAAGGGGGGCTTTTGATCCGCTTCATATATATATATATATATATATATATATATATATATATATATATATATATATATATATATCCGCAAAGAGGCTATGAGAGCGTTAATTAATAAGAACATTAATATCAGAGCAACTCAAGAGAGCAATTTATATAGAAGTCAAAGAGTAGCAAATATTTATCCAGAGGTCGTTCTACATAGAGACCATTCTGCCACAAGAATATAGAGACAGGGAAGAGGAAGAAGACAATGAGCATTCGCCGAATGACTAGAGAAGAGTTGCCACACCTTCAAACAATCTTGGATTCGTGAGTGCAATTTGTATTCATTGAGAATGAGAATGTTTTGAGTTTCTCTTCGTATGTTCTCTTGATCTATTAGGATTGGGTCTGGAATTGCAAGAGAACTACAACTTTGGTTATAATCCATTGTACTCGGACTTGTCGTTTATTTTTTACTGCAAGGATTTTCTACATAATTTTTTTGTTTGCATGTGTGTGTGGTGGTGGTGGGGTGGGGTGGGTAGGATTTTACTGCAAGGATTTTGCAAGGATTTTTTTCTACAATAGATTTCAGAAGCACACTATGGTTGATATTCAGAAGCACACTATGGTTGATATTTCAAAATCACGACCATTGTGATTCCGGACAAATATGATGCATACCAAATACATGTGGTTGTTATTATGATTCTGAAATCACATCTTGTGCTCCACTTAAGATAAAATTTATTTACGCTATATTCAAAACAAATAATCTAGATTAAAATATATAATATTAAGCTTATTTTCTTAAAAAAATACACAATATTAAGCTTATTTTCCCTATTTTGATAGTATGGTGATTTAAAATAGTATCATTCAATTAATTAAAATATATATCACACTTAACATAGACAAATCCATTTATAGTAAACAAGAGATTGACAAGAGTCTTGAATATTGTTTAAAGTTTGTCAATGGTATTCAACCATTGACCAACTCGATTTTTAATCGAAACGTGTTCATATCTTAAAAAGTGAAACAAAATAAATTTGTGTATGGTTCGACTAAAGGGTATGAAACCATAAATACTTTTGAGTCAGGTTTGGATTCTTTTGTTAGTATAAAAAAACGATGTTCTTATATGTAAATCATTGACTTAATCCATTTTCTTAATCAATAATCCAGTTGTGTCGAAAAAATCAAAAATGGATTTTTGCTTTCAATTCAATATGGAGTGTCAAAGCCGAAATATCTTTGGATCATGTTCAATATTTTTTAATCTCAATATAAAAATATAATTTTTATTTGTACTGTTAGTTAGATCAGATTCCAACAACAACAAAAAATCAAGTTTGTATGTTAATAATGAACCCGAATAACTTTCGGTTGCGTTCGGTATATAATATGGAACATATTTTATTTTGGGTTTTTTGCTGGGAGGCAATGATGGTGGTGTGGTGGTGCCGGGGCCTAGGGTGATGGTCATCAACGGGAGAAAAAGTCGATAGCCCGGTGGTGAAGGGAATGGTCGGTTAGAAGGAGATGAAAAGAAAAAATGGTCATGGAAAAAAAAATGTAAATGAGAGAAAATGGGTGGTTTGAAGAATCCCACCATTCAAAGGTGTGATTGAAATGGATGCATAATGACAAAAAGTGAATGTGTGATGTGGAATCTTTAATCATGTTGATTTTCAAATCCCAGTTGACTAACAACGGATTTAGAAATCATATTTCAAATCCCAAGCCACTAGCTGGATTCCATAATCGCAACATTGATTTGCAAATCGCGATTGACTAACCCCTTTGTGATTTCTTTCCAAACCTTGGTTGCTAGTTGGTGGATCCAAGCCAATCAGGCCCAAGTAAGAGAACATGAAACTATGGGAATTGCAATTAGTTGTGAAGGCTACCAATAAGGATGAATTGTCATCCCTAACAAGATCGACTATCAATGTTTACAAAGTCGGTCTTGAACCTGACAATAACTCGAAAGTGTAAAGGGTCCACTTCAGTAGCAATTTGAGAAGATGATTACTTCCAAGTAACAATATGCAATAGCATATTAGTAGGTTCGCAAAGATTAATGGCTTGTCAAGCGAGTTTGGCCCATCAAGTAGGCCCCTGCTTAATCCTCTCCGACATTTATGTACGCCATCTGCCACCAAGATGAAGATCAATAGAATAAATTATCTCCTTGCTTAACACACACCTTCTCCCTCGTTAAATGTAATAGCCGTTTCCAACATTCCATTCAGTTATCCACCACCATGATGAAGATCAATAAGGTTAAAGGATCTCCTTGCCGGAGAACCCTTTTGCAAGTGTTTTCCCTTCCCTCCTTACCATTTTCTAGAATATTATTTTTTTCTAATAAACCAAATAACTATCCACGCCCTCCACTTGAAACCAAATTTTCTTGATATATATGAAGACTTCCATAATATAGTTCCTGTAAATTTTGTCGTAAGCCTATCCAAAATCAAGCTTGACAAGGAACCCTAACCTTTCATTTTAAAATCTCAAGATATTTTCTTGGGACATAATGACTTTGCCTATGATTGCAACCCTCTATAAACCTAGTTTAATAATCTCCAACTTGGTCCTCGTCATGACTTGGAGCCTATTATCACTCACCAGACTAATAGGATGGAAGTTCGGAACTCTTTTCACTTCTTTCTTAGGGATAACGATGTTAGACGTATTAATGTAGTTAGTCCCACATCGGCAGAACGGCAAGAGTGTCGCCAACCGATGGGGTATATATACTCGGCCTCATTGGCCCATGGCCTAATAGAGACATGACATTCCCTTCTAAACTCTGACAAAGGAACACTTTGAGCATATTAGTCTTATTTAGCTCTGTTTTCCCTTCCTAAATGTCTGCAAGTAGTGTCATCATATCCCATTTAACTAGATTCCAAAAGGTTTGGAGAAAATATGGTCGCTTTGACCACGAGCCTTTGCCCCAATTAAAGTACAGGCCTATTCACTTAAATGAAATTATTATTGAGTTTCTTAACTCTGCATGTACCTCTTCTGAATAATTTGGTCATAAACTCCCCTGGATCTTCACCTAATTGTTTCTTTTCTTCCCAAACTCCTTGGTAGTATTTGTCTACAAGACTTCTTATCTGTTCTTCCCCAGTGATTAAGACCCTTGGGATGTCCAAGCAGTGAATGAAGTTGTTTCTTCTCATATTATATTCTACCATGTGAGGAAATGTCGTGATGAAGTCCCCTTCCTTCAATCCATTAATTCTCGTCCTTTGCTGCCGTATAAATCCCTCTTCCACATGAACCTTATCAATCGCATGTTTACAGTTTTTAACTTACTGAAAGCTCTCTAACTATGTTTCCCCTCCTTTTCTTACTTTTCTAACACGGGTCTTGTAAACATAAGTTCCTTCTTCCTTTGTCTAACACTACCAACGCCACATTGGGATAATATCGAAAAGCAAATAGCAACTTATGACTCACTAGTCATTGCATACATATAATTATATTATCAAGATCCCACTCTCATACAACAAGAAGCCTAACTATATTGTACTTAGTAATTCTCCTGCAAATGGAAATCCTTCTATCCGAGAAGTGTACTCATTTCTCAAGTACAAAGAGAGTGTGTAAAAAATTTGGAAATGCATCATTGCTGCCGAAACTCAGGATCTCAGATTTGTCGACAAGGGATATATTTGAGAATTTTTCATGTGGTTCACTTTTCTCCTACATCCGCAATGACTTTAAAAACTGTGGTTTTGGAAGTTCTATCTAAGCAACCTAGTAGGGAAGTGTACTCATTTAAAACAGTTGTTTCTACAGGATTGCTCATATGCAATCTTGTTCACGGTATGGCAAACTATTTGTAGCTAGCTTTACTCATAGCGTCTAGAGAGCTTTTGCAAGTATATCAGTTATTTATAAGTTAACATCTGTAGCCCATATTGCTGGTATATCTTGTAACAGACCTGAACTATAAGGTGCTGAAATCCTACGCTTGCTAGAAAGTGGTAAACTTAACCAACGAAATGATTAACTTGATATTTTGCAAGGAGGAAACTGAAATGGAGCTCCTATTTAACTTCTACAATTGGTATTTCAAAAATGTTCAAACAATATGCTCAATTTCAGAAAACATCATTAATGATGGAAGAATATATGCTCAATGAGGATATGTGGATGGAGTTCCAAATGACTAACATTTGAGTTGCAGTTTCAAAGGACTAAAATCATTTAAGTCCTCTTTATATTATATCCAATGAGATAAATCATGAGAACTAATAATGGTTGCAAATTCAGTCTCATGAGTGATAGCATCTCAAATTTCATGAATTTTCTTTCTTCAACAAAAGAACGACTTCTAAAATTGATGAAAACAAATTGTTTGTGAATGTAAAAATATTCTCAATAGAACACTAAAACATCCAAATATTGATGTTCTTAGAAGAGGTCAAGAATTTGACAAAACACAACCTTTGGTGATTGAACATCACTAATAAGTAAATAATTTTGAAACAGCCATATACTCGAAATGCATCAAATAAACAACACACCTAACAATCGAAGTTCTTCGGATTAGCTTAGTCTAGATTCGAAGATGGTTATAAATCATTAGATATTAAAATGAACATTTTGGACTAAGTGTCTAAGGGTTGAAAGATATAAATTTGACAACTGCAGACACTTGGCAAGTACTACATACTAATGAGATGATTGTTTAGTAAACCATCATCTTGTTTATAAATTACTTTTGCCACTCTTGATGGTACCACTAGTTAGCATTCTCAATGAAGATTGCAATTATTTGGCTTTGATGACTTTCTTAAGGGATTATCCATTTGAGTGGATTGAAAAGAATTGCAGAGAAATATGTGGACTCATTGATACATGAGTTTTATGATTGAAAAGAATGCCACACTTTCTATTTATGCGGGCACTTAAATTGCTGACAAAGTTGGCCTATATGTCCAAACTATTGCAACATGCCAGGTTACTCCTAAGAATTTAAACTTATATGTCCTAAATATATTTTATGCCGTTTATGGCTAGTATGCCTAGTATCGAAGATTCTCTCTTGTTAAACACAACACTAAATGAATAAATAACATTTGCTATGGAAAAAATATAGGGTTTTTTCAATATAAGCCCCTCAAATCTTGTCCATTTTCACATAATCCCCTCAAATCTTGTTACTTGGAAGAAGACCCCTCAGATAATTAAGAATATTGGTCAAGCCTCTCTGCTTGCTTAAGGGCAGTAAAGGATCACTGTCAAGGCTAACGGTTTTCGTAGTTTTGAACATGACCAAACCACCAATCCTTCATGGTTTTCATAGTTTTGAATATTGCCCAACCACCAAGCCTTCTCATTTACAACTGAGGCCAATTTCTCGTCCTCTCTTCCTTGGCCACCCACCTCACTCGACCGCTCCCTCCTCCGTTGTTTCATCCTTAAACCCATTGAATCTGAATCTACACCCAAAACCCTCTAACATATCCTTCAACATATACAACTATGATGCCTCCTCCCTCGGATACCCAACCATAGTCCTCCCTCTCTCAAGCACCAGCCTCCTCCCTTGGTCATTCTCTTTTCTCCTCTTAATCCTAACACCATAGTTTGAGGTATCGGCTGATAATGATCTCATACGGCCGATAGCAATACAATTTGGCATGTCCCGATATGATACTGACCGATACCGAAATTGGAGGTCTATTTTTTAGTCAATTCGGTAAAAAATTGAACAAAAAGACTAATCGGCAAAGATGTGATAGCATAATAATGTTGTAAAAGGCTAAATATATGTAAATGAAGAAAACTTATCTATCGCAAGTAAACTAATCAGCAAAAGTGACTATTACTCTATTCAATTTCAAAACTACTACGAAAAACACATAAAAGACTTAAATATGCCTAAATGTCTAAAATATTTTTTTGAATTTTTGAATAATTTATTAATATTTATTTGCTTTCCAATACCAATACTTCGATTTGAAAAGGTCGATATTGTCGATACCGCCGATACCGATACTCATATGAAGGGTCCGGTACCGATTCCGATATCGATATTTTGAACCTTAGTTCAAACCCAACATACCAAAGTCATTCTACTAAAATCTAGGGGCTTAAAGGTCATTCATTTTAGTATAGTTGATGTTGATTATAGGGTTAGGTTATTTAGGGTTAGGTCATTTTAACCTGGACGAAGCTAATATAATGGCTTATGTTAAAATGGGAAAATATTTGAGGGATCTCCTTCTAATTAAGAGGATTGGAAGGGCTTAGGTTTAAATGAGCAAGATTTGAGGGACTTATAGCTAAGAAATCCAAAAATATAAGCTTGATTTAGATTCAGTTGAGTTAGTAGGTACTTGTATGGATTGCGAAAAACCACCACCCATCAACCTAAGTTATTTTCTTCCTTCTTATTACTAGCGCAAGGTACATAGATGAGGTGGCTTAGAATTGTAGAAACGACATCCCCATATATAACGGGGTAAGGTTGCATACATCTTGACTCTTTCCAGATCCTGCATAATTAAGCGAAAGGGTAGTGGCATAAGGAAGCCTTTTTGTCCATATCCAGTTATATGTTCTCTTTTTATGGGAATTTTTGACTTTCGTCCCACTTATTAATATGACCTTTGTAATATGACCTTTGTCCATATCCAGTTATATATTCTTTGTTATGGGAATTTTTGACTTTCGGCCCACTTATTAATATGAATTTGTACTTACATCCCACTTTTTGTGTTTATTAGACTTATATCCCACTTTTGGTCACATAAAACATTTGTTTTGTCACGAAAAATATTTTCATTGACAAAAAGTGGAATGTAAGTCTAATAAACACAACAAGTGAGATGTAAGTACAAATTCATATTAGTAAGTGGGACGAAAGTCAAAGAAATCTCTTTTTTAATGACTGCAAACGACTAACGAGTAGGAACGGTTAACTCCTACTTTTAAGCATGGTTCAATTTTTTGCATATAGAATTTGTCGTATAATGAAATCGAAGATTACTTGGTTTAAACATCAAGCACTACCTACTAAGAAGGAAGCCTAATAACCTCGTAAAAATATTGGATCACATTATCAAAGAATGATTGATGTAGATAGAGCCATTAGGAGGAGAAGAAGAATACGTGGAGCATTGGGAGAGGACAGAGTCGGCGATGGAGGAGAGGAGAGGGAGGTGATCGAGCACAATCTCGTCGTCCTCCATTGTTCCTGTAGCCGCTCCTTCTTTCCTTTCGCCAAAGGATGAGAAGAAGCTACTGAGGAACCCCATAGAAGCATTCTTGATTCATGTCGAAGGAACTAGCAGAGATTTCTAATTGAGAATCGATATGGAGAGGGGAAAGGAAAAAAAAAAAGGAAGCAAATAAGCGTTCTTCTTGGTGGAGATAACTTTTCGAGAGAGCGTGAGAGGGAAACCAGGCACCCAGTACACGCTATTCTCGCGGATCGTGGGAAATGTTCAAGGAACACACCCACCCGGGTCCCGGGGACTCACTCAAGATGGATATGAGAATATTTACCAACCCGGCCCGGTTTCAATGTCCAAAAAAACACTTAATAATTGCTTAAAGTGTTAAAATTAGGTTTTTTCCAAGGGCACCACCCTTTTTGCTAGGGGCTAGCCCAAAAATGTTTCAAAATATTATAAGTTTGCCATTAATTTTTTTTACTTGGGGCTAGCCCAAGCAAAGGTATAAATACTAACTTTTGTTTTCTTTTTCTCTCTCCCTCTACTCTTTTTTTTTCTCCCTCAACTCTTTTCTTCTCTCCCTCAACTCTAGGTCAAAGAATTTAACCCCAAGTTTTTCCCCAACCTACATTTTTTTCAAATTTTTCTCTCAACTTTAGGTCATTGATTTTTATCCCAAATTTTTCCCTCAACTCTAGGTCATTGACTTCTCTCATTTATTAATAAGTCATCGAATTAATATATGTTTAATATTTTAAACATGAATTTCACATATAAAAAGTTGAATTATGTGTTTAATGTAGAAAAATATTGAACATGGAACAACCGGGATCATCAAATGTTGTATACTCTCTTCCCGCCACGTCCAAAGAACACTTTGATGCATCGGAAGCCCTCTTGGTAACTAAATTTTAACTTTTCATCGGATGAAAAATCGGGTTGTGACACAGAGGACTTTTCATAGATTAGGACTGCCAGAGAGGTGACAGTCCTTCACATATGTAGGACTGCCAGGGGCCTGACAGTCCTACATATTTTTTTGCGATTCTAAAATTTCGACAAAAAGTGCTAAAACGGAGGTCCAAACATCATTTTTTTGCGATTCTAAAATTTTGAAAGGCCGTCTAACGATGAAGCTGTTAATCTCAGGCTCCTCGAAAATACGCTCATTTTGCGATAAACCGGACCTCGTTTCGACCTCCCAGTCAAAAGTTATGGTCCTCCAAAGTTTCAACTGACCATAAAATGCACCAGAATGACCATTCTTCGTCTTAATTTACACGGAGAATGGCTATTCCCAGTGTTAAAACGTAGGTGAATGACCATTCTTCGTGTTAATTTATACGGAAAAAATGACCATTCTCCGTGCTCCGTGCTCCGTGCTAAATTACAGAGACTTACAAATAGGACTGCCACACCCCTGGCAGTCCTACATTAAATTAGGACTGCCAGGGTGCTGGCAGTCCTAATTCAATGTAGGACTGCTAGGAGGGTGGCAGTCCTGATACTGGATCAGATAGCCATTCTCCGTGCTAAATTACACGGAGAATGGTCATTCTCCGTGCTAAATTACACGGAGAATGACCATTCTCCGTGCTAAATTAAGAGTTTTCAGTTGAGGAGCTCCTCACAGAGTTTGATAAGTAGGACTGCCACCCCCCTGGCAGTCCTATACTGAAGTAGGACTGCCAGGGTGCTGGCAGTCCTAATTCAATGTAGGACTGTTAGGGGGTGGCAGTCCTGATACTGGATCAGATAGCCATTCTCCGTGCTAAATTACACGGAGAATGGCTATTCTCCATGCTAAATTACACGGAGAATGGACATTCTCCGTGCTAAATTAAGAGTTTTCAGTTGAGGAGCTCCTCACAGAGTTTGATAAGTAGGACTGCAACCCCCCTGGCAGTCCTATACTGAAGTAGGACTGCCAGGGTGCTGGCAGTCCTAACTCAAACTTGTTGTTGCAGCAAGTTTCAGTCAGGACTGCCAGCACCCTGGCAGTCCTACTTTAGTGTAGGAGGGGCTGACAATCCTACTTATCATACTCTGTGAAAGAGTTTTCAGTTGAGGAGCTCCTCACAGAGTTTGATAAGTAGGAATGCCACCCCCCAGGCAGTCTTATACTGAAGTAGGACTGCTAGGGTGCTGGCAGTCCTAACTCAAACTTGCTGTTGCAGCAAGTTTCAGTCAGGACTGCCAGCACCCTGGCAGTCCTACTTTAGTGTAGGACTGCCAAGTGGATGGCAGTCCTGATACTGATACTCTGTACATAAAAAATAACAATTCATCACAAGTACATAAACAACAATAATTTATCACAACTACATAAATATTTCACATCCAACTTAAGATTCATCACAATAATTCATCACAATAATCCAACTACAATAATTCATCCCAATAATTCATCATAACTACATTAATTCATCACAACTACTTAGGTTTCAAAGATTCGACATCCAAATTAAGTTTCAAACAAGTACATAAATATTTCACATCCAACTTAAGTTTGAAACAAGAAAAATATCCAGATCCAACTATATATCATGCCGGGCCTTTGAACGAGACTCCCTATTGTTCATGAAGGGAAAGTCGACCACGTCGTCGATGCGATCAAGCTTGTTGGTGACCGCGACACTAGTGTCACTTTGGCAACCTCTCCGAGCTTCGGGTGCCAGTTCGAAAATTGTTATCAGACGCTCGAGAAGATGTCCCGCACGTTCCTTCCGCTTTGACGCGGTGGGTCGTATTCTTTTGTTAGCGGCCGGTGGACTGCATGACAACATACAGTTATTAAATAATAGAAACAGAAATATGACATGCAGTTACCCCCCGCATATGAGCATCATGCAGTTACCCACCCCCATATGTCATTACAGTAGGACTGCCAGGCATGTGGTAGTCCTAATGTAAATTAGGACTGCCATAGTCCTGGCAGTCCTCTTTCACAAGAGGACTGCCAAGACTGTGGCAGTCCTGATTTACATTAGGACTGCCACATGCCTAGTAGTCCTACTGTTATGAGACCCGAACTGCCAAAACGAGATGCTAGTTTGTCGTGTTCTAGGGTTAGGGTTTTAACATAAAATATGGGTTTCTTGTGTTCGAAAATTAGGGAAGAGAACCATAAAGAGATTCTAAACCTATTTTATGAAAACTTTTTCAAGAATTAAAAATATTCTAGAGTTTTGAATAGAATGTACAAAAAAAATTCTCGAAGAAATTAGGGAAGAACGTACCTATATTTCGGTTGCTTTGACTTGCGTGTCATCTCTTCGAATCTACGAAGGTTGTGGAAGAAATCTTGGTGGAGGAATTGGGAGTGGAGTGGTGGAGAAGAAGAAATTAGGGTTTTAGGAGAGGGAGAGGGAGAGAGCTCTTTTTTCTTCTTGAGGAGAGAGAGTGTAGAATGACAAATGAAATAAAATGAAGGGTTTGGGGGGTTGGGCTGCCCCTAGCAAATTTTGGGTGCCCCCTAGCAAATTCTCCACCTTCTTGGGCTGTCCCCAAGTAAGTGATGCCCCCAAGCAATTTTGGTAGTGCCCTTAGAAAAAACCTAAAATTATGTGTTGCATATTGTTATTTCGTATGTGACTCATATCTTCTAGTATATAATGCAGCTTGGAAGTCGCTCAAAAATGAGTCGTCCAAATTGTATATATATATTATCCACTATTTATTTTATTAAAAAATTATGGATTAAAAAAAACTTTCTCTTCTTTTATTTTATTAAGAAATTACTGATAAAAAAACTAACTTTCTCTCATGTTATAGCACAAATATATACATTAAAAATTAAGTTTAAAAATATTTAAAATATAAATTTAGAATTTAACTTAAATTGAAAAATATTAAAAAAGTTAAATTATTTAACAAAACTAAATTCAAAGATATTTAAATATTTGAACTATTTTTAACTATATTATAAAAAAATATTTTACATGCAACGCACGTGAATTTACTAGTCCAATCTCATACCTTCGCAAAAGTTTATATAGGTAGAAATCATCAAAGGGGTTATTTAGTTATAGGATTCCCAAAATATTTGATATTAAAGTTTAGGTTTCCATATTGTCCAATGTTAGAGTTTATATAGATCTCTATTTACACTGTTCACCATCTAAATTTTGCATAAATGAAGACCCAAACTCTAACATTGGATAATATGTAGACCTAAACTCTAATATCAAATATTATATGAGACCCTATAACTAAATAACCCAAATCAAAAAATAATCATCATCATCATCCAAGTTTTTCATGTGGTGCTGATAGTACTGGAAATGAACATCTTCCCTGTTACAAAAATGGACAAGTGCTAGCCATGTAATTTGATGTTCCACACAACAAGCACTATCCATCATCCCTCTGTTATCCCTCTTATATATCCGCTCTTTTCGGGAAAAAAAGGTATACCCTGCAGAAACAATATGTTGCTAAGGTTGTTGACGAGCCGACTGATGACGTTGAACCGATACTAGTGTTGGATGATGCATCACCCCCTAAATCAATCACCCTCATTGTCGAGGCTGGGGCTGACGATGGACATCCTCTCCTAATGGTGTGTGGCCTCTTCTATCCTGCAATCCTTGATGCTTTCTTCCGAGCAATGATCTCCTTCCCTTCCACAACATTTAGTACTGCATTATGTGGTAAATCGGTGTCTCTCCAGTATTTCACGTCTTAGTCCCAAAGTAAGTAGTACTATTGCGTGACTATGTCTACTAGCATGCATACGAAGGCTACTCCAATGTATGGAACCTGCGTATACATACTTACGATATATGAACTCCAGCACGTAAGATGTAACATTCTGCCACATATCTATAAAAATTGATCTCATCCACATAATAAGGATAATAATTAAGCAAGAAACAACAACGATATATGTAAGGAAAAAATAATAATCCATAAGTACTGATAGTCGGGTGGAGACAAATCCACTACCAAATAACTATAATAAAGTGTAAGCAAGAAATAGTCCAATCTTTGAATGAAAAGAAAAGAAATAACGACAAGATAATACAACTAAATGAAAATTAGGGAAACTCAGAAGGCGAGACCTCCTCGTCTGCTACAGAAGAGTCTTGTCCTGGTCCGTACACCTGTGGATACTCATGATCGTCCAAGCCTGGAAGAAAACCAAGTTTTCAGAGTGACGTAGCAAGATACAAACATCATGCTATATATATATATATATATATATATATATATATATATATATATATATATATATATATATATATATGTTTTGTAGTGGTTAGTACATTATACTTGCATACCAAAATTAGTATGGATTCTTTGAAAAAAATAGAAACAAATGGTGATACGAGGAGTACAAATTCAATGCTCAACAACTGATCTCCAAAGCATAGCGATAGATGAGGAAGGCTCTTTGTTCTTGTAAGAATTTAAAAGATCATCGTCCAGCTGGGTGGCTGGGTGTTCGAGCCCTGTGGTGTGGTTATTATTCTATTTACCAGTAGGAACATTATGCCCTCCTCAACACACACACACACACACAAACACAAACACACACACACACACACACACACACACACACACACACACACACACACACACACACACACATAAGCTGGCATTTCTAATCATTTAAGTGCATCATTTTAAGGACAACTTTCATACGCATGGGCAGAGGTAGGCTAAAATAGGAATATAGCATAGCGCAAGGCTAGCAGCCAATACAATACTTGTAGAAAAGTTTGTAACTTTTTGTAATGAAACAATATTGTCACACGGTCATTTGTAAACTTGCATAACGTTCAATGAACGTCAAATGTCATTTGTAATTACTATCATCACTCCCACAGTTCTTTCAGAGACTATGGTTCACCGATTTAGGTTACCCATATATCACGACACACGCCCGGATGATTGGGCACGAGTTCATGATGCACGCTCGACGGTATTAGCGGTAGTGCACTCTGTATATGACTCAATAATAACATGATTAACAATATACTCATTCATAGAAACAATAGAAGGATAATATGAAACCAGAGAATCAAATTACATTTAACCAAATACCAAATGTAACATAGGATTCCAAGAGTTTGATCACATACTATTACAATACTAGCAATGGTTTTCCGGATATAAATGAGTTATCAATTAATATAAAGTAAACTAGAAAGTGAAAGAAAGGAACTAGACAATGAAACTAAGCAAAAGATAATCATATCCCTCTTGGGATAGCCTCGGAGTCCATAATAGGATTCGAGACAGTCTCCTATAGGCTCGTCTGACGATCCATAGAAATTGGGACAAAATCATCGATATCACCTAAAATGTCAACAAATCCAATCAAAATTGGAGCAAGTACAACTTACACATATGTTAGCCGCAACCAAATATCAACTATGAATACATGTGCTAGTCATAAAAATATGGAAGGATATAGGAATATGTAAGTAAATAAGGAATAATAATAAGTAACTAGCTAAGAAATAATGACAAGTAAATGGTTAAGCATGACTAAAACATGGCTCAGTATGGCATGATATAATGACTTTAAAAGACATTTATTCTAAGTGATTGAAATACCATGCTATAATGTGGGCTAGGGGGTAAGATATGGCCAACCACATGTGTCGTGTGTGGCTGCTATTCGTCACGAAAGACCACGAGATAGTTCTGGATAGCCCACATGTCTACTAGGATATTTTCCCGGCTCGACTAGTACTCACAAAACAAGTCACGACACAAAAATGATCACGAAATCATAAGTCACAGAGTATGATCATATTGATCACGAAATCATAAGTCACAAAATATGATCGTAGAGTACTAGGTGTAAGCTAATTGTGTCATAAAAAACATGATATGCTAACCACACAAGCATTTATAGCAAATATTAAAAAATGGACAAAGTATAAAGTACTTGCTTTGGTTGGTTATTGTCGACGTGAACGACAAACGTGTCAACACGGAGAATATAAAAATCTAATATCCTTAATTGGTTCGAAAGATAATATGATTCCATCAAAGATCGTAACGTCCAATAATTCAGTGATAAGTCCAAAATAGCGATAGCCCATAACATAACAAGTCCATAGTCGTCGATTTGATTCGAAGGTTGGGATCAAGGTAGAAGTCCGCAATTCACAAAGAATAAGAAACATTTTGATTAGTCATGATCAAGAATTCTATTCTAATAAAAATGGAATTTGATTAAGAATGGATTTCATAGTCATATATATATATATATATATATTTTATATATATATATATATATATATATATATATATATATATATATATATATATATATATATATATATATATATATATATATATATATATATATATATATATATAAGGAAAAAAAAATATATATATATATATAAGGAAAATATTTATAAATTATATTTAGAATAAAATCTATTAATATTAGTTAGTCAAAATGACTTTTAGAAATTAGTTAGAGATTTAAAAAAATGAAAATCCTAAAGGATTATTTAGGGCTCAAAGCCCAATGTTCAACAATCATAATTTAGGGCCCAAGGCCCAAGGCCCAAGTCAAATAACTAAATAAAACCCAAAATGATATGTAAGGCTTCAAGGCTCAATTATAATTAAATAATGGTTTAGAGCCCAATATTTGAGCCCAACCCATCGTGTAGGGCAAAAGGCCCAATAAATACATTTAAATATTTGTGACAATGTAGGGCAAAAGCCCATATGAATTCTGTAGAAGCCTGTAGAGCCTAAAAATCAAGTTGCGCCTTCAATATACTGATCAGTGATCAAGTTGCACCCCAAAAATCAAGTTGCGCCACTGATATGAAGCAGACTGCGCCACCAGTCAGATTGCGCCTGTATCAGACTGTGCCTAATCTTTTTGTGCCAAAGCCTACGTGGCATCTGACACTCAATAGTCATCATTACCTGACCATATTGACGACTGATACAACAGAGAACGAGGAAAATCTTTTCGAATTCCGTGAATTGTGCCGCTCAAGGAAAAGTTGGTGGACAGCTGTCTTGTACACTTCGTGAGTTGCGCCCAGGCACAATCTAAACAAAATCCTTAGTTGCGCCTAGGTGCAACCTGAACGACTTTTGATCAGAAGCTGCCACGTGTGTAGGCGCCGCTCAGATCAAGCGCAGTTTGACTTGTTGACTGAAGCTCACGCAACCTGATAAAGTTGAGACAACTTACATTCTAAAGCAGGATGACGTGACGCACATGCCACTAATCTCTCAAGACGTGTCTACTATCCTGTACACGACCACGCGCATCTCAATCATACGATGCCACGCATCTAAATACAGTTAGTACACGATTGACAACTGAATGAAAGTTGGCACAACAGGAGGTTGGCGTAATCTAGTATGGCGCAATCTAGCCTCGCGCACATCAGAATAACTGCTAAAACAGTTATTTCCTGAACTCTATAAATAGAGTTTCCAATCATCATCAGAGGAGATCAAGAACTCTTGCAAAATTGCTGCTGCATTCTCTAGAGGCTACAGTCTTCAAGTTCACATAGTCCAAGGGATAAAGTGATCGTTTTCTGATCAGATTCCTAAAGTTGTACTTCCCCAGAATTTATTATACTTTGTACTCTTTTATAAGTTTGGAATAAAAACAAATTTTTATTTTGTTTTTTGTAAACAAAATGGCGACTCTGCTGGGGACAACTTTCTCCTCCGACGAGAAAGTGACAACTCAATGTGACATTGCGTCGATCAGCAAGACACAGAAGACTCTGGTTGTTCAAGTCAACCAGACAGCCTACGAGAATATGATCAATACCAAGAGCAACAAGCGCACGGTGGCTATTGCCAAGAACAGGACTGTGTGGACTCCTAAATCCCCCACAGTCGCTGTTGCCCAGGCGTAACTTGAGTGCTCAATGATCAAGACGCAATTTGCCTCAGTGGCTCCAATACAGCCTGTTTCTGTTGTTAGGGCACAATCTGCTCACTCTGCTTCCCATGCGCAGTCTACCACTTTCCTTGCTGCCAAAACAAAATCAGTTCAAGCTACTGTTGATGCACAGTCTACCAAAGTTGCTGCCAAGGCGCTACGAGTAGTCCGTAGGACTATGGCACAACCCAAGCAATCTGTTACTCTGGCGCAACTTAAGGGAACTAGTCTTTTGGCTATACCCTCTTCCAATTCTCAAGTTCTGAACTTAGAGAATTCATGTCCTAGTGCTAACACTAGACAGAACAAAGGAAAAAATCCTATGGCATTTTCTCAATTGGCACAATCTATGCCCAAAATGATCACACAACAGAACAAAGGAAAACGCTTCTTAGCTAACCTTGTTCAAAATAAAGGAAAGCACCCTTTGGTCTTTCCTCAAACTTCCCTGGTCTATGATTCAGAGGAAGATGTATCAGATTCCATTCCTGTAAACAGAGGTCCTCAGATCTCTGATACTGGAAAGAATATTAATCACAGAGGTACCTTGTCTACTCCTATGGGGTCTGGTCAAGATCTTCCTACCTTGAAAATTTTAAGATCCAAACAAGAAAAATTGAAGGTATCACAAACAGAGACACCGGGAGCAAAATTTACAGATTTACGCGCTTATCTCAATAGGCGTCAACCAATATCAGCTTTGGTAAAATACAAGAACCCTATGCCAAAGGCCAGTCTGCATCAAAAGTCAAAGTTTGAAAAGAAAGACCCTTCTACCTATGCTAATGAGTTGAGTACATCCTTGTACACTCAAGAAACCAAACACCTGAAGAATAGGAGACATGTTCCTAACATCATTAAGGAATATGTTCCTCCGACTTCTTCTCGTCCTGTGGTTGTAACTGATCTCCGGAAACGTCTTACACAAAGGCGGAAAACTACGGGAATGTTTTCCTCACCTCCAAATCGTACTTCAAATTGCCACTGCCTACATGAAGTCGTCATCAATTGTTGTTGCCAATCGGCTCGACGATCTGTCTTCGATCGTCTGAACTATGCTTCAACTCCTGAACATATAATAGAAGACAAAGATGAACTATTATATGCTTATGTTAACATGATTTCTCAAGGCACTGGGGGTGGGAAACGTCCGAGACGTAATGCATCCCATAATCCTAGTCAACAATACTTAGACCGGATCTATACATCCAGTGAAGGTGTATTTCAATACACAAGATCAAGAAATCGACATTTGATCCAAGGTGTCTTTAATCAAGAAGATCTTCCTATCACCCATGTAGAAGAGGACTCTCTTTTAGAGTTTGATGCAGATAGTGAAAGTTCTGAACAAACTATCTCATCAATAGCTGCAAGAGAAGTGACAGCATATACCATTACAGAAGATCAAGATGCCTCTACATCAACCAGCCAAGAGCAACAAATTATTGTATTAGAAGACAAATTGAAAACCATGGCAGAAATGGTTGCAAGTATGTACACCATAATGGTGGTTCAACATACAGTGCCTCCGATTGTAAATCCTATTACAAATCTGAAGCTTATAGCATCTTCTGTACCAGTTAGTCTGGGGGTACCGGCCCCTCAGGTCGTTTCTGTGCCAACTCAAGCTGATCCAAGTCAGTCTGGTGCTGGGGGTGGTAATTATCACGCTGTTCCTCCTCCCAACACTTCTAACCAGCCTACCAATTCCCGAATATTAGGGGATGCCAATGAGGCTGTGAAACTTCTGCGCACTCAGTTTGAGGCTTTTAAACAGAAGGATGGTCTACAAAGATTGGGTATAAAGCAACCATATCCTATAGAGTGGAAGGAAGTTCCATTTCTTCCTCAGTATAAAATCCCAACCATTATGTTGTTTGATGGTAGCACTTCTCCAAGTCAGTACATCAATTATTTCGAAGTGATGACTGATCAATTACAGCCAAATGATGCTCTCCTTACCAGAGTATTCGTTGGTTGTTTAGCCGGTACAACATATGACTGGTATCGTAGCCTGCCTGATGGCTATTTTACTTCTTTTGCTGGTTTTAAGCAAATGTTCTTGGAACGATTTTATGAAGGAGTCAACGACATGATAATGTCTGCCCTCATCAAAATTAAACAGAGGCACAATGAATCCACAAAAAGTTTCATTGAAAGATTTTGCCAAGAGGCACTCAAAATACCTTTAGGTATTCCATCTGCTGTAACAATAGACACTTGCAAATCAAACTTGTTGCCTATTATCAGTATGTGGATGGGATCTACACAATTCCAGGATTAGCTTTCTTTTACTGTTAATGCAAAGGCGACAGAAGTGAGTGCCGAAAAGTTCAAACAGTTAGGAGTCCAGATGACCCACCCTAACCAAGATGAACATTCTACACCTGGGGGTAGTAATCGCCAGAATAACCGTAAGAATAAAGAAACATTGGCCATCAATCTTAAAGACAAAGAGTCTTTGGCTGTCAATGTTACTCAGACGACATCCACCCCATAGCCAGCACCAAAAAAAAATTTATTTTGTTTTTTGCAAACAAATTCTGGGTTCGATCCCCAGCAGAGTCGCCATTTTGTTTGAGAAAAAAACTTTGCAAAAAAAACAAATTTTTATTTTGTTTTTTATAAACAAAGCCCATTTGTAAACCCCAAAGCCAAAATATTCTAATATATTTCATGGGCTTTGAATCCAAAATATATCTATTATTAATTCTTCAATTATAAATACTTAATAGGCTTTAAGCCCAAAGCCCAATAAATACTTACTTGTTATTCTTCTAATTAAATATAAAAAAGGAAATTAAAGAGAGAGAGAGAGAGGAGTCTCACACCGAGTTTTGGCGCTCGAGCGAGTAGGTGTGGAGACCGAGCCTTCTCAGCGGAGCTGAACCATGGTGGTGTTGTGTCCAGATGGGTTGAACACCAGAGTGGGTCTGTTGTGGGGGACTTCAGTCAGGTACAGGTCAGCCGCCAGGCGAGCGATGGGTGTTCGAGTCAGCGGTGGAGGTACTTTGGGCAGTTGTTAGAGGATATTGGGGGTATGGTACTGCGGTGGTAAAGGAGTGGTGGCAATGTATGGTGAGGGCGGTGTATATAGTGGGTTGGTCGGTGACATAGGGGTCACGGTGGTAGTGATGGCTATGTATGGAGGCGGTGGTGTAGGTAATGGTGGTGGACTATCGGTGGTGGTGATGGTGATGAAGATAATGGATGATGGTAGTCTAGGTCAGAGATAGGCGGATGAGATATAGTCGATGGTATTGGTTATGATAGAGAGAAGGGCGACGATGGCCGGTTGGGTGTGTGGTGGTTGTGGTGCTGGTGGTGGTGATGGTGGTAGAGATTGGTAGTGTCGAGAAGTGGAGGAGGATGAGGAGTGACGGTGACCAAAGTAGGGTGGTAGTTAGCCGTCACGTCCCAAAATTAGAATACTGGTAAGTAGGGACGGACTAGGCCATCTACGTATACTAAGGTACTCTAGTACCCTGAAATACGGTTAAAGCTGTAGATGTAGGGGTTACTACTACAAGCCAACAGTCAATCCTAGGTCAGGCACATCATAGATATCTCAATCATAGTCAAGTAAGTAAAGTACAAGAGTATGATCATCAGACATATAAGACAGTAAAGCATCAAAAACTTTAATATATAGACGATTATAAAGCTAGTAATACAAAACGAAGAACTAACAAGAGTATAAGTCATACACGATCAGCTCTAGCTGTAGTCTAGAGTATACAAATCATGTCTAAGTCTGTAGGCCAAAACATCAAGTCCAAAATACGAGCTAAACACGTGCTCGGTGGCTAAACACCTAAAAATGATATACAAAGGTTAAATCTAAGGGTACTCCACATTTTACTTGGGCTAACCCTTAGTAGGGGATAACCCATGAAAGTGAAACTTTTACTAGGGACAACCCAAATTTTACTTGGGACCAACCCACCCCCAAACCCTTTATAACACTTCATTTCAACACTTTCTTTCTCTCTCTTCTATATTCCTAAAACCTAAACCCTATTTCTCTTCTCCATAACTCAAATTCTAAAATCCTAAACCCTAAACCCTAGATTCCTTCTTCATTCCTTCTTTCCCCAAGTAATGGCACTCAAGCCCAAACCTTCATCACAATATAGGTATGTTTTGATATAATTTTGCTATATTTTCGTTTTAAATTTATTGAATCTTTGGTAATTCTCAAAATAGTTTGATAAAATAGGTTAGTACGCATTTAGGGTTCATTTTTGTATTTTTGAACATAATAAACATTATTTTGGCATCATATCCGAAACCCTAGAAGGAATTTAGGGTTCACGTTCGCCAACAATCGAGCACAAAATGGACAGGACTGTAGGCAGTCGGGCAGTCCTACAATATAATTGGATTGCCTGTAGCCCTGCAGTCCTCAATGAAAGAGGGACTGCTAGAAGGTCTGCAGTCCTGAATAAAACTAAAATTGCAAGTCCTACATAGTTTTAGGACTGCTTTATGTCCTGCAGTCATGCATAATTTGTGTGTTGTTGTTTTATTTTTCGACAATCCTTACCCTCATATTTTTTTGTTTTGTTGTTCAATCCTGCGGCCGCTGCCAAAAGAAAATGACACACCGCGTCGATGCACAAGGAACGCAATACGACCCGTCCTCATGAGAGACCAATAAGAATTGTCGAACCCCTTCCAGAAAGAGAAGTCACTACACCGACTGGCCGGTCTCGAACGAAGACACCGGCTAGCCACACTCGGTCGAAGCAAGCAGCTCATCCTAGTTGTCTGTCTTCTTTCGATGATGACGTGCCTATTGGCCGAACCCGCACAAATGATGGTTCCAGGCCTTCTTAGGAGCATGTTCGTCCGGAAGATTGCTTAATGTTGTTGTCGTTTGACAACCACATTGCATATCAAATATGGAAGGACCCGGTATGTACATTAAGTTATGAAAATTTTACTTCCATTTAGTCTACTATATATATATATATTTCATAATTATAATTTTATCCTGTTATCCGACATATAGAGGAGCTTTCGTATGCTTAAGGTCGTGATCCATGGGAAGAACTGTAGTGCCCCGACCCGCAAGATGCCTTATGATGGATGGTTGGTTCGATGAAGCCTTGTTGGACTTGGGAATATGCGAAGGATCGCTTGGAAGGCTATGCGATCGTGGCAGAAACCATCCTATGAATGTGAGTAGTGTTGAACCCTTCAAAGATCCTTTAGCTTTACGCTTAAAATAAGGATGAGTATGCTATATTTCTTGTTGAGTTGCTCAATAATACCTTACATGGAATTTAGAAAGATAATGAAAGATAATAATCACCTGAACGTAAACTGTTGTTGCTAGATAAATTGTATGCTTGTTGCGATGAAAATACATGACAGGTGAAGCAAAGTCCCAAATACTTGGGCGGTGAGTATATCGAGCTTTGGCTCAATGAATAGATGGTAAAAAAACATATGTTAAGACCCAGGAACTGGGCAGTGAGTATGCTTGAATTGCATTCGAATGAATGTATGCTAAACAGATGCTAAGTCCCAAGAATTGGACGGTAAGTACATTAACTTTGGTTGGAAAGATGTATGGTATCGAAGATGAGAGAAAGGAATCACATTCTATTATCCTGTGCCGATGTAGAATGTAGATTTTCCTAAGACCCTGGATTGGGCAGATGATAAATATGAGCATTGGCTCAAGGCAAGATGGCAAGATGGTAATATGAATGAGAATGATGGGTTATTATTTAGTTTTCTTTATCATGCATTATATGTTTCTTTATAGATAAGTTGCATATAGTTGCATGGTCATGGACAACTTGTCGACAAGGTGGTTCCTCGAACGGTATTCCTGGGCCTTGGAAACCGGTTCGTCCTGGGGGGAACCAATGTTGAAGTAGTAGCAGTGCTAAAGTATTAGCACGGTATACGGGACTTGCAATGGGGCTAGCTACCTGCATTGTAAGGGCACCGTATACCTATAAGTCGGTCCAAGATGTCGTATCGCCAGTGACCTTCATATAGATAGGTCCGGTGCTAATGATGTCTTATGCAAGCAGAGTAAGTTATTACTCAAATACAGGAAAGGATGTCGGCTATTGGTAAGAATCACTTGAACGGTGATATTTATATTGAATCATGATATTGTTTCTAACAATATCTTGTGCAGGCTGAGTAAGTATTATAAATTATACAGGGATGACTATACGACCGTGGGTAAGATTCACCAAAGGGTGATAACTGCATACTTTAAATTATGTTGGCTATGTGATTGCATACTTTACTTCATGTCGGCTCTAAACATGAAATTGATCCTAAGACAACGAGAAAGACCACTGTTAATAATGTTCTATAACATGATTACTTAGTGTTGTCTTCTTAGGTGAGTTGGGCCAGCACCGCTCGCCAGTACATTGATGATGTACTGAACCATGTTGTGGGCAATATTTCAGGTGCTTGCTTATTGGGGAAATCCTTTGATCAGTGCTTGGCATCGATGATTCGGATGGGTGTGCAGAAGCTCTTCTTGTAAGACGATGTCTTCTGCTATACGGGACATAATGTATGAAACAGTAGAACTCAATTATACCAGTGAGATTGTAGCCAAATTGGCAAGTTAAATGTAAAAAAGTCAGTATATTCAGTTGTAGTCCAAAGGGCAAGTGTATACATTCAGTTGGCTATTCAAGAGTCTTGTAATCAGTTGTAAACTCTGTATTCTGTTGTAAGTCTTGTAATCCATCATGATTATCAATAAAGAGATACATTTCTTCATATCTTGTATGACTTTAATTTATCTGCTTGGTTTTGCTGCATTGTCGATATTTTCTGAGAAATACTAGGAACTGTAATGGTTTTGCCTTGTACAAGTACAATCTAGACTTGTACGGCATCACGCTCAGTGGCTAGTTTTTGATCCTCTGGGATCAGGGCGTGACAAAATGGTATCAGAGCACGGCTTTACGTCCTTGGATTCTTATTCGATTTGTTTCAAATCAATGTTGCTACTAAGATGATTCTAAGCTGCTTCCGCGATGATTCAAAGATTGTTTCTGCGATTATTCAAAGTTGCTTCCGCGGTGAATCAAAGTTGCTTCTGCGAATACTCAAAGTTGCTTCCACGATGAAATCAAAGTTGCCTCTATGATGACTCATAGTGCTTCTGTGATTATTCTGTATTGTTTCCAAAATATTCTAAGTTATTCCCTTGACTGAAAGTCCGTTGATCCTTCTAGCTGCTCACTGGGTGTTCCATACAATAAGTCTAAATATGTGGGCTGTGATATGTGTGCTTTGTTGAATTTCTAAAAGATACCAAAACGAATAACAATGATGCGATGCGATAATAAGTTTGTGATGTATGCTGGATGTCTTATGTGTGGGATTCTTGAAGTCGATTGTTATGCAGCAATTGACCGTGGGTGATGGCATGGTATGTTGGAACATAATGTTAATGGATTTCGGTGAATGAGAATCGACAGAATCTTGAGTCGGTATTTGTGGTCAGCATAACCACTGCTGGATGGATAGTCCTTATTGGACGTTGGTTTGGTGTGACAGAATATTAAGTCGAGTATGGCTTGAGCTCTGAGTGGTATATTATATATACCCTCGTCGTGATAAGATGTCCCTTAACCCTTGATGTGTTCATAATTTTGTGATTGCTGTACCTATAATGTATTGGGTGGTATTGAATCGTAACTGAGCTTACGATTGATACGTGATGGCTAGGCGTGTCCCTTGATGATTAAGTTCAGAGGACTAGTTGCAAGATTTTGATGTGTTCGGATGAACCATCGCTAGACCTTGACAGTTAGCATTATGTTGGCTAAAAGGATTGTAGATTTGGTAATGATAGTGTGGTGTTGCTATCGAAAGATTTTGCGAGAATAACTATGGACCGAATATTGAACGATGTTGGAATTGAGTGAAAGAAATTGCATGTTGGATATCGACGAAATTGATGGTGATGTTAGACGCTTATCGGGATGTTGCGAATGATTTAGAAGATGCAGAGAGTTGCATCGACCGAAAAGTTAGAGAATGGGCTTGAGAAATAGATGATCTTAGCACGTGGTGCAGTGGTGCTTGAGAGAATTTGATGTGTCCCGAAATAACCAGTTACGACCCTTGACTATTTTGAGGCATAAAGAATGAGTACTTGTCCCTTGATTTATGAAAGAGTAGATGTCCCTTATGAGAGTCGAATGGCTGAAATACAAATAAGTATCGAGGTGCAGCGATATGTAATAGACCCTGTCAGTAGATGATGTTGTCGCATGAATAACAAGTTTGGTGGCATATAGAATTGTGGGATTATGACTTAGCTAATAAGTTATGTCATATCCACTAAGATGACCAATGTACGAATGCTAGATGATTGGTGCTATAGAGATTGGATCGGTGCATGAATAGTAAATCTTCTTATAAAATCACAAGGAGATGATACAAACGTATATTGATGGGCAACGTGGATTGCTAAGAGATAACCGTGTTGGGTGCTAGAAAATTTATAAATGATGCCTCGAAAGAAATACGATTTTATAGTTGCCTATGTTGTTGGTTAAGGAGTACAGACCGTATCGATGATCTAAAAATATTGGAAATGAATATGTCGCGAAGAGACCGTAGGAAAGAGATCGTAAGCGATAAACTATTGAGATAGCAATGTTGGATTATGACTCAGAATAATTGACCCGATTGAATAGATAATTTGAGTACGATATGAGGATGCAAGTCGGATTGAACAAGTGATGCTATGTCTATGCAAGTGGAAATTGAAAGCTTGGATATTCGATTGAGGAGTTTTATATGATAGCTTCGAGATTGACCCATAGAGTTGTGGGATAGAATTGTTGGATAGAAGTATCGGATAGAATTGGTCGGTTGCGGGTAAGTCTAGAATGAGACTCCCTTGGGTATGGCCTGAGTATGAGTACGGGTAGAAAGACTTGACCCTAGAATGTTGGTTGGTTGCTTAGAATGTTGGTTGGTTGTCGGTTGGTTGCCTAGAGTGTCGGTTGGTAGCCTAGAATGTTGGTTGGTTGCTTAAGTTTCAGATTAGTTGGCTATGTTCTTCAGTTGTCCGTATTGGGAATAAGTTCATAAGATTGGGGTGGTGTCCCATGTCCCTAAGTTGGTCAGACCATAGATTTTCCCCTATGATAAGAATTGGTTGCCTCTAAGATAAGAGATAATTATGTCCCTGATAGCTATCCATCTCATATGAGTTAGTTGAATGTCTGGTTTAGCTTAGATTAGCTGACCATAGAGACTTGACTGAATGCTAAGTTGACTGTTAAAAAACCGTAGGATGTCCCTATTGTTGTTGCGTGAGTATAGTCGGTATGAATAAGATGTGTCGGAAGGTAGACTTCAGAATGGAATAAAGATTAGAAAATTTTGGTGTTATAATGTTGGATGGGATGACATATCATGTTGGTTTTGAAAATTTGGTTGCCTTATTGGAATGTCGAAAATTGTTAGAACTAGTTGGATTTGGTTGATTGATATTGAGCTGCAAAAATTGATGGTAGTGCCTTGAGACAGTTGGAATAATTTCATGGATCAGATAAAAATTAAGAATAAGTTTAACGACGGAATTGGATAGTACATATATCCGAGATCGGCGAGAACGAATGTGAATAGAAATGACCCTCGGGATTAAAGTTGCTGAAATATGAGAGTGGCTTATGCGAGAGGATAATATGTTGGCTTGATCAATACGAAAAAATGTTGGAGTACAGCGAGAAATGTTACTAGAGTGGAATGGTGGTACAATTTGAAGGATGGTATGATTTGGAAGATAGATTATGATCAGAAAATTTACAAATTGCAAACAAAGTGTACGGATGCGAATGATAATGAGTACAAGATTCGATCGACGAGAATCGGGATATCGAAATGAAATGTGGCAATAGGATTTATTAACTTTGGTGGCATGGATGACAATGAACTTGAAAGGAATACTTGATACATCTAAGTCAGAATACTTTGGAGAATTTTGGATCGATTGTGGAAAATTTTTCGAGTTGGAATTGGTAGCATCTATTGTGTTATTAGTTGGTTGGGATATTGAATAAACAAGTGGAATTATACGAGATGCTCAAAAAAAATTTCTGATGTTCGGAAAGGAAGTTACACCGTAGCTCGTTCGCTTTCTCTATCACTGAACTTGGCTGAAGTGCATGTATTTCGGGGACGCCTAAAATATGTGTATGATTCCAACTAAGTGATATGCTGAATTCAAACAAAGCCACGGGGAGGATTATCAAGTGCTAAGGATTTGTACGAATGTCGGAGGAAAATCAAAGATGGTAAACTATTTTGAATCAATTGGGATACTGTAACGAGACGGTACATTACTTGAAATCAATCGAGAGATTGCGGAGAAATATTAAATAGTGCAAGTCCATGGTTGAGAAGTTTCATGAAAAGTCGGTTGAAGTTTTGGGGATGTGTTTTATTTTAAGTTTCGAGGATGAAACTTTTTCTGAGTGGTATATATTATAGTGCCCCGACCCGTAAGATGCCTTATGATGGATGGTTGGTTCGATGAAGCCTTGTTGGACTTGGGAATATACGAAGGATCGCTTGGAAGGCTACGCGATCGTGGCGAAAACCAACCTATGAATGTGAGTAGTGTTGAACCCTTCAAAGATCCTTTAGCTTCATGCTTAAAATAAGGATTAGTATGCTATGTTTCTTGTTGAGTTGCTCAATAATACCTTGCATAGAATTTGGAAAGATAATAAAAGATAATAATCACCTGAACGTAAACTGTTGTTGCTAGATGAATTATATGCTTATTGCGATGAAAATACATGACAGGTGAAGCAAAGTCCCATATACTTGGGCGGTGAGTATATCGAGCTTTGGCTCAATGAATAGATGGTAAAAAAATATATGTTAAGACCCAGGAACTGGGCAGTGAGTATGCTTGAATTGCATTCGAATGAATGAATGCTAAACAGATGCTAAGTCCCAAGAATTAGGCAGTGAGTACATTGACTTTGGTTGGAAAGATGTATGGTATCGAGATGAGAGAAAGGAATCACATTCTATTATCCTGTGCCGATGTAGAATGTAGATTTCCCTAAGACCCTGGATTGGGCAGATGATAAATGTGAGCATTGGCTTAAGGCAAGATGGCAAGATGGTAATATGAATGAGAATGATGGGTTATTACTTAGTTTTCTTTATCATGTATTATATGTTTCTTTATAGATAAGTTGCATATAGTTGCATGGTCATGGACAACTTATCGACAAGGTGGTTCCTCGAACGATATTCCTGGGCCTTGGAAACCGGTTCGTCCTGAGGGGAACCAATGCTGAAGTAGTAGCAGTGCTGAAGTAGTAGCACGATATACGGGACTTGCAATGGGGCTAGCTACCTGTATTATAAGGGCGCCGTATACCTGTAAGTCGGTCCAAGATGGCGTGTCGCCAGTGACCTTCATATAGATAGGTCCGGTGCTAATGATGTCTTATGCAGGCAGAGTAAGTTATTACTCAAATACAGGGAAGGATGTCGGCTATTGGTAAGAATCACTTGAACGGTGATATTTATATTGAATCATGATATTGTTTCTAACAATGTCTTGTGTAGGCTGAGTAAGTATTATAAATTATACAGGGATGGCTATACGACCGTGGGTAAGATTCACCAAAGGGTGATAACTGCATGCTTTAAATTATGTTGGCTATGTAATTGTATGCTTTACTTCTTGTCGGCTCTAAACATGAAATTGACCCTAAGGCAACGAGAAAGACCACTGTTAATAATGTTCTATAACATGATTATTTAGTGTTGTCTTCTTAGGTGAGTTGGGCCAGCAACCCTCGCCAGTACATTGATGATGTACTGACCCATATTGTGGGCAATATTTCAGGTGCTTGCTTATGGGGGAAATCCTTTGATCAATGCTTGGCATCGATGATTCGGATGGGTGTGCAGAAGCTCTTCTTGCAAGACGATGTCTTCTGCTATACGGAACATAAAGTATGGATCAGTGGAACTCAATTGTACCAGTAAGATTGTAGCCAAATTAGCAAGTTAAATGTAAGGAAGTCGGTATATTCAGTTGTAGCCCAAAGGGCAAGTGTATACATTCTGTTGGCTATTTAAGAGTCTTGTAATCAGTTGTAAACTCTGTATTCTATTGTAACTTGTAATCCATCATGATTATCAATAAAGAGATACATTTCTTCATATCTTGTGTGACTTCAATTTATCTACTTGGTTTTGCTGTATTATCGATATTTTCTGAGAAATACCAGGAACTGTAATAGTTTTGCCTTGTACAAGTACAATCTAGACTTCTACGGCATCACGCCCAGTGGCTAGTTTTCGATCCTTCGGGATCGGGGCATGACAAGAAATCTGGAGGCTGGCAGTTTGACACTTTAGAGGACGCCATCAAGGACAAGATCATTCTGAGCGACTTGCAAAATTTGGCCTGACATGCTTACAAGACGATGGAAAATGCTCTCATATCAGCCTTTATGGAGAGATGGCATCCATCGACCAACACTTTTCATTTTCCAACAGAGGAGATGACGATTATACTGGACGATGTCTATCAGATATTGGACCTCAATGTTACCGGGCGGGTCATGACGAAAGAACTCTGCCATAAAAAATCCCCTGGGTGGTATGATAATATTGTACAATTTGTGTCAGAGAATCTTGGGGTTGATGCTATGAGTTTTACAACCCTTCAAGACTTCAAGAAATCATATGGATTTTTTTTGTCATATTTGGAAGAGACTTTCAAAATGATGGAGGCCGATGATGATGCCGTTGACATGGTGGCCCGTGCGTAGATCCTTTTCATTCTAGGATCCGTCGGCATTCCGGACAAGTCCGGAACCTCGATTCATACGAGGTATATTCTGAATTTATTCGACGTCGATGACGTAGAAGACATAACTTAGAGAAGCGGTATACTAGCAAATCTTTACCGCGAGCTTGGTGCAGCATCCCATGTCGGTACTAAGACAATCGCATGATGCCAAACTCTACTCCATGTAAGAAAATTTCTTCGAGGTTAATCTTATTTACAAAATTTTGTTGTTAAATTATTGACTATTCTTTTAAAAATTTTATATGCATGGATATACGAGCACTTTTCGATGCTGAAGCGGGGTGAGAAGAACAAAAATTATGGCAAGCACCTTCTTAGAATGTGCTAATGGAGGCCAACTACGTCTGAAACTAAAAATTATTGAACACTGGCAACCATTCACAATGTACTTGATAATTTGGTGCCATAAGAGGTAAGTAGGTATCGTAGTTAGCATATTTCTTGTTAGATTTTTTGGTCATGACGATTTACTAAATTAAGCTATGCACGCAAAATTTACTTCTCTTACAGATAGTTTAGCACCTATACCGGGATTTACAAAGGAGTAGTTGCCCAATGCAACCAGTAACTTTATTTTATGGTATGATCACATGCTACGGAATTACGGGGCCTTACATGCATGATCGAGTCTTTCGTTAGTTTGGCTTAGTACAAATTATGCCGAAGCGCACATTGAAGTTACTAGATCCTCCGGGCGGAACAAAACCTTTGAATTATAAACCGTCCGAATTCGACTGGGTTACGGACTTCTACTCTGAGTGGCAACGACATATGTGCTTGGAAAATCTGAAAGACAACCGGTAGTTGAGATGGCCGACTGTAGCGATGACTACATGGCTTACTATGCTGATGTCAAACATCCTAAGTTGTTGAACCCTAGCAAGCTAGGGCCCATTGCTGTGGGAGCTCTGGGACCTCTTCCCCCAAAAAATGTCTTATATGCTACATTGGTGAATATGGTGCGTTTCAAAATTTATAGCCTTTAAAGATTTTCAAGTTTGTAGACTTAATTTATGTCGTGTCATTTACATGCTACAAAGGTGAAGGAATTAGCAAAAAGCCTCCGTCAATACCAGGGTAAAAACTATGTTGCAATCTGCAACGAGATGGAGCGCATCGACGACACTGTAAATTTTCCCTTCTTATGAAATCGGGAGCAGCATACGAAGGCCCGACATGATAATTAGCTTTTTTTAAGATATTCTGATATATTTTGGATATTTGGATATGTTTGGATATTTGGTTTTGTGGATGTATTTTGGTTATGTAGACATGCTTTGGATACAATTTTGGTGTAATTGTTATTGTCTGATGTAATTGTGGACATGTAACATATGTTTGGGTAATTTTGGATATGTTTTGGTAGACAGTTGGATATGTTATTGTTATTGTGGACATGTGATATAGTTTTGGTTGGTTATGTGGACATGTTTTGGTATAATTTTGCCAGTCAAAACTCTCTGTACAGAGAGTTTTATCTTGGACTGCCACCATGGTGGCAGTCCTAAATGAAGCATGGACTGCCAACTTGTTGGCAGTCCTAAATGAAACATGGACTACCAACATGTTGGCAGTCCAAGTTCAAACTCTCTGTACATAGAGTTTTGACTTGGAACTCTTTGTACATATAGTTTTATGTTGGACTACCACCTTGTTAGGCTTCATGGACTGCCAACATGTTGGCAGTCCAAGTTCAAACTCTCTGTACAGAGAGTTTTATGTTAGACTGCTACCTTGTTGATAGTCCTAAATGAAGTGTCACGACCCGCACCCATTGTCAGGGTACGAGAACGTAACAACGCCCAGCCTACGCCGCAGTATCGGCGGTAGAACGCTGTCCTAGGTCAATCATCTAACAATATAAAAGTACCTGTACAGTATATACTCTCCGAATGGAGGTGATATAACAATATGCTGTCTCAAGGAGAACCATAGCATAGATGAAAAAGGTCTAAGTGTCTAGTACAATATAATATCCAGAACAGTCAACTCATAATACAAAAGTCTAAGAGTCTATACATCTCCACATCTCAAAATACAACACAGAATGTGAGACAAAAAGATATAGAAAAGACTGCCTAGACTAAACTGGTCTAGACTACTGGAACATCCTCCTCAGCTGTAGGTGGAACCTGCTGAGGGTCCACAACATAAGTATCATCTAGTCCTGCTCTATAATAGGTAGACACCAGGGCCTCATCCTCATCCTCTGTAATATTTTCAATAGGTCCAATCAGGACAGGAACGAGCACAATACATCTCACAAAGTGCATATCATGTTAGGAAATACGATACAGGCAATAGAGTAAGATACATGAACTGCTGAAAGGAAATATACGCTGTAAAAGAGATAGCTGTAATGAAATATCTACTGTATATAGAGAACTGTAAGTGACTAGTGATGTAGAGCATAAGATAGGCATATGAATGGCTGGACTTATACATGATTACACTATGGAGTTTGTACATGATTACACTACTTTGGAATTATTCACATGTCCACTTCTACTCTCCCGTTTCCCCAATCAATACACAAGGATCTATACAAGTTACGTTATTGTACATGATATCACATGGGGCCCATGAAAGGGTGCACATGATTGTATACATGAGAGCTCAGTAAACATGAGAGTACATGATCACATGAGTGTACATGAATAATGGAAGCATATGAGTACATGATGATAGTGAAACACACATAACATGAAGTACCCGATGCTCCCGAGGGGGATAACATCTCATGTAAAGATCCATATAGTACCAATCTGTGTTACCAACGTGACAGCAACAAGTAAAGTAATCTAGAGCGAGAAGTAAAGCCTGAACAAGTATGAAACGGTCAGAGAATGTACTCGCCTGATAACTGAATGTCTGAAGAGGATATACTGCCTGAGGAGAGGTGTCTGGCTCCTAATCAGAGCAATACAAGTCACAATGTATCCACAATGGTAAAACTAAAGTATACAATGCATACTACATGATTCCTAAGCCAAACTAGGTCAAAGTCAAACTTGGTCAACTCTAGACAATTCTAACAGTCAACTAAGTCAACTTAAGTCAAATTTAGACAAATCAAGGTTCTAGTCAACTTTAGATTAGTCAACAAGGTAATTGGGTCAAGGGTCAACTATCCAAGTCAACTCTATAAGGTTAACTCAACTAACCATAGGCTAACTTGTCTTAGGTTACCTAAGATACCATAATACAAAGCTAAGGTATAACCAACTTCCTATATAAGGTATACCACATATAAATACATATATTTAGTACAACATCAAACTTAATCTTATAATCAAGCTAAACCATAGTCTAACTCAATCAAGACTCAACTCTAAGTATCCTACTTAACCCCATACCTATCTTCACTCTACATAGGGCTATCTATATAACCAAGTCATAAATAATACCCTTATATAGGTCAAAGTCTAAACCAACTAGTCAATAGTCTAGGGTTTAGTCAAACTTAGGTCACCAAGTCATTTAGAGTCCATCCAAACTATTTCTAGGCCAATTTGGTTAAGGTTTGACCTATAGTTGACTTTGGTCAACCATGGTCAAACTTGTAGTCAAACTAAGTCACAGGAAGTCATACTAAGTCAAATAAGGTCAAACAAGATCAAACAAGGTCAAACAAGTCCAAGTTAGGTCAAACAATGTTAAACTAGTTAGGGTTAGTCAAACTAGTCATTCTAGGTTAGTTTAAGTCAAAACTAGGTTAAGCTAGTTCAAATTTGACCTAAGGTTGACCTTGGTCAACACTTAGTCGAATTGGGGTCAAACTAGCTAAGTCTTGGTTTACTAGTCAATTAGGGTTAGGCCTAATGGCCATAGGCTAGTATCATAGCCCATAGGTTAGTATTCCTAGGTCAAGGCTAATGATGGGGTTTTCATATAGACCTATAACTAGGAGTCACATATATATATATCTATATAATACCCAATATCAATATAGGAATAATACATATAATACAACCCACATATTTATATATAATGATAACACTATATATATATCTAATACAATATATATATCATATATATACATATATATATATGTAAACAAAACCTATATATATATATATAATCATATATATAGAGAGAGGAAAGAGAGAGACTCAATGAGAGAGAGAGCTAATCAGTGAGAGAGGGAGAGAGACTGAACAGTGGGGGGGGGGGTGTGTCTCAGGTTTCCTGAGACAGGAAACCCCCACAGAAAACACACACCCACACCACATATACATACATATATATACACACACCACTACACCTACACACAACCAAAACTCCCAACATTCGACCCACACTCACAAATACATATATACTTCACATCTACACACTAAAATACACTAGTCTAATGTATTAAACACACACAAAATCGAATTGAAATTCGATTTTCAAAACTGGAAATTAATCCCAAAACAGGGACTGTTGTACTGTGCACTCAAATTTGAGGTAATTCGAAATACACGCAACCAAACGAGCTAAGACTCGTATCCCAAGGTTGGTAACTGGTGCCCCACACATACCCTAGTGTCCTAGGTACTTGACACGACATCACGACACGGTTTCTCGTGTCTAAACATAAAAAAACCACACCCGGGTAAACTCTGATACACACGCACACACACAGTATCGTGCACGCGTGCACTTAGCTCTAGGACACGACACACTCATCCACGTGTCTCGTGCTCGTGGGGGAAAGTTCGCCTAGGGGTCTACTAGGTGTCCACTAACCTGATTCGTGTCCAAGTGTCCGCGTGTCCGAGTTCTACGTACGTATTAGAGAGGTCTGAAACGCGTGTGCTGTGCCAGTGTACGACCCGTACGAGTGGATTTTCTCCCTCGACACGACACGTCGTGACACAAGACTTTAGGGGTGTCTTATCAGACACTGCCCCTAGGTCTGTGCCAAGTGGCACGTGTCCACGTGTCGTGTCGTGTCCACACGAGGGGTCTGGTAGCAGGGGAGCTACGCAGTGCCTCGTGCACAAGTGTCGGGGGTTCGTGTACTTCACACGTGGCACGTGGGGCCACGTGCTCGTGTCAGGGGGTAGGCCTAGGGTCTAGGTGTGTGTCCATGTGTCTGTATTGTGTCCACGACACGTGTGGACACAATACAAAGTGTCAAACACTTGGGATTTAACAGTGTGCAGTGTAGTGTTTAACAGTGTGTTCGTGTCCAATTTGGACACGGACACGATACGATTTCGTGCTCAGTCCTAGGGTTTCGTGTCCTACATGTCTAGGGCTACCCAAAAATATAATTTGTTTCACAAAAACACAAGGTTTAGTCCTAAGTGGCATTTACACAAACACTGAAATTAAGACACAGACACGTGTCCGATACGGACACCAAAACACATCAAAATCCCACCAAACTTTACCCACAGTATTGTTATCCCTATATGAATGCATTTATGAAAGAAAAACAGGAATTTGACTAGGTTTGTGAGAAAATACCTATTGAGTGAAAACTCAAGAAAACAACTTCTTGGGGGGGGGGGGGTTGTTCACTGTCCTTGGGGGTGCCCACAGCTAGGGTATCCTTGCTAGCTAGCCTTCCTTGGTATCCTCACTAGTAGGGGGTTCCAACGCAAGAAACGGGGCTCAATTTGGTGGAGAAATGGTCAAGTTATGGAGGTGTGAAGTTGAGGGAAAACCTAAACTCCAATGTATTGAAAATGAAGCCTTTCTTGTAAAGGGTGTACACATATGGAGGGGGGTGTTCTTGGCTGCCATGGGGGGGGGGGGGGGTAGGGGTAGGCTATAGGGTCCCCTTCCACCTTGCAAGACTTAGTCTCTAAGGCTTTGACTAGGGGTTAGATATTCTAGGTTTATAAAATATCCTAGAAAGTTAAATATCTAGATATTTATCAACCTAGATATTTACACATAAAGTAAATATCTACACTTAGTCTTCTAGGTTAGTGACTAACCCCTAGATTAGGGTAAACTAGCTTAGGGACTAACATAACAATAATCAATAATTAAATAATAATAAAAACACATAAATTCAAATAATTCCAAATAAATCCTAGAAAATTACCAAAATACCCCTTAGGCTAAAAATCACTAAAATGATATTCTAAGCCTATGGTCAAGTTCTCATGGTCATGGCAACTTCTAGGTTAGAGAAAACTAGGGTTTACACTAAGTTATTCTAACCAAAATCACAAAGTCATAAGTCATGACTTAGCATGACTTAGAAAATGGTTTAATCATACTAATAATCACTATAAACCATATCATGCCCTAATCACCATTATTAAATAATAAAAAATAATAATTCTTCAAAAATCTCTAAATTCTGAAAACAGGGTGTTACATGAAGCATGGACTGCCAACATGTTGACAGTCCAAGTTCAAACTGTATATACAGAGAGTTTCATGTTGGACTGCCACTATGGTTGCAGTCCTAAATGAAGCATGGATTACCTCTATGTTGGCAGTCCAAGTGAAAACTCTTTGTACAGTGAGTTTGAACTTCGAACTCTTTATACAGTAAGTTTTGTCTTGGACTGCTAACATGGTGGTAGTCCTAAATGAAGCATGGACTGCCAACTTTTGGACAGTCCAAGATTAGGCAGTCCTAAATAAAGCATGGATTGCCTAATAGCTGACAGCCCTACTTCATGTACAATGATACTCTAATACTCTTGGACACAGGTAAACACTTATAGCACATAGTTAGACACATATTGCACACTGATACTCTATTACTCCTGCACACAAGTAAACACATATAGCACACAGGTAAAAGTGTAAAACACAAAACATATATTGTACTTCATATTACAAAGTGGTTCCTCCATATACAAAATGCAGAAGTATAAAATCCTCCATATTCAGTCATTTACGTATCAGTCGATTTTGACATCGTAGTGGCCAACGAGTAAGTCTCTTGGATCCTCAATCTTTAACAACTTCTTACACTGATTGATTTGATCAATAAAAGGTGTGGTCCAGGCGATTGCTTCGTCTGGTGCATATTTGTACCAAATTGTTGAAGGTGAAAGAATCGGAGAATGACCTATCAACCTTAGTATGACGAAGTGGTTCCCGATATGACCTATAGTACATAGGTTAGATTGTATGTGCTCAGTCGGAGGAGTGCACATCGGAAAGAATGTATTGGTAATACTCGACGAAATAAGTACAATAGGTATCCTATACCTATTAGCAAATAAATATGCGGAAGACGGGATAGACATGTACTGGTCTTCACCAATAACAATGTAAGTGCAAAGAATACTTGTCAACAAGCTTCCAACTGTTTCTTCTCTTAGCATGTGGGAGTAGAATGGAAGACGAGTCTCTAACTCGTCATACAGCTCGTGCCTCACATGTCTCCATCCGTCTTTGTCAGAATAACCAACATGTCTTGCAAGCACATGAAATCCGCAATGGCTATCCCTCGGGACATCAATAATAGACCAAATGTAACTGTGAATCTCAGGTTGAAAATGACCAATATACAAACCCAGTGTATGTCTATCCATGGTATCTTCGCTTGGCATGTCTGTTTTCTACTTTTTTCTTCGAATGACAAGCTTGCTCCTCCGTGCCATACCGGCCACAATACTGACAAAAGTTGCAGGATGAGCTTGCTCTAAGCTTCATTCAACATGCTCAAAGGATGATGGATCTCTCGTAGTTGACTCCATCCTTCTCTTCTGTGAACTACTCATTCTTATTTGAGGCATGCCCTTAGGATTGAAAATAACGGATGGCTCATGCATTTTAGTAGTCACCGGACATGCAATTTCTTGAATTTTAAGCTCAATGCACTCCTGCTCCGCTCCTATTGAGGCACACCACCTTGCATGAAGAAGTTTCACTTGTCGCAAAGAGAAGAAATCATTGCCACTCTTTACCACGGGCATTATGGACAACTGCCTCCAACGTTCATCAACAACACCTACTGGAATAGAAATGGATGGACGATAATATTCATTAATCTCATATGTACAAGGGAGGCCCCGTGTATATCGATGTACACACTCGCAAAAATTGATATCAAACCCGACAATCTTTGACCTATAAATCTCCTCAAATAGTAATACCAACGCCTTGTGAGATATCACACGCATTAAAGCATCCAAGAGAGCTTCCTTTCTATGCTCATGCTTGACAATATTTAAGCTCATCTCAAATGATGCCTTAATTTCGTTCACCGTTTGGTCTACCATTAAATGTATAGCTTGCCAAACCGAGACAAAGTTGCCGAGAGATGACCTTAGATACTGTTTTAATTTTGAGTGTGCTCCTTCGACACGGTTGGTAGTTGTCGTGCCATAATGCTTCACCATATTCGTTCATGCTAAGATGAAATGTTCTTTGTGCGGGTCTAGCCATGTATCTTTGATGTAAGAAATACATGTCAGCTCCCTTGTCTCCTACTTTTTCTTGAATAAGTACCATACGGCATCGTAACTGTCTTTCATACAGGCTCGCCATACACAATTCCAATCATTAAAGAATTCTTCAAAATGGTCCATGTCAAGTTTACCATCCACCTTCCTGAACTTCAACTTACACTGGGATTGGATATTACGATTGACATGCCAAGTGCATAGTAGTATATGCGCTTGAGGAAACATAATTCATATAGCATTAATTAGGGCACATTCTCTGTCGGTAACAAGAACAGACTGCTCTTTATGACCGGTGTAAAGTGTTTTAAGTTTCTCCAATGTCCATGTGTAGTCTTCAAGTTTCTCACTCTTCATGAAGCAAAAAAGCAATTGGAAATGTTTTCCACGTAGAGGTGAAGCCAACAACATAAAAGAGAGACATCTTGAACTTATTGGTCTTGTACGTGCAATCAAGAACTAATACGTCAGCGAAGGACCTAGCCAAATGTGTGCAATCAGGATGAGCCCAAAATAGTGAAATGACTTTATTACTCTAGGGATGTCTTCTATGGTACTCAACATAATAATTATCGGCAAACAACTTCAACACTTCCTGCATCGCCATTCTTGATTTTGTCCGAATGGCATTCGAAGAAGATAGGACGTTATAAATTGACTTCATTGTTGACTTGTTCTTCTCATCTTTATGTCGTATGATGGAATATATTTTTCTTGGTGCAACTCTAGAAGTGGACAAATCTTTGACTATCTTCTTCTCCATATTGTTCAACCGTCCGGGATACGGATGGCCCAACAGTGTTTCGACAATAACATGATTGTGGATTCCATTCTTGACTTCGACTGTCCACTTCGCATTTTTTATGTTTGTAATGTGGCTCTTGAATGGACAACCACATTTCCTCGTACCAACGTTTCTTTTTGAAACTTTTCTTTGTAGAGCTGTATCTTTCTTATGGGATCTGAACACACCACCTCTTTTACATCCAACAACTACAGTATGTCGATCGACTTGGGCGGTTTTAGACCGATCTGGATATCATAAGAACTATATTATTTTTTCATCCAACTTCTCGGTACCAATGTAGCACTTCTTCGCTTGATTCAAACCAAATATCGATCGAGAATAAATTACCTACATCAACGGCAATCGGAGGAGGAACGACAATCTTGGAAGATGATAAGCCCTACAATAGAAATTGAAGTTTATAAAAGTAAGCAAAATTAAATTTGAAAACTACTGCAAATAAATAGGACTACAGACAGTGTGACAGTCCTATAAATAAACAGGACTGCAGCCACATTGACAGTCCTGTGTTTCTTCAGGACTGTCGCATTACTGACAGTCCTGTTTTACAATTGGACTGTCAACTCTTTGACAGTCCTGAAGTAACATAGGACTGTCAGAGTTTCTGCAGTCTTGCTTTCTACAGACACGAAAATAATTTCATAATTTAATTACCAAGAGTGCTTCTGAAGGATCGATGTCTTCTTCGGACGAAGCGGGACAAGAGTTTGGTACAATTGATGACCCGAGTTCTTCGATGTGCATTTTTCCTACATTAAACACATAAAATTCAATATTTATATATGAAAATAATGTTTGAAACCCTAATCATATATTAATTCGATGACATACCAAATAATGGTAGACTATGATGAAACTATAACTGGTTTCCATACACAACCTTCACAAAATCTAGGTTGGAAAAAAAAATTGGGTTAGGGTTTAATTATGTGACCTAGAAATTTTTTTGAAAGAAGAGAGCAAGAGAGGGAGGGATAAGAAAAGAGGGAGAGAAAAGATCTTCTAAAAAGAAAAAAAGTTGGTATTTATACCCATATGTGAGCTAGCCCCAAGCAAAGAATGGGAGTGACAAACTTGTAAATATTGAGAAATTTTTTGGACTAGTCCCAAGTAAAATGTGGAGTGCTCTTAGAATTAGCCTATACAAAAAGCTAGTGGGTTAGAGAAAGAACACCCACTCAGGCACCCTGGTGATCAAGGTGGTCACCATCGAGTGGAAGGTCCGGTAGATCCTCAGGCTCCTCTACCAAATCTGGCCAAACAAAAAAAGTAGGATCAGAACCCCAAATAGCAAGTACCACAAAGGGTAGTCACCATCGAGTGGAAGGTCTGGTAGATTCTCAGACTCCTCTATCAAATCTGGCCAAATAAAAAAGTGGGGTCAGACCCTACCAAATAGTAAGTACCACGAATAGTAAGACGAAGAAGTTTCTCTCGTCCAAGTTCAGTATGAAGGACATGGGAGAAGCTGATGTCATCCTAGGGATTAAGATAATTCGAACGAAAGCTAGGCTAGCTTTATCGCAAGCTCACTACGTAGAAAAAATGCTCACACGCTACAAATATCAGGATCGTCCAGGGATCGATATTCTTTATAGGTGTTACCAGAAGCTGAAGCCAAATTCAGGAAAAAAATATCAGACAGCTAGAGTATTCGAGCATCATCGGAAGCTTGATAGATGCTACGAATGCCACCAAACTTGACATAGCTTTCGATGTAGGCATGCTATGTCGATTCATGAGCAATCCAAGTGTTCATCACTAGAAAGCTGTGAAAAGGGTGATGAGATACCTCAAGAGGACTCAGAAGTTTGTACTATTCTATAGTGGTTCCCCAACAGTAGTAGAAGGCTTCAGTGATGTAAGTTAGTACTCAAAAGAAGAGAACGAGAGATCTACAGAAGGATATGTCTTCTCTATGGGAGGTGCTGTTGTATCGTGGAAGTTGAAGAAGCAGACTATGCTCTCTTACTCTTCTATGGAGTCTGAATTCTATGCACTGTTTGCTACAATAAATGAAGCAGAATGGCTTCGGAAGCTCATGTTTGATCTTCCGGTGGTTTGTGCACAAATTCATGCCATTCTGGTATATTGTGACAACCAGTGTAAACCCCCTCCCTAAGTTTTGCTATATTTTTAAACTTATTTATGTATATTTTAATCACCTCTAATCATGTTATATTTTATTAGGTAAAATTTTTGGTATACATATGAGTATGTGCAAGTATTTTAGTACTAAATAATAAATATCAATGATATTTATTTTAAGATTTTAGACTTCGTTTTAGTATTATATATACAACTTTTAGATATTTTTATTTTTTATTTAAAATAAATCTTGTATAATAATGATGATAATAATAATAATAATTCGATTATTAATAAATTAGAAATTAGCCAATTATTACTTAGACAATGATTGTGTTAATCATTATGTACTTATTGAATACTGGTTTTTATTAACATTAAGTAATGAATGATTAACATTTATAATCATTAATGTACGTAATAATGAGTGGTTACTTTCTGAAATGGCTAAAGAATTATTTGAAATGGCTAATACTATTGTGTAACTATTGATATTATTAATAAGGATTGTTTTACATGTATATCCAGGACTTGAAACGGACTGTGGTCCCACTACCACCCTTTTGTATAGATATTATTGTACAAATTAACAAATAGCAATTTTAGTAGTTGTCCGGTGCTAACATATGCATTGGCGCATGGCACCAAAAAAAAAAAAAAATCAGACTCGGGAGCACCACTACACCCCTTTTTATTAGGAGAGGGAGCATGACCCCATATAACCAATGACCCAGACCCCCTTCTCTCTTATATATAAGTAAATAGAGGCGACAGTTGAATTAGACCCCCTCCCCGATCCACACATATAAATATATAGTTGGTATAAAAAAACCCGTTAAAGCCCTAACCCTGTGACCTCTCCGCCAACCTAGCCAACCCCTGCGCCTCCTTCGAAGCGCCGCGAACAGTCACACCCGCAGAGGTCAGCGACGCGCACGCCGCACAGTAGCAGCGGCAACTTGCCCAGGTACCATATTCACCCTCGATTTTCTTTTATAATGCTTAACCGTTTCGCGATCTGTGAATTTCTACAGAGATCCTAATTGGCCCTCTACCAAGCCAACTAAATATAATAATTTAGTTTGGCCCGGGCAGCTCATGAAAAAAAAACCCTGAAAGTTTGGGAAAAGTCATTGTCGTAAGGACAAATTTACACGAGTCGAAGCCCCTGTTTAGCATTGATTCCCAACCAGTATATCACAAAATTTTAAAATTGGTTTGAAGAGTTTAATAGCCAACCTGAACATGAACAAAAATCAACTTTTAGATTTTATCATAGATTATTGTACACTGTTTAATTTCAGTTCCAATATAGGAAATTTTTCAGTTTTTGTCATAGTTGGTTTCAAAATTTATTTTATTATTATTATTATTTATTTGAAAATACAAGTTTTACTAGAAAATATCTTTACGAGAAATTTTTTATTATTTTAATAATATAATTTTTGAACTGGATAAATTTTAAGATAATAATAATAAAATTTTTGGCATACAAGTTTTATTATTATTATATTTGAGGTGCTAGCTTGTCATCATGCTTAGTCACCATTGGTTTAAGTTATAATTAGTGAAAAAGGGTTAAATTTAATATAGTGCTAATTTGGATTATTAGTCCTAATCAAATTTACTTAACTAATTACCAAAATACCATTTGACCAACTCAATTTTTTTGCTTTCAAATGAAGCTACAACTTTGCTAACACTTGATCGGCCTATGTGGGAGGGAGTGAGCTGCAACCAATCCTCTTTGCTAAGAAGCTAAATATCTAGTGAAGTAAGGAGGTTACCATATTGTATATATATATATATATATATATATATATACACACACACATAAACCTAGTCATTTTCTTTCCTTCTTCATGTAAATTCTAACTCTTTCTTCTTAACCCCATTCCACCCTTCCTCATCCGTACAACATCTTGGCTCCTTCTCAACCTAAAAAATATTTCCTCCATTTCCACTTCATCTCATATATTCAAGAACATAAAGACAAGTTCTCTACTTGAAGAAATACAATTTTGTCATTTCCTTACATAATTTTGATTTCTTTCATGAATCCTCTTGGAAATTAACATGAGAGATGGTTGTTATGCTATTTATAAGAGGTCTATATCACATTTTCAGGGGATATTTGAGAAGATGACACACTTATATGAAGAGCTGGACTTGATTAGAACAATTACATGTATGCTGAATCTAAATTCCAACTGCATAGTAAATTTCTGGGACAGTTTCGATCTAGTAAATGAACTCAAATTAAAAATATGTCTAAACGAATTATCTAGGAAATTCGACACCGTTTCCGAAAACATATAATATGATGGTATTATGATTTAGGTATTATGAGTTACAGGCCGTACAACAAATATGAAAAATTCTGGAACGAAATTCTGGAATTTAAATTGTAGTATTTTCCGCGACAGTTTTGATCTAGCAAATGTCATTAAAACTAAATTATGTCTAATGAGAAAACGTAGAGGACTCGATAAGCTTTCTGATGGTATATAATATGATAGTATCTCGATGTATATATTAGGAGTTATTAACCGTGCAATATCGTGGTCGAAACCTGGAAATATTTTCTGTAATTTAAGGACACAGAAGTTTGTACCTCAATTTTGACCTATTAAACTCTATCAAATCCAAAATGTGTAAACATGTGTTTCGTAGGAAATTCAATAAGCTTTCCGACGGTATATAATATGATGGTATTCAGATTTATATGATAAAAGTTATACTATTTACAAGTAGGGAATACAAGTTTGGAATTTTGGGTAAACTTAGTTTTGTGTTTTTATACAATTCTTATCAACTATATTAACTGCGTGTGACCGGTGTAGAGTTGTTCCACCGAAGGGGCTTTGACCCATGTCAATTTCACGGAGAGTTGCTCCGGGTCGGTTATATTACTGTGTTTGGAGCTCGAAATATAAAGGAGACTCTGCCGAAAATCTAAGGATTTCAGAAGATAGCCTAATTTCGAAATTTAAACGTCGTGGTATCGTACCGAACCCTAAACCTAGATATATATATATTCCAGAAACACAAATTAATATATATATATATTTAATCCAGGAAATGAAGTTTCAATTATTAGAAAAGGCTTAGGATTGATTGTAAATGTAGAATAGAGCATTGGGCGAGGGAGAACAGTTTGGATCACATCGTATGAAATCTGGGCAATATAATTAACAAAACTGATCAGTACTTGTAGGTCCTTCGCAAGGCCTTGCGTTGAGACTGGGTGAATGCTTAGATCACCTACCTACCTGATGCTCGTGTTATTTGTAAATGTGTACCTAATTCGATAAAAAGTCGAATTTGGTTAATTGATATTATGATTTAGCTCCCGAAGAGGAGTGGCCGGACTACTAAGCACCGTGCCTACATGCCACCACCTGATCCCTGGTAACGGGATTATTGCCTAGATAGTGCTCGTGCCACTACGAATGTGAGATCCAAACATGTTCTCTAAACTTTGCATCATCGTATAAGAAACAAAAATTGTCTTATGACTGTGCTAGTGACTTTAGGACTTAAAGGGCAGTTTTGGATGCAATTATTTTAATAGTTCAAATTTATAATTAATCTTGTACTTAGAGTTTATTCGGTTTATATTTCTGTTATATTTGATTTTCAGTATCATATTATTTATTTAGCCTTCCTTGAATCGAGGACTTGCATGTCTTTGATGACCTAGTTTTGTTCACTAGATGAAGGCCAGGCTGAAGACGAGGTACTTCCCTTATATAATGTGGATGAATCAGAAGAGTAAGGGAGGATGCTTGTAGAACAAATTCATTTTGTGTTCTTGTATAGTTATATGTATATTAATCCTTATGGGAGATACACATATGGTTGTATAATTAGTGAGTAGTTTGTGTACTATTTTTTGAAGATAGAACTCAAAGTTGTGAGATGTAAATTAAAGAAGAATGGTAATGTGATTGTGCTTAGTTGTTAATTATTGATGGTTTAGCTTTACCCTATACTTTATCCTAGAACTTACAGGCAATAATCGTGGTTACGAATACCGATTTATTCGTAAAGTACGTAGCTTGGGGATGTTGTTTACGTACTCGACTCACCGTAAATGGGAGCGGAGCGTGACACGTCTTTTAGTGGTGGCCCATGCAGGTCTTCTTTATAGATATATAGCAATCTACATCTAGCTAGGTAGTAGATTTGTTAGTTATATCTATAAGACCCTAAGATTGATTTTAGGAAAAGTTTAACAAGAACCTTAGGATATGATTATTGGGTATTCTAAGGTTAAGGAAATTAAGTTTAGTATGTTTATTTTATATTTTCATAGCTTGTATTTATATTATAAGGAAACATGATTCAAGATTATTTACCCTTAATTACCTATAGTTGTGTTCAAGTTGCTAATTTTAAGTACTGATTGGTTTTTTTTATGTGTCTATAGGATGGTTCGTCGTTTTCTACCTCACTTACGATTCGACGGGAGTAACCGGACCTCTTATGGGTATTATTACCACTGTAGGCGCCTGTTAAAAATGAGGAAAAGGCAAGTAATAACTGTTTATGGTATTCTCTACGGAGTTATGAAACCTGTCGTTCATGATGTAGAAGATGGGGCCGAAGTGGTATTTGAGAAGAGGACATATTTTCAAGTCATACGAGCCCAACAATCCCAAGACTCAAATCCACGAATAAATGGCTATGATGGTACTTTACCAGAATGGAGGGCTAGACATCCTTATGTGGAGATTTTAGGTTACAAGATGAGGATGATACAGATCTGACCGAGGGAGAACGATGGATGGTTATGTAAATAAGACTACTTAGTGTGTAATATGTATGTATATAAGACTAGTTTGTATGTAAGATAGATATAAGGTTATTTTGTCTGCTGGAGTTCATTTTGGTATAACAGCAGATGTAAATAGTGGTTGTGTATCTATGTAACTTTGTATAATGTATCGTATATGTAAATAAAATATGTAGTTTCCTTATTTAACTTGTTCTACCTTTATATATTGTTCATTTGATTTTATTTACTATTAATAATGATATTGTAGATACTTGAGAGAGTTATTAAATTTTTTTGACCTTCCTTGTTTCTATCTAGAGAATGGGTGATTTTGAATCCCAGTCCCCCCGTAACAACCAAGCCGAGACAAGTGCCACAGATATACTCCGAATCGTCCAACAACTATTACAAATGAATAGTCAGCAGGCTAATGCTGCACAAGCAACTACAGCAGCTGTACTAGAACAACTTAGGGAACCTCCTCAATAAAAAATTGGAACCATTGCTGACTTTAGAACACTAATTCCAAAGAAATTCTATGGAACTGAAAGTCCACTAGAAGCAGGACAGTGGTTGAGGACTACTGAAGGATTGCTTAAGGGAGCAAAGATTGCACCAGAAGATATGGTATCAATCATTAGAATCAAGCTGGAAGATGTAGCAGAAAGCTGGTGGAGTGCAGAGCACCCAGAGGAGTCTGATAGAGTAGTGACATGGGAAGAATTCAAAAGAAAGTTTGAAGCAAGATTTTTTCCTGAGTCGGCTCAAATGGAATTAGAAAGGAGATTTATCGAACTGAAACAGGATAAATATACTGTGGATGAATATGCTGCGGAGTTCACCAGACTAAGTAGATTTGCTCCTTATATGGTAGCTACAGAAAAGGCTAAAGTATCCAGGTTCCAAGAAGGATTAGAAAATAAACTTAAAGGCAAAGTTGCACCTTATAAATGCCAAACATATTCCGAGATAACTGAAGCTACCCGAGATCAAGAAAGGATACAAAAAGACAAACAATTAACAAAGACTGGAGGTCAGAAGAGCAATTAATAACACCAAAACAGTCATTTCCCAACGACTATAAGCGTTAGGAAAATTATTCCTAACGGTTTTTTACCGTTAGAAGTACGGTGTTGGGAATTTTTACTAACGGTAAAAACCGTTAGTAAATTTCATTTACTAACGGTAAAAAACCGTTAGCAATTTTCGTTTACTAACGGTAAAAAACCGTTGGGAAATTTAGCTTACCAACGGTGAAAAACCGTTGGTAAATTTAGTTTGCTAACGGTGAGTACCCGTTGGGACATTAAAATTCCTAACGGATAATAACTGTTGGAAAATGAAAAGTTCTAACGGTAATCAACCGTTGGCAAATTCACTTTCCTAATGGTAGCAAACCGTTTGAAAAATAAATTTAGTAACAACTATAAACGTTGGTATAATAATGCCATAACCTGTACTTGAAGTTCCAAATTACCAACATTAATATTATATATCATCAAATATGTAAACATTTCAATAGGGTTCAACCATATTCTAAATAATGCCATAATCTGTAAGTAAACATTTCAATAGAGTTCAACCATATTCAAAATAATGTCATATATTATAACCTGTAAGTAAACATTCCAGATTACCAACCATATTCAACCATATTATAGATCATCAAATTATAATGCCATAACCTTTAAGTAAACATTCAAGATTACCAACCATATTCTAAATAACATAAAGTTCAATAGAGTTGTTACCATAACTGTCAAAAGTAAAAAAAAAAATACATATATCGCACGCAATACTTTGGCCAAATCACAAAACCTCCGTCAGCTATATCACAAAGTTTGTAATTGCCATTCTGTGGACCATCAAAAATTAGTGCATCCGGATCTATTACCTCTGTCACCCAAACAACCACCTCTACATCTTGTAGCACCTCCCTATGATGACAAATGGCGCGTATTGCAAGATATCCCTTCGCCATCTCCTCCTTCAAATTTTGTGAAAGTAAGATCACATTTTCCTTCCTTTGGAAGATGATCCAACGTTGTTGTTTGGGACGGCAGGGCTAGCGACGTCATTGTTATCATGGGTATTGGGACCAACTGGAGTCTTCTCTGTGTTGGAGGCAACTTCAGTCCTTGGTGTCCCATTGCCTTCAAATTGATTTGGTTGCACATTCATATTTTGTTGCATACTCAGAAATACAGAAGCCATCGAATTAATCTTGGCCATAGCGTCATTCATTTGGTTTTGTAATTCCATTTTCCACGTACGAAGGTCTTCAATGTCTCTTTGACTGGTTATTGCTTTTGTAGCTTATATCATTTTCACTTGCTTTACAGAAGAGGTAGAGCTGATTGCACGGCAATAACTCTTCTTTTTCTCTGACCCATAAACTTCAGCAATAGGATCACTTTCAAAGTCTTCTAAGCTTGTGATACCATCGGTACCATTAAGACTTGCTTGTAATTTTTGCCTCTCTTCTGCCGCTTCAATTTGAGCCTGTATTTCCATGATAACAAACTAAAATTCAGTCTAAATTATCTAATACAAGCTAAACAACATGAATGGCATCCTGTTCATATTGACAGAAAATTATCTAATACAAGCTAAAATTTATAAACATTTATTTCCACCCATAACACTTTATATATTATACATATATAATGACATATCAAACAACAACAATAGGCTCAGTGTTGCAGTGATACAAATAGGTAATGTGCAGGACGTGGGTTCGCATGAGAATAAAAATAAGAATATATTGGTCTTAATGACTGATTTTATGTCAAAGAAAAATGATAATACTAATAAAAAGAAGAAGATTGATAAGTTGTACATGAGATGACAACTTTTAAAAGCAATGACATCCTTACTTTCAAGGTGCAGTCCATAAAAAACAGTCAAGTTATAAATAGTCATAAAAGATTGTGCCATATTTTTTTTATGCTCCATAGTCTATTCTATTTTGGACAAAATGAAGGCTATAGTACCATATTTTTCTTAGGCTAATACTAAGAGTACTACACAAAGTATCAGTGTCACCATTTTTTGCATTCCTGCATATAGCCAGTACGTATAAATTTTGGCAGTCTTTGTTGTGCTTAGGATTACCAATTTTTTTGCATCATACACTGTCAAATAGTGCCAAAATTTAGCAATCATGTATACACAAAAAATTGCCAAAATTTTGACAATTCGGAACTTGTATAAATTGAGATAGTCACTGACAATTTGTATAGTGTTCATAGACATTGCCTTACATTTTATATTTATCCAAAGTACTAAGATTTGTTAAATTTCTTGGAAGTTGCTTAACTTTCTTTTTCTTGGAGCATGGCAAGGCAGATCTCTCTCTAGAATCCAAAGGAGAGAAAAAAGAGTGAGGAAATGAGTAAGGTCAGAAGTACACATGTGGCGGGTGGTGGTTGTATGGGACAAATATATTTAGTAGGGAAGGTGAGGAAATAAGAGGAGCAGATTGCAGATCTCCTTTGCTTGCCTTTAAAGCTGGGGACACTCACTATGTCTGTGTCTGATCTCTGTGACTGACACTTAACCTACCTACAACTCCATCGATCATTCATGGACACACCAATAATGGGACCTCTGGGAAAGGAACAGTATCTGCTAATCTACTACTATGTTCATTCTCCTTTGAGTATCTAGTACTTCATGTTTCAATACTACGTACAATCTTTTGGTTATTTTACTCATGCACCAATAAATCCTCCATTATTTGTTTAAAACCTGTGACTCAAGGTGTGTATTGGGCCGGTTCGAATTCAATTTTGATTGGATTTGATCGAGATCAGACCACTCATATTAGGAGTTCGGGTTGGATCGGACTTTAATATCTTAAGTCCTGCACGGATCGAGACACGGTTATCTCCGGTACGGAACGGCTAGCAGGCAGTTCTGTTTAAAATTGATTATATATTGTCACGCCCCAGTACCGAAATACTGGGACGGACTAGGCCAGCTACTCCGTATGAGGTATAAAACGTCATACGGCGATCGTGGCTGTCAATCTTGCTGGGTATCCTAGCATGCAAGCAGTCTATGGCCTAAATCTGATCTCATATCCACAGGCAATAATCAATGAAATAACGACAAGAGAGATAATCGTATGAAAAACAGGAAATACTCATATGATAATCTGAGAGTCTACAATAAGAGATAATGTAGACAAGAATACCTTCCCACACAGTTCCCTCATGGTTAGAAACTGAAGCACGTCCTCCAAGTCAAGTCTGGAAGATCCACATGGTCGGTCACAGGCAATTTGGAAATAATCCAGGGTTGGTCAGGCCAACCGTAGCAAGTACCATAAAGGAAGGCTCAAGGACGGGCGAAGAAAACCAGCAGGATATAATATGACAGGAATAGCATGTAAAAATAGTAAATAAGGTAAGGGATCGTGCGTTACCAACGCACGATTACAGAATATAAGGTAGCAATCCAATTACTAGTACGTAAGTAACCAACAATCATCACAGTCATCCTAACATCCACTAATGCTTGTATTGCAAACTGGAACTCGTAGTCTGTCATCGGAACAGTAACCCATCCCTACATCAAACAAGAACAAGTGAATGAATTACTGCACCGGGACAGCGTTACGTGCCAGCCAGCTTAGCAAGCAACAAGCCAAATAATTATATAAATAAGCGGCCACTCAAATGCCTACGGCTGTCTATATGGAGGTTGGGTTACCCCAACAATGCAATATAGGAATCCTCAGATCGTGCCATATCCCGCAAGGGCTAGCGAGGCCAAATAACGCATAGCAGGTAGGTATGCACGGTCCCTCGGAAGGCCACTGTGCTAAACAGGAGTACATATAGTAGTCGGATACTGCCATATCCATGGCGGCCAACCCCGACGCGCCAGGACGAGCCTGTGGCGGCCGGTAATGCACGATCTCGGGATTCCGTTCCCTTCCAATGCTTCTACCATTTTAGTTGCCTAGATTAACCCTACATTTATCCGGAATCACATGCCGTGGTCACATGCTCATCCTCCTAGATGTCGTACCTCAGTACGAGAACGCTAAGTAAGAATCAGCCTCCGCACCTATAGTCCCAGTTGTGATCCATCCTTAGTGTTATGCAACAAGCAAGCAAGCAAGCAATCCTAACCACGCTAGACTGTAGGCCAACTACCAGATACCCGTGCAGGTAATCATATAATATAGCCAGAATATCAAGATGGCATCGCAATGCCATATATTCATAGAAGTAGCATCTCAAAGTGCCAATAGACAAAGGGCACCGCAGTGCAATGTCAGGGCCAGCACCTCACAGGGTAAGCTGGACTTATAGCACGGATACAGGTAGTCAGGTTTGGGACAAGGACAACTCTGTCAGTCACAAGAAGTCATCTGCCCACATCGTGGCATGGATATCAGGTCAAGTACAAGACCAGAACCTCTACTATAATAACATCTCAAACATATATGGGAGTCTATAGCTCCAATCATCAAGTCGGTCTATCCACCAAATCAATCTATCAAGTGTCTCCCATCCATGAGGGAGTGAATATCACGTTAATAAAGACAACCACCAAATACCAATCTCATTCCCCCTAACAATGCTAGGCCCTCAGACTCACAAGAATCCTCCTAGTCAATGATCACAAGCCACTAGAAAACAAGCCCCTCAACTACCAAGACACGGCAATCAACCAGGTTCTCTAACTACCGGAATACACAAAGGGTACCGGATTTGGGCATTTGGGAAGTCGAGTAAAAATCATATAATAATACCTTCGATATTCTCCTCGTTCCGCGAGACACTTGCACCAGTATCAAAATCCAAAAGTCCTCAAAGACATATCTGATCAAATTAGACATCACCAAAGAACTAGCAACACTATCTAAGAATCCACTTAGTCTACCATAATCACTATCTCAATATCCTATCTCCTCATAGTCAATCCTCGAATAAGATCATAATCCCAACACACGGGTCAACACTAATCAACGCCGTCGGAAGATGGCAAGGATTGTGTGAACCACTCTGGATCAGATCCACAACCCTTAAACCAAACAAGGACCAGGGTTGCAGACCCTCACCCGAGTAGAACCACTCTTCTTATATAATCCGGCGGACAGAACAGATAATGGGATAACAACTAAACTAGAACACCATCTAAAAAGGAGGGTCACAGGTCAAGAGTTCAATGAGTGATACCGTCGAAAAGGCAAGGATTACGTGAACCACTCTGGATCAGATCCACAACCCTTAAACCAAACAAGGACCAGGGTTGCAGACCTTCACCCGAGTAGAACCGCTCTCCTTACACAATCCGGCGGACAAGACAGATCATGACGCTAGGCGACTAATCTAGTCGGGAGTCTACCTAGCAGGCAATAGGATCAGGGATGCCATACCAAAAAGAACATGCATGAGTTCAGTACAGCAAACCAAAGGAATGGTTCTGCCTAATCCTTCGAACCAAATTCCCAACCGAGAATTCTGGAAAAATCTGGCAGAGTCTCTTTTGTAATCTGGAAGGGAGCACCCTACGAATTGGGGCTAAAATCCACTCGACGCAACCCGCCGCAGAATCGCAATTCGAGAACACTAAGTTTCGGCCTCCAGTAGCACTACGATGCGTACTGGGCACCAACCCTAGCCGAGAACACTAAGTCTCGGCCTCCAGCAGCACTACAATGCGTACTGGGCGCCAAACCAACACATGCATCAAGAATCGCCATGCAGGGCGCACCAAGACCCACAGTCATATCCAAGCCACAAACAAAGTCATAGAAACAGTTAGCCAAAGCCGTTACCCGACCGCGAGTCGGACACGGGGCATATGGGGACAATCCATACATGTGAGTCGTGCTCGTGTCCTCGAAGGTGTGGATAACCCATCCGAGTTGTCCGATACGGTCTATTCCGGTATCGGACCAAGCTATCCTAAGTTATCATCATGGCAGTTCTACTACTAGGCTACACTAATCATGGTTATACAGTTTACAAGTACAAATTAATTAAATGCCATAAAACCCAGGAGAGAGGACAAGAGCCGTCGATAAGCAAGGGATACTTGCCTAGAGGGCTCGGCTAGGTAAGCAAGTCTTCGGCAGTCGCGATCCAAGCTAGCACGCCAATCGAGATCCTCAGAACACACAATAAACAATCATTAGAATAAAATAATAAAATAATAGAATAATCACAAGAGATGGCAAAAGGCTATACCGTGTGGGTCCCGCAAGCAGTGCAGGGATCTCGTACGGAAACCGAGGCACGCGGACCGACGCGGACACGCAAATCGAGACGTACACGTATATCGAGACGCGCACGAGAATCGAGATGAACAGGAGACAACGTGCACGTAAATCAAGATGTGCACGTAGATCGAGGAAATCACGAATATCGGAATGGCACACGAATCAACGCGACACATAAATCGAGGCGTACACGCGAATCGAGATGGAGCGAGATTCAAGGAAGCATGCAAATCAATACGGCATACAAGTCGACGTATGCACGCAAATCGATGCGGTGCGGAGTCCAAAGTGATACACAAACCAAGGCGGCACGTAAATCTGTACGTGCACGCAAATCGAGATGGCACAAAGTCCAAGGTGGCATACATGCCAATACAGCACGCAAATCGATGCATGCACACAAACCAGTGTGACACGGAGATCAAAGTGGTACACAACCGAGGCGGTAGGCAAATCGGAGCGGCACGAAAATCGAGATGGACACAAAGGCCGAAACACATAAACGAGGCAACACGCAAACCGATGGGGCACGGTGCCCGAGGCAGCGCGGGGCTCGAGGCGTCCCGCTGCCCAAGGCAGCGCGTGAATCGAGGGTGCACGAAAACCTATAAGGCGCACGCAAACCGAAGCATACGCAGAACGAGGCGCACGCGGATCGAGCAACGCACTGCTCGAGGCAGCACGTGCACCGAGGCACGTGGCCCGAAGAGCACGCAGCCCAAGGCTGGCTCGCTGCTCGAGCAACGCGGGGTCCAAGGGCGTCCCGCCGCTCGAGGCGGTGCTGGCCCGGGCGCGACAACGACACGGCGGTGGTGCTGGCCACCGGGAAGAAGAGGAAAAGGAAGGGCGGGGGAGATCGGGGCTCACCAGGGTCAGTCGGGCTCCGGCGGAGGGGCAGCAGCAGCGGTGGTGGTGCTGGTGGCGACGGAGGAGGCCGGCCGAGAGGGAGGCGGCGAAGGCGACGATGATGGTGGCGCTGGTGGCGGTGGAGGCGAGGGTGCCGGCGACGCTCAGGGGGCCGAAGGAGAAAGGGGGCCGTGGTGGTCGCGGAAGTGGTGTCGGAGATGGTGGCCGGCGGAGGCGGCTCCGGGAAGAGGGAGCTCAGGGAGGAGGCGGCGAAGGCGGTGGCGGTGCTGGTGGGTGATGGTGGCGGCGGAGGCATGGCCACGGCGGAGCTGGCCGGGCGCAGGGGCGAGCGAGAGCTCGAGGGAGAGGAGAAGAGAGATCGGAAGGGAGAGGGGGCTGAGAGCGAGTGAGAGAGAGAGAACTGAGAAGTGGGGGAGAGGAGAGTGAGGGATCGGGAGAGGGGGAGAGAGAAGAGTGAGGGAGGGGGTGGCGGCTGTTCGTGTAGGGGAGAGAGAGATGAGTGCATGGGTTGGGTTAGGGTTAGGTAATAAAATCAACAATAATAATAAGAATAATTATAACAATGGAACTAAAACACCAACTCCAAAATAATAATAAAATAATACAAACCGTAAATTAATACGGTAACGATAACCAAGAGTCCAGACCCTACGACGAAAACAAATCCTAATCCAGAAAAATAAATAAAATTTTAAACCAATACGAAATCTGAAAACCACCCAAATACGAAATACGGTCATATACCTATTTCTAAAATAGGGATATGACATCCTACCCACCTTACAAAAATTTCATCCTCGAAATTTCGAAATCATGTACATAAGATTTTCAAAACTAGTACATATAGGTACCATGAAAACTCTACCCACCTTACAGAAATCAAGTAATACAATAAGAAACGAACAAAATCTCAATATGAAAACATCAAAGAGAAAATGTCTAGCTACACAAATTAACTCATGAAGTAAATCCAAAACACCAAATAGGACCTCGAAAATCAAAGCCCCATAGATCAAAACAAGTACGAAATATCGAAAACAATATCAAAAAAACCTGAAATCCCCACTGCATGAAAATCAACAAAATCATAAAATAAAGGATACATGTCTCAAACCGGCGACCGTAGTTCCTAATATCCGAAAAGGTGTCATGATCTTTCCTTGCCACGCCATCCGGAATGGCTGCAAAAGATGTATCAGGACACTATAATCGAGCGGCTGCAACTTTCGTTACCACGCCGTCATGGTATACTAGGGTCACCCGGTACTTTGATAAATACCCAAAACGAATCAATTTCATAACCCAAATATCCGAATCACTAAAATCCCAAAATCTCTAACAATATAACGAGTCATAGAAAACCATCGAAATCCAAAATCCAGGTGAATCGTAACACACATCCGAAAATATCTTCAATAATAACCACAAGATAGCTTTTCTAGGAAAATACTCCATATCCGTAGAAAAAATATTCCAAACCAAGGATCCATATCAAAATGTAATGTATGGAAAGTATATCAAAAAATAATAATATCTGAAACAGATAATCATGAGTGCGGAACTGTCCGGAATCAAGGAAGCCGAATTGATACGAGAATATCCCTCGGGTACTCAACAAATGTTAAAATATCCAACTTCAGAGTCCAGATGGAATCTTCATTCCGCAGCAATCCAGCCAACGCTCGAAGAGGGCGATAATGATACTAAGTCAACATGAAGTCAACGCACGAAAGGGATAACAAGAAATCAACCAAGGTGAAACACCGGTAGAGAGTACAAAACCCAAGACAGATAATCAAGTAACCCAATGATGGAGATAAGATGACATCTCATCGGATAAAATGATCGACATGACCAACTATAGGATCATATCTATCAAACAAGGATCAGGGGTAGATAACAACAAATAAGACACGGCAAAGCAAAATAGGTCCAGGTAGAGATGAGGACCAATTCACAAGTTCAAGGGAGCGAAGGGCAAGTGTAGCAAGTTAGAATCCCAAGGAATAGTGGACTGAGATCAACAATCATGTGATACCCAACAATATCTCAAAACGAGACCTGCATCGGCCACCACTAAAACCTTGTCACGCCCCAATACCGAAATACTGGGACGGACTAGGCCAGCTACTCCGTATGAGGTATAAAACGTCATACGACGATCGTGGCTGTCAATCTTGCTGGGTATCCTAGCATGCAAGCAGTCTATGGCCTAAATCTGATCTCATATCCACAGGCAATAATCAATAAAATAACGACAAGAGAGATAATCGTATAAAAAACAGGAAGTACTCATATGATAATCAGAGAGTCTACAATAAGAGATAATATAGACAAGAATACCTTCCCACACAGTTCCCTCATGGTCAGAAACTGAAGCACGTCCTCCAAGTCAAGTCTGGAAGATCCACATGGTCGGTCACAGGCAATCTGGGAACAATCCAGGGTTGGTCAGGCCAACCGTAGCAAGTACCAGAAAGGAAGGCTCAAGGACGGGCGAAGAAAACCAGCAGGATATAATATGACAGGAATAGCATGTAAAAATAGTAAATAAGGTAAGGGATCGTACGGTACCAACGCACGATTAAGAATATAAGGTAGCATTCCAATTACTAGTACGTAAGTAACCAACAATCATCACAGTCATCCTAACATCCACTAATGCTTGCATTGCCAACTGGAACTCGTAGTCTGTCATCGGAACAGTAACCCATCCCTACATCAAAAAAGAACAAGAGAATGAATTACTGTATCGGGACAGCGTTACGTGCCAGCCAGCTTAGCAAGCAACAAGCCAAACAATTATATAAATAAGCGGCCACTCAAATGCCTACGGCTGTCTATGTGGAGGTTGGGTTACCCCAACAATGCAGTATAGGAATCCTCAGATCGTGCCATATCCCGCAAGGGCTAGCGAGGCCAAATAACGCATAGCAGGTAGGTATGCACGGTCCCTCGGAAGGCCACCGTGCTAAGCAGGAGTACATATAGTAGTCGGATACTGCCATATCCGTGGCGGCCAACCCCGACGTGCCAGGACGAGCCTGTGGCGGCCGGTAATGCACGATCTCGGGATTCCGTTCCCTCCCATTGCTTCTACCATTTTAGTTACCTAGATTAACCCTACATTTATTCGGAATCACATGCCGTGGTCACATGCTCATCCTCCTAGATATCGTACCTCAGTACGAGAACGCTAAGTAAGAATCAGCCTCGGCACCTATAGTCCCAGTTGTGATCCATCCTTAGTGTTATGCAACAAGCAAGCAAGCAAGCAATCCTAACCACGCTAGACTGTAGGCCAACTACCAGATACCCGTGCAGGTAATCATATAATATAGCCAGAATATCAAGATGGCATCGCAATGCCATATAATCATAGAAGTAGCACCTCAAAGTGCCAATAGACAAAGGGCACCGCAGTATAATGTCAGGGCCAGCACCTCACAGGGTAAGCTGGACTTATAGCACGGATACAGGTAGTCAGGTCTGGGACAAGGACAACTCTGTCAGTCACAAGAAGTCATCTGCCCACATCGTGGCATGGATATCAGGTCAAGTACAAGACCAGAACCTCTACTATAATAACATCTCAAACATATATGGGAGCCTACAGCTCCAATCATCAAGTCGGTCTATCCACCAAATCAATCTATCAAGTGTCTCCCATCCACGAGGGAGTAAATATCACGTTAATAAAGACAACCACCAAATACCAATCTCATTCCCCCTAACAATGCTAGGCCCTCAGACTCACAAGAATTCTCCTAGTCAATGATCACAAGCCACTAGAAAACAAGCCCCTCAACTACCAAGACACAGCAATCAACCAGGTTCTCTAACTACCGGAATACACAAAGGGTACCGGATTTGGGCGTTTGGGAAGTCGAGTAAAAATCATATAATAATACCCTCGATATTCTCCTCGTTCCGCGAGACACTCGCACCAGTATCAAAATCCAAAAGTCCTCAAAAACATATCTGATCAAATTAGACATCACCAAAGAACTAGAAACACTATCTAAGAATCCACTTAGTCTACCATAATCACTATCTCAATATCCTATCTCCTCATAGTCAATCCTCGAATAAGATCATAATCCCAACACACGGGTCAACACTAATCAACGCCGTCGGAAGATGACAAGGATTGTGTGAACCACTCTGGATCAGATCTACAACCCTTAAACCAAACAAGGACCAGGGTTGCAGACCCTCGCCCGAGTAAAATCACTCTCCTTACACAATCCGGCGGACAGGACAGATAATGTGATAACAACTAAACTAGAACACCATCTAAAAAGAAGGGTCACAGGTCAAGAGTTCAATGAGTGATACCGTCGAAAAGGCAAGGATTGCGTGAACCACTCTGGATCAGATCCACAACCCTTAAACCAAACAAGGACCAGGGTTGCAGACCTTCACCCGAGTAGAACCGCTCTCCTTACACAATCCGGCGGATAAGACAGATCAAGACGCTAGGCGACTAATCTAGTCGGGAGTCTACCTAGCAGGCAATAGGATCAGGGATGCCATACCAAGAAGAACATGCATGAGTTCAGTCCAGCAAACCAAAGGAATGGTTCTGCCTAATCCTTCGAACCAAATTCCCAACCGAGAATTCTGGAAAAATTTGGCAGAATTTCCTTTGTAATCTGGACGGGAGCACCCTACGAATTGGGGCTAAAATCTACTCGGCACAACCCGCCGTAGAATCGCAATTCGAGAACACTAAGTCTCGGCCTCCAGTAGCACTACGATGCGTACTGGGCACCAACCCTAGCCGAGAACACTAAGTCTCGGCCTGCAGCAGCACTACAATGCGTACTGGGCGCCAAACCAACACATGCATCAAGAATCGCCACGCAGGGCGCACCAAGACCCACAGTCATATCCAAGCCATAAATAAAGTCATAGAAACAGTTAGCCAAAGCCGTTACCCGACTGCGAGTCGGACACGGGGCATATGGGGACAATCCATACATGTGAGTCGTGCTCGTATCCTCGAAGGTGTAGATGACCCATTCGAGTTGTCCGGTACGGTCTATCCCGGTATCGAACCAAGCTATCCTAAGTTATCATCATGGCAGTTCTACTACTAGGCTACACTAATCATGGTTATACAGTTTACAAGTACAAATTAATTAAATGCCATAAAACCCAGGAGAGAGAGGACAAGAGCCATCGATGAGCAAGGGATACTTGCCTAGAGGGCTCGGCTAGGTAAGCAAGTCTTTGGCAGTCGCAATCCAAGCTAGCACGCCAATCGAGATCCTCAGAACACACAATAAACAATCATTAGATTTAAATAATAAAATAATAGAATAATCATAAGAGATGGCAGAAGGCTATACCGTGTGGGTTCCGTAAGCAGTGCAGGGATCTCGTACGGAAATCGAGGCACGCAGACCGACGCGGACACGCAAACTAAGACGTGCACGTAAATTGAGACGTACACGTAGATCGAGGAAATCACGAATATCGGAATGGCACACGAATCAACGCGACACGTAAATCGAGGCGTGTACGCGAATCGAGACGGAGTGAGATTCAAGGAAGCACGTAAATCAATACGGCATTAAAGTCGACGTATGCACACAAATCGATGCGATGCGGAGTCCAAAGTGATACACAAACCAAGGCGGCACGTAAATCCGTACGTGCACGCAAATCGAGATGGCACAAAGTCCAAGGTGGCACACATGCCAATACGGCACGCAAATCGATGCATGCACACAAACCAGTGCGACACGGAGATCAAAGTAGTACGCAACCGAGGCGGCACGCAAATCGGAGCGGCACAAAAATTGAGATAGGCACAAAGGCCGAGACACATAAACGAGGCAACACGTAAACCGATGGAGCACGGTGCCCGAGGCAGTACGGGGGTCGAGGCGTCCCGCTGCCCAAGGCAGCACGTGAATCGAGGGTGCACGAAAACCTATAAGGTGCACACAAACCGAAGCATATGCAGAACGAGGCGCACACGGATCGAGCAACGCACTGCTCGAGGCAGCACGTGCACCGAGGTACGTGGCCCGAAGAGCACGCAGCCCAAGGCTGGCTCGCTGCTCGAGCAGCACGGGGCCCAAGGGCGTCCCGTCGCTCGAGGCGGTGCTGGCCCGGGCACGGCAACGACACGGCGGTGGTGCTGGCCACCGGAGATAAGAGTAAAAGGAAGGGCGGGGGAGATCGGGGCTCACCGGGGTCAGTCGGGCTCCGACGGAGGGGCAGCAGCAGCAGCGGTGGTGGTGCTGGTGGCGACGGAGGAGGCAGGCCGAGAGAGAGGCGGCAACGGCGACGATGATGGTGGCGCTGGTGGCGGTGGAGGCGAGGGCGCCGGCGGCGCTCAGGGGGCCGGAGGAGAAAGGGGGCAGTGGTGGTCGCGGAAGTGGTTACGGAGACGGTGGCCGGCGGAGGCGGCTCCGGGAAGAGGGAGCTCAGGAAGGAGGCGGCGAAGGCGGTGGCGGTGCTGGTGGGTGATGGTGGCGGCGGAGGCATGGCCGCAGCAGAGCTGGCCGGGCGCAGGGACGAGCGGGAGCTCGAGGGAGAGGGAAAGAGAGATCGGAAGGGAGAGGGGGCTGAGAGCGAGTGAGAGAGAGAACTGAGAAGTGGGGGAGAGGAGAGTGAGGGATCGGATCGGGAGAGGGGGAGAGAGAAGAGTGAGGGAGGGGGTGGCGGCTGTTCGTGTAGGGGAGAGAGAGAGATGAGTGCATGGGTTGGGTTAGGGTTAGGTAATAAAATCAATAATAATAATAAGAATAATTATAACAATGGAACTAAAACACCAACTCCAAAATAATAATAAAATAATACAAATCATAAATTAATACGGTAACGATAACCAAGAGTCCAGACCCTACGACGAAAACAAATCCTAATCCAGAAAAATAAATAAATTTTTAAACCAATACGAAATCTGAAAACACCCAAATACGAAATACGGTCATATACCTATTTCTAAAATAGGGATATGACATATATATATATATATATATATATATATATATATATATATATATATATATATATATATATTAAATATATATATATATTTAATATATGTATAGCAAGACAACATCAATGAAGTGACTGGTCTTAATGTCCAGGCATGGATCGATATATATATATATATATATATATATATATATATATATATCGATCCATGCCTGGACATTAAGACCAGTCACTTCATTGATGTTGTCTTGCTATACACTAGTAACGGGTAATGTGCAGGGCATGGGTTGAAGTGTATGGTGAAGGCATTGGCTGCAATAAGGGTAGGGTAGTGTTAATAAGGTTATGGAAAGATGGTGAACCATACTGTGCAGGCAGTGAAGGTTTCTAAATTGTGAATGGTTTTTAAATTGTGAATATGAATGGATAGTACAAGGGAGCAGGACAACTAAGGGAGCAGGGCAACATGTATAAATACTAGGATATGAATGGTTTCTAAATTGTGAATGGTTTCTAAATTGCAGATTGAATGGTTGTATTAGATAATTAATGTTGCTCTCTTTGATAATATGCAGGATACTTTGGGAAGGCTGCAAGAGAGATGCAAAGAAGTCTCAAAGACGATGCAGGATACGTATGAAATATACATTCATAGATCGGAAACACAAACTGTTGTTAACAGTGAATAACGTGCCTTTATTTAACTGATCCAATGACTTGAAATTACCAAATAAATCCTTATTTTATAGTACTTACATATTTTTCAGCTGCACATGGAAGCACCTCTCCAGTTTTTCTTTTTGTGTGTGCCCTTTTCCAAGCCGCTACTCGCGAAAGCTTTTCAGTTGGATTTTCCTTTGCCTACATGCAAAATCATGATTAATGACATATAATGTACTAATTACTTAATTATTAAAAATGAAAAAAACTACATACCATTTCTTCATACACTCTACTATAAGGTTTTCGTCCTAAAGTGTGACTGATAGGATTTTTTGCCCTATTTTCAGCATTCTTCTTACATTGCTCCTTCTTTTTATCACTATACTCGATGTCTACAAACTTCTCCCACCATATTTTATCAATATCATTAGGACGGTTATCAAGGGCAATACGTTTGGGTATAGGTTGTCCATTAATTTTAAGATATTTCGTGCGCATTGTGGACTTCACTGTTCTAAAATACTGCAGAATTTTTTTTTCCAATATAGTTCGAGCAACCTTGGGACTGACGTTCATCTCAAACTCTTTCTGTCACAACGACACAACAACATTACATAATTAGAGTCCAAAATATAAAAACAAATTCAAATGTATATAATCAAATTGAAAATGTAAAGTACCATGAGCTCATTCCATAGATTATCCTTGTAGAAGTCATCTACTTGCCTCCAATCTTCATACCCAATTGGGATTTGAACACGAATTAGGGCACCACAACAAGAAGTCCATTTGGCTGATTCTCTACCCTTAGCAACCTCTAAATCAACAACTATTGAGTATTTTTTTCCATTTGGTGGGGGTGGAGCATCCGGCTCTTGTGTGTTTTTTGTACCTACCGATGCACTTGAACTAGGATGGGATGACATTCCGTAATAAAACTGCATACAATAGAACATTTTGACATAATATAGAGGGGATTAACAAACTGTTGCAAATTATGACTTATTAGCATGAATTTCAACTAAAGTGTACTTTTCAAGAAGAGAACCTTAACTTACTAAGCCGACAAGAAGAAAATTATGACTTAGCATGAATTTCAATACAATCATTTATCAGCATGCTTGTTCTACAGTACATATAAATATTTGTAGAAATCTTCTTAAGATATGTTTTCAAGCCAGGAATAGAAATTAGAGTTCATTATTTTGACATTAACATGTTTAAATAGTCTTGAAAACAAATAATATAGTGGTGAAGTTAAACAATCAAACTTTTAAGCTTAAACAAGACTAGTAAATATAAACATGTCATAATCAAGCTGAGCTGCAGATTCCCTGTTAGTTTCCAAGCCAAGAATAGAAATTAGAGTTCATTATTTTGACATTAACATGTTTAAATAGTCTTGAAAACAAATAATATAGTGGTGAAGTTAAACAATTAAACTTTTAAGCTTAAACAAGACTGGTAAATATAAACATGTCATAATCAAGCTGAGCTGCAGATTCCCTGTTAGTTTCCAACCCAAGTTTGAATATATCTAGTTAAGCTCAAAAGCCTCAAATCAAGATCAAGTTTCCCCCAAATATTAGTTAGTAAAGCTTAAATGAGGGCTCAATTTATTTCAAGCTTGAATTAGTCAAGCTAAAATTGGCTTTGTCATTTACAGCCCTGCTTCTAATATGCATCATCAAATCATTTCTAAGTGAGTCGGAGAACGATGACATGACCCTTCCAAGGAAGATGCCAAACATGTAAACTCTCCCTGAAGAGTGGTTAGGCTTAATAACCTAGGATGGAGAAAACAATCATAAAATTTCCCACTTGACAACTATAAAAGAAGCATCATTAGAAGTTGGAGTCAATGTTGCAGGGGTTGTCACTACCCCCTCTCTCTATATATATGAATAATAGGTTAACAATGGCCCTAATAAGTATAAAAAGAAGGAAAGATGGAACAGTATAATTGTTTCTTGAAGATGGACTTGTACCCTCTGATTCTTTTTCTAAAGAGATAGAAAAAACAAAATACGACAAGGGATTTCAGTTGCTTCCATTTATGATAGAGCTGGTATCAAAGTGCAATCTCTCTCACTGGAATCTCTTTTGTCAAACAGATCTGAGCCATCAGCACCATTTTGGTAAGGAAAGTATTTGATTCCAAATCATTATTATCATCGTCCATACCGGTCACCCCCGTTTTCTGTATTTCGTATTAATACTCGTAATCGAATTTTGGCATGTATTTTATTTTTCCCGACTTGTGGAATTTTAAGTTTTCTCGTATTTTGGGTTTCGGCTCGGCTCGGTTTTAATTGGTTTGGTTGAGTTGGTTTGATTTTAAAACCCCATGGAACACTCTAACCTATACTCCACCCTCATTCCACCACAACTCACCCTCATTAATATCTCCACCAACCTTCTCTCTCCTCATTACTCTTCCATTAATTTTCTATCATCTTCTTCCTTCTTCCACACAACACTCCACCCATAGGCAAGTGCACCTTGCCACCAAATAAGTACCACATTTTATTCGTCCATTAGCTAGATTAGGCCATGGAGAGCAACATTAGAACTTAGCATTTTGTGATTTGGAGTCTCCATTGTTCTAGATCTAAGTTTTAAATATTTTCAAAAATTCTTGGTTTTGATCTATCAAACTTTGATTTTTGCTTGTTTTGATGCTTCCATGTGGAAGAGAATTCAATTTTACACAAGTTAGAACTTTGAAAATCCAGATTTTGTTTTGATTTGGCCAAGATATGAAGAATTGAACTTTTGGTGTTCTTGAGGCTTCTTCTCGGCCTGGAGAAGAAGACTTCAGCCTGCGCTCTTTAGCGCAGTGCTGAACCGCGCATCCCCCTCGGCCAGCGCTCTTTAGCGCAGTGCAGACCAGCGCAGCTTGCCCCTTGGCGAACTACGCACCCCCCTGCGCCATCTGCCCCCGGCGTACTTGACCCCTGCGCCATCGGCCCATACGCCCTCGGCCGTGCGCCATCTGCCCCCGGCGCACTTGACCCCTGCGCCATCGGCCAATGCGCCCTCGGCCGGGCGCCATCTGCCCCCGGTGCACTTGACTCCTGTGCCATCCATCCCCGGCGCACATGGCCTCCCTGCGCCATCTGTCCCCGGCGCACTTGACCCCTGCGCTATCCACCCTCTGCGCAACCCACTTGCCCATAATGGTTTGGTTTGTTTCTTGGACTTGGATTTTCTTTTGTGGGTTAGGTTTTGAGATCTTGTTCCACACAACACGACTATCTTGACCCAACACGACCTGGCACAGTTTTCGATGAATTTGCTTATGACTAATACGGTTTTCCTGACTCTGTGAAGTATGATTTTAGCACCTCTGATCTTCTTAATAGTGACCCGATGGGGTACACACTTGACTTGTAACCTGTGATTCATGATTTATCTCGGTAACCAGATAACTTGATAGTGGCCCATGGCGGCGCACTCTTGACTCGTAACTTGACTCGACTTGATGCCGTTACGATGGCTAACTTGACTCTTGTAACTAACTCTGACACCGTGGATGTTCCTGCTTGCTTGCTTGTGTAATCTACTTATCTTGTCTTGCATCATGTCTAGGACGTGACTTCCTGGGTACCACGGCCAGGGATTCGCGCTAATATGGATTAGGCTAATGATTAGATCAAACTAGAACATGGAGAATTTCTAGTCACAGGCAAATCTCGTTATCTGGGCACCTTAATTGGACTTGTAGCTTGCCGACGAGTAGTGCACATTTCCAGCACACTGTCATGTGTTGGACCTCTAAGTCACCTAAGGGTATATCGTCTCCTGGGCGATGTACCCAACCATACTCTCAACCCGTAGAAGGATAACCGGATAGTCTGCAGGGCTTGGGACTGGGAAATTCTCATTTCATCTTGTTAGTAATTAGGCTTGTGATAACCCAAGTTAGTTAAAGTAGTAAGCCGTAGTAATTGCTTGGCCGCTTGTGAATGGATGGTGTCCAGCCTTGTCTAAGTCTCGTCTAAGTTCCTATACCTGGTACTCCTGTACATGATTGCTTTACTTATCTTAAACAATAAATGGATAGGGACAAGTGCTATTCAGGTGAAGGGTTACAACCTCGGTCCTTGTTTGGTTTATGGGTTGTAATCCAGCTCCCGGAATGGTTCCATGTCCCTAGTCGCTTATTGTCCTGCTGTACTTTCATTACCTGTACTTTCCTTCCATTTTCTTATGTTCTGATATGCTGGTTTTGTTCTTATTTCGTGGTCTCCTTTGTGGCACTTGCTCATTCTGGGGTTTAACCCAGCTGGTTTTGTGTGGCCAGATTTCGGAGCAGCTTCCGAGGATCTATCGAACCTCCAGCCCGATGGTAGCAACTAGAAGGAATCCGGGCTACGAGTGGGTTTCCTATTTTGTTTCACTCACTCTATTGTAAAATTATTCTTTTGAGGCGTTTAGCCGATGAGCACCTGTTAGGTCGATACACATTTACTTACTGTCTGCCTACGGGCTGTAAACATGATTAACAAATCCTAGGGTTGATCATGTATGACTAACCTCTTGCTAGTCCTCGCATTTTGTACGACTAGTTAAATGATCAGCTGAATATGTAATATTTGGGACGCCTTTTATTGTATATTTGGTGGTCTAACATCTTGTAAATATATTACTTGCTTGAGATTGAGATAATAGGCTTGACCTTAAGAGATCGTTGGCTTGTAGTAAACCCTCATATCTAGACAGCCGTGACCGTATAGCGAGGTGGTTTCTATTTCAATATACGTAGCTGGCTATGTTCACCCCCGCCCTTCAGTATTCTAGTTCTGGGCCGTGACATGGTTTAAGCGGTGGCCCATGCAGGTCTTGGCATTCAAGAAATGTGAGGGTTTACCGAATAGATGTCTCAATTAGTACTCGTCCTTGATCTCCGTTCATATCCTCTGAATATCTGGAATCTTGACCTGATCACATGCTTGTATCGTTGATCTGTCCTGGTCCTTCCTTATTGTTTCCTATGTCATTTTCTTCAGCGGCATTGTTCATGAACCAGCCGATCAGCAAGGCGGAGCAACTCCCGCGGACCAGCAGCCCGGAGATCAAGCCCAGCACTTCGGAGTAGCCTCTAGAGTTGTGCCTACTAGAGGAGAGTCCCCAGTTCAGCCCGTTCAGCCTGCCGAGCTGGATGATGGCACTTTGGTAGGTCTCATCAGGACCTTGATAGCTTCCCAAGATCGCAGAGGAGACGTCTTGCACCAGGTAGTGGCAGATGCTTTGACCAGAGGCGGTCACCCAGGGAACAGTGTAGCCAACAGCTTTAAGCGCTTGAACCCTCCCTTCTTCGACGGCAGTGAAGATGCGATTGTCGCGGACGCTTGGCTTCAGGATACCGAGGTGATTCTGGAGGCAGCTAGAACACCTGAGAATGAGAAGGTGTCGTGGTACGGCTACAGTTGCTGACTTAGCTCGCAGTTGGTGGGCGGCACAAGCCATGGGATTAATGGCACCCATTGCTTGGGCAGTATTTAGAGAGAGATTCCAGACGAAGTATTTCGATCCTGTAGCTCGGTATGACCTACAGACGAGATTTACCAACTTGAAGCAAGGAGGCAGAACGGTCGACAGTTATGCATCTAAGTTTTCTAGACTTAGTAGGTTTGCCCCTACCTTGGTGGCAACCGAGTTTGATAGGGCCCAGCGGTTCCAGCAGGGACTGCATTTGGAGATCTTGTTGGCAGTTGAGCAGTTCGAGCACCAGACGTTCGATGCGGTATTGAGAGCAGCTAGGAGGCATGAGTACACCTCCCAGAGGATCGTGGATAGGACCGGAGGTAGGAAGCGGTCCCACAGTCAGATGCACCAATCATCAGCTCCAGCCCCGGCAGCTAGAAGTTTGACTATTGGAACTCTGAGGCGGGCGGCCTCAGTAACATCGGTTCAGCATTCGACCCCGACGTACCTGCAGCAGCAGAAGCAGAAGCAGACTTCCGCGATTGGATGTTCTCATTGCGGGAAGCCAGGCCATGTAGTGGCGGATTATCGTAGGGCGCAAGGATTGTGCCTAGCTTGTGGAGCGACAGATCACAAGATAGGAGCCTGCCCGAATAGGGGTAGTTCATCCTCCTCCAACCTAACCAGTCCATCGGTTAGAGGACCAGCACCTATGCAGCAACAGCTGTACCCGAGGCCATTGTTGCCTCAGGCCCAGGCGTTTCATCAGCAGAACCAGCAGCAGTATACCCAAGCCCAAGTACAGAGCAGGCAGAGAGATTTCCAGCAGAGGGGACCCGCAGTTAGAGGACAAGGTCAGGCCATGATGATGGCTATAGAAGAAGAAGTTGCACCAGGTGAGGTAGTGGCAGGTACTATTCTCGTCAACTCATCTCCAGTATTAGTATTATTTGATTCTGGTGTATCGCATTCATTCATGTCTGTACGATTTGCGACACGGATAGGATTGTAGCCCGAGTCATTATCAGTGAGGCTTGATATACTTACTGGTAATGGTCTTGTGGGAGTAGATCGAGTGTTTTCCTCGTGTCGGATCGTAGTCAGCGGTAGAGAGTTCCCCGCTAGATTTATAGAATTCCCTATGGCAGACTATGATGTGGTCTTAGGCATGGATTGGTTGAGGAACCAGTATGCTAGGATAGACTGCCATGTTGACAGGGTTGTTTTCAGCATTCCAGGCAAGCCAGAGTTCTCATTTTCCAGAGGCGCAGTGGAACCATCTTCTCCAGTATTGCGGATGGCAGTAGCAGCGGTACAGTTACCCAGGATAGTTGAAGAATTTCTAGATGTCTTTCCAGAAGAACTTCTAGGGATGCCGTCAGGGCGGGAGATCGAGTTTACTATAGACTTAATCCCCGGAACAGCACCAGTACCAGAGCGAGTCTACAGAAAGGCGCCTTCAGAGCTAGAGATTTTGTACAAGATGATTGAAGAACTCAGGACCAAGGGATTATTTGTACAAGTGGATCGCCTTGGGGAGCCCCGATGCTTCTTGTGAAAAAGAAGGATGGTACATCCAGGCTATGTGTAGATTATTATACCTTGAACTCAGTGACAATCAAGAACAGATACCCTCTCCCGAGGATAGATGACTTGTTTGATCAACTAAGAGGGGCTTCGGTATTTTTGAAGATAGACTTGCGGTCAGGATACCACCAGATCAGAGTTAGAGAGCAGGACATCCCGAAGACAGCTTTCCGATCTAGGTATGGACATTAGGAGTTCCTTGTTATGCCCTTTGGAGCGACCAATGCGCCAGCCGTATTCATGGACCTCATGAATCGCATTTTCATGCCTTACTTGGATCAGTTCGTGATCGTGTTCATAGATGATATCATGGTCTACAGCAAGAGCGAAGCAGAGCATGAGCAACATCTCAGAATCGTCCTTCAGACGCTTAGAGAGCATCAGTTGTATGCCAAGTTCAGTAAATACGAGTTCTGGCTCGATCGCATTTCGTACTTGGGTCACATCATTACTCGAGGAGGAGTGGAAGTGGATCCCCAGAAGATTGTGGCTATCGAGTCATGGCCAGTACCTAGCTCAGTGGCAGAGGTTCACAGCTTTCTTGGATTGGCCGGCTACTACCGGCGATTCGTTTCAAATTTTGCAAGGATTTCGGCGCCGATGACCCAGTTGACCCGCAAGGATGTGCAGTTCGCTTGGACAGCGGATTGTCAGGAATCATTTGAGAAGTTGAAGCGAGGTTTGATAACGGCTCCCATTCTCACACTTCCAGATGGGACCGGAGGATTCACAGTTTATTGCGATGCTTCAGGCAGAGGATTGGGGTATGTCTTGATACAGCATGGGAAGGTAATATCTTATGCATCACGTCAACTTCGTGATCATGAGAAGAATTATCCGAACCATGACTTGGAGCTGGCAGCAGTAGTGTTTGCACTTAAGTTGTGGAGACACTACTTGTATGGAGATAGAGTGGAGATATTTACTGATCACAAGAGCCTGAAGTATGTTTTCACCCAGAAGGACCTGAATATGCGACAGAGAAGATGGCTTGAGCTACTGGTGGACTACGATGTGGATTTGCAATATCACCCAGGGAAGGCCAACGTCGTTGCAGATGCATTGAGTCGGAGAGCCGGAGTTTACCTTCTAACAGTGCAACCAGAGTTATTGGCAGATTTTCAGAGGATGGGAATTGAGGTGGTTCTTCCTACCAGTGTGGCATTGATGGCCAGTCTACAGGTTCAGTCCAGCATAGTTGAGAGAATCCGGATGGCACAGTCTACAGATTCCAAGATTCAGCGGCTTAGAGCAGAGTGTGAGGCAGAAAGAAGACCAGAGTTGTGCATTAATGAAGATGGTACACTTCGGTACGGCACTCGTCTTTGTGTACCTAGTAGAGATATCAGACATGAAGTTATGGCAGAAGCTCACAGTTTACAGTATTCTATTCATCCTGGTGGTACGAAGATGTACCGTAATATTCGTCAGCATTTCTGGTGGAATGGCATGAAGAGGGAGATAGCTCGGTATGACTCTCGGTATTTGGTTTGCCAACAGGTTAAAGCTGAGCATCAGAGGCCCGTTGGACTTCTTCAGTCCTTGCCAATTCCAGAATAGAAGTGGGAGCATGTGACCATGGATTTCATGACTGGATTGCCTAGATCCCCGGCTGGTCGAGATGCTGTTTGGGTTTTAGTTGACCGGCTGGCTCATTTTCTCCCATTCAGAGTTGGGCAGTCAACGGCTCAGTTGGCAGAGATGTATCTTAGACAGATTGTCAGGCTTCACGGTGTGCCTGTCAGTATCACCTCGGACCGAGATTCAAGGTTTACGTCACACTTTTGGCGCAGCCTGCAAGAGAGTTTGGGAACTCACCTTCAGTTTAGCTCAGCATATCATCCGCAGACAGATGGCCAGTCAGAGCGCACCATCCAGACTCTTGAGGATATGTTGCGGTCATGTACACTTGACTTCGGTGGGTCGTGGGATGATCACCTGCACCTGGTGGAGTTATCGTATAACAATAGTTTCCAGACCAGTATTCAGATGGCTCCGTTCGAAGCTCTGTATGGTAGGAAGTGTAGGACCGTTGAGCACCTCTAGAGGGGGGGTGAATAGAGTGCGTGTGTGCAGCGGAAATAAAATTACCAATTAATAATTTAAACTATGGCAATGATGTAAGAATAGTAAGTAAAGAAAGGAGAATCAAACTCAGTAACACAGCGATGTATACTGGTATCCCTCTGAGAGGACTAATCCAGTCTCGAGTACTCTTGCTCGATGTTAATCCACTAAAGGCACAAGCTTTAACTGAGTGCTTGCAACTCTTACACCACCGTGCTTGTTGACGAGTGCACGACCAACTCCAACACACACCGTGCTTGATGACGAGCGCACGACCAGCTCCAACACACACCGTGCTTGATGACGAGCGCACGACCAGCTCCACAACGAGAATTTGTTGTTGAAACTTGACGACCTCTTTACAACTCTGAATAACCAAAAGACTTCTAAATCAATCTGATAGTACTGGCTTTTGGCTAAGAGATGTGTAGGTGAGATTTGAAAATCTTGGATCGTTTAGAAAACACTTGAATAATAGAGAAGAGAAGATGAAGAATCAATTGATGTTTTGAAGTGAAAAGTTCTTCTCTATTTATAGGTGTTTTCATCAACCGAACTCGGGCAGAACTCGGGCAGAGTTCGGATGCAAATATCTCGCAAAAAGACGTTGCTCGCAGATTTGGAGGCAACTGAAGTTTGAATACAAACTGACCGAACTCGGTCAGAGTTCGGACCGAACTCGGGCCGAACTCGGCTTGGAGTTCTGTCAGAAGATATTTTAAAAATCTTTTGTAAAAACAGTTTTCAAACTGGTTTTTGGTTATTTGTAAAATCATTTAAAAAATGAATATTTTCGAAATATATTTTTGAAATATTTGTAACCGAAAATAGGAAAGGGTAAAAGTAGGTTTTGAGAAAGGAGGATAATTTTAACCCTAAGCCAGTATGACCATAATTGATTTCACAAAGTAATTCCTAGACTCAATAAAATGTAAAATACAGAATAAAGTAGAAAATAGTCTTCAGAAGATTTTGATGACTTTGACGCTTTGATTTATGTAGTACATCGTCCGTTGAATATGATTTCATGCATCCTGAAATAGTTAGCAGCATTTTTTATATTTTGTGTATTGACTAAAGTATATGTTGATTATCGAAATCGGGTGTGACCATGGAATGGGCCAACAATCTCCCCCATTTTGATAATTGACAAACTTGAGTCTATACCAAAATATATTTATATCAAATAGAACAAAATAACAAAAATACCTGAAAAATTGAGAATTGTTTTTGTTTTGGATATGCATGCGTTTGGTATACTCTTTTTCTCCCCCTTTGTCAAGTAGTAAAATGAATAGGCTCCCCCGTAAATCAAGAAGCCAACAATAGAAAAGACAAGACAAAGTGAAAGATAAGAAGTAATCACAACATAGACAAGTGGAATGCAATGAACTAACACATAATAAACTGAAGTATCATAAGTTTTTCCACTAGAAAGCAAAATAGTACAACTGATAAATGTCTAACTAAAACAGTTTAGACATGAAAGTAAAAAGTACTACATGAACTGCATCAAACTAAACACAACTAAATCCACTATCCTATGGCTGAATCCACATCACATCTCTGCGTCGTCCGCACCGGGAGGATCATGAGGGAAATAGGCAGTGGTCGGGTCGAAGTACTGAAAAGTAGTCTCATCAGTAAAATGAGGACCAGGGAAAGCAGGGTGTGGAAGGATAGTGAGTGGATGAACGGGATCATGAACCAGGCTGTAGTGGAGATCGGCAATACTGTTTCTCAGCACCTGGGCCTGAGAAATATGCCGGAACTCGGAGTCCTGATAATGTTGCGTGGATACAGCAACGAAATCATCAAACCGCTGGTAGAATGCCTGATCAAGTCCTGGGGCAGGGGCCGGAGCAGGATGAGCATCAGCTGGAGGGGCCTCAGCATCAGCAGCTGGGACAGCAGGAGCAGCACCAGGAGGTTGAGGAAACCGACGAGAGCGGGTCAACTCAACAGGTGGAGAAGAAATGGCCCACGTTTCAAGATCAATCTCAAAACGTCGAAATATACTAGCAATGTGCATAGGAAAGACTAAGTTCCTACCTGCATTCTTGCAGCTGAGCATCCAAGACATCATGGTTTTTGGAACGGAGAAAGGAATTCCAAAATGAATATGATAAAGAGCAGAAAGTTCCAAAAATGTAACTTCATCGGTAGAGCCTTTCTTCGGAAGAAGGGCCGAGAAAATCATACGATGAAGCTCGTAAAAATTTTGATTTAGATGTCTAGAAAAGATTTTCCGGGGAGGAGGAATAGGGTGACAAATCAATTCCCTAAAAGAAGCTAAAGTGACATCGGCAGGGAATTGAACATGGTGATGTCAACAAGTGCATCACCAAGATCAGGAATGTGAAAATATTCACTGATATCGGTGGCGCTAAATTCTAATTCCTGTCCAGCAATACAGGAATAGAAATTCCCGTTTTGTTTTACTTGCAAATTGCAGAAAAACATACGGACTGTATTGTCGTAAATACTATCTTGGACCTCGAAAAAGTCGCGAAATCCAAGTTGATCAAAAACAGGAGCATATTCAAAGAAGGTTGTAAAATTGACGAAGGCTCCAGCACAAATACGACGAAAAGAGAAAGAATCAAACCAGAGATCGGAGAAGTCTTTGTCGGGAAACAAAGTGCTATCATATTCCTCGGGATCTCTAGGTTTGGCTGGACTGAAGAGACTTGCCGGAGTGTAGTCGGATGAGGAGGAAGCACCTTGAGAAGAATTTCCTCGTTGACGTTTCGGAGCCATGAGGAAGAAGATCGCCCACTGAACTTGTCGATTCCTTGCAAAGAAGGAGGAGGAAGAATTTCTAGTAGGAGATGGAAGTATTCCACGTTTTGGTGTAGAGAAAAAGTGGAAGAAAGGATGAAATAAATAGGTGCTAGGGCCGGCTGTTCGGTTCTGGAACCATCACAGCGCCGACCGAACTCGGTCCGAATTCGGTCCGAACTCGGTCAGAGTTCGGGCCGAGTTCGGCCACTTGCATTCCCGAGACAGTCAAAGCAGTCAGGTAAATAAAGACTGTAAAAAGTAACATTTGACTGGTTTATAAATAACTGCTATTATTTTCGGGTTAACTATAGGGGTTGTCCCAGCTAACGGTGGTTCACCGGGGAACTCTTAAGTACCGCTTCGCTTCGACCGTAGCCGTGGTGACAGACATACCCTTTGTAAATTTGTCCCCAAAAATAATTTTCATTAAATAATAAATTGTCAAGTTATAAATACAGTTTTAATTACCATATGTTTTAAGAGTTCGAGAATTCAAGAATGCCGAGCTCACGCCTCAAGATGTTAAAACGGTCTTCAACCAATGGTTTAGTGAAAATATCTGCTAGTTGATGTTCAGTATCAATAAATTCTAAGCAAATATCCCCGTGTTGTTGATGATCACGTAAAAAATGATGTCTAACTTCTATGTGCTTTGTGCGTGAATGACAGATAGGGTTCTTAGTCAAATTAATTGCACTAGTGTTATCACAATATATAGGAACATTTGTATAGTGCAGATTGTAGTCCTCTAAGGTTTGCTTCATCCACAAAATTTGAGCACAACAACGTCCTGCGGCGATATATTCAGCCTCAGTTGTTGATAATGCTACTGAATTTTGTTTCTTGCTAAACCAAGAGACTAAGGCCTTTCCCAAGAAATGACATGTGCCACTGGTACTTTTACGGTCCACTTTGCATCCAGCAAAATCCGCATCCGAGTAACCTATAAGGTCAAAGGATTTGGTTTTGGGATACCATAAGCCAACTGTAGAAGTTCCTTTAAGGTATCGGAAGATACGCTTAACGGCACTAAGATGTGATTCCTTAGGATTTGCCTGATATCGTGCACATATGCAAACACTAAACAAAATATCAGGGCGACTAGCAGTTAAATATAATAAACTACCAATCATACCTCGATACTTACGCTGATCAACAGGTTTGCCACTTTCATCAGCATCAAGCTTTGTAGATGTAGCCATAGGAGTCCCAATTGGCTTCACATTCTCGAAGTCGTACTTCTTCAGTATGTCCTTCGTGTACTTGGCTTGGTTGATGAATGTTCCGTTTGAGTGTTGTTTGATTTGCAATCCTAGGAAGAAGTTCAGCTCTCCCATCATGCTCATTTCAAATTCACTCTGCATACACTTGGCAAATTCTTGACAGAGTTGTTCATTAGTAGAACCAAAGATGATGTCATCTACATAAATTTGCACTAGAAGTATATCATTATTCATAGATTTAATAAAAAGAGTAGTATCAATCTTGCCCTTTGAAAAACCATTATCAAGTAAGAAGGCGCTTAGGCGTTCATACCAAGTACGAGGTGCTTGTTTGAGTCCATAAAGTGCTTTCTTAAGCTTGAAGACGTGATCAGGTTTTTTTGAAAATCTTCAAAACCAGGGGGTTGTTTCACAAAAACTTCTTCTTTCAAAAATCCATTTAGAAATGCGCTTTTCACGTCCATTTGAAAAAGTTTGAAATCATTAAAATAAGTAAAAGCGCAAAACATGCGAATAGCTTCTAGTCTAGCAACATGAGCATAGGTCTCATCATAATCAATTCCTTCTTCTTGATTATAACCTTCTGCAACTAGACGTGCTTTGTTGCGTAGAACTTGTCCATCTTCACTAAGTTTATTTCGGAACACCCATTTGGTACCAATTATCGATTGACCAATAGGTTTAGGAACGAGTTCCCAAACTTGGTTTCTTTCAAATTGATTAAGTTCCTCTTGCATGGCAGAAATCCAAAATTCATCAGAAAAAGCCTCATCAACATTCTTAGGTTCTATTTGAGAAATAAATGCTACATTAGCTGCTACTTCAGAATCTCTAAGAGATGAACGAGTACTTACACCTTTGGATACATCACCTATTATGAGAGTTTCTGGATGATCTGGTTTGAATCTCAATGATTCGAATCTTTGGGCCATACCTTTCATAAGGCTCTTCTCAGTTCCTGCATCTTCGGAACTTTTATCAGTTCTTGCCTCTTTGGTAGGATCTTTCTCAGAACTCTTCTTTGTTTTTGTAGGTGCATCTTCATCATCACTGTCGCTAGATCTATGACTATTCAACTCATCAAAGGTAACATTAATACTTTCTTCAACAATCAGAGATCTTTTATTAAAAATTCTATATCCCTTACTCTTAGCAGCATATCCGAGAAATATCTCGTCATCTGCTTTGGAGTCGAACTTACCCAAGTTATCCTTGGTGTTCAGGATGAAACAGCGACAACCAAAAACTTTAAAAAAGAAATATTTGGAATTCTTCCAAACCAAAGCTCATATGGTGTTTTCTTCGAGATAGGTCGAATTAACACCCTATTTAAAATATGACAGGCCGTACTAACAGCTTCTGCCCAAAAATATTTAGGAAGATTATGCTGATTAAGCATGACTCTAGCCATTTCGCTTAGAGTACGGTTCTTCCGCTCCACAACACCATTCTGTTGGGGAGTTCTAGGATAAGAAAATTCGTGGTAGTATCCACTATCATCACAAAACTTTTTGAAATCAGTATTTTCGAATTTGCCACCATGATCACTTCGGATACGAGTAATCATGAAGCCTTTTTCGTTTTGAACCTTTTTACAAAATATCTGAAATTCAAAAATAGCATCACTTTTGTTTGATAAAAAGTAAACCCATGTAAAACGAGAGAAATCATCAACAATGACAAAAGCATAGAGTTTACCGCCAAGACTAGCGACTCTACTTGGACCAAATAAATCCATATGAATCAACTGTAAAGGTCTCGAAGTACTTACAGCGTTGATGGATTTAAAAGAAGATCTATGTGCTTTGTTCTTTTCATAGTCAGCACATACCATATCTCTCTTGAATGGAATTTCTGGGAGTCCTTTTACCAACTTCTTTGTGTTCAGACGTGAGATAGTATCCATGTTTGCATGTCCTAGTCTCATGTGCCATAGCCAGCTTTCATCTTGATTGGCTACTAGGCACCTTCCTGCATTATTAGTATTCTCCAAAAAGAAAACATAAATATTGTCTTCTCTAATCCCCTTATATACGGGATCACCAGATGACATATCATATATGGTACATTTATCTTTCACAAAATTGATACCATAACCATTATCTGCCAAATGACTTATGCTCAATAGGTTATGTTTCAATTCAGTTACTAGACAAACATCCTTTATTATTGGATAAGGAGAAATACCTACAGTACTATTACCTATAATATCACCTCTCAAGTTATTTCCGAAGGAGACGTATCCTTCTTTCTTCATCGATACCGTAGCGAATAAAGATGCATCACCAGTCATGTGTCGCGAACATCCGCTATCGAGGATCCATTTGCTTCTAGCATGAGAGGGTTGAGGGTCCACCTACAAAACAAGTAGATGAATCCTTTGGTACCCATTTTCTGAAGGGTCCACTCAGATTAGCTTTAGGTTTCCAAACTAGAGTATGGTTATCAACAAGCTTTCTTGCCATACAGTATTGTGATATATGACCGTGTGTACCACAATATGTGCAAGTCAGTTTAGTGGAATAAACTGTGTTTGCAAGCTTGTTCTGTTTGGAAAATCTATAAGTAAAAGCATAATAGTGTTCGTGTTTCCTCTGTGCTTTCTTGTGTTTAGTCCTTTTTGGTGTATGCTTTGCATTAGGACTAATCTTGGGCTGTGTCACAGGTATTGCCTGTTTGTTCAACTTGATTTCTAACTTTTTAGAAATCGCTACAGACTCTTCGTATCTTGCAGTCATATCAAGGAGTCTTTGTTCAGTTACTAGGTGCAACTTCTTCTCTATGTCATAAAGTTTGTGTATTTTGACATAGTCCTCTTCTTTTTTTTCAATGTTGAGGATAGCCTCATGATAGTCTACTTTAAGTTTGGCTATCTCTTCCGTGTTACCGGTAGTAGATGTCTCTTTAATATCTTCAAGTAGATTAGACAATCTAGCTATCTCGGCTGTGTGTGCCTTAATCTCTTTTCGAGATTGCTTATACTTGTCGAGCACAGTTTTGTGATCTTCAAGTAAATCGCTAAAGGCAGTCTCTAGTTCATCAAAAGTAAAATCATCAAACAGAGGATTAGATGATACCTTTTCGAATGCCATAAGACAACCATTTGCATTGCTGCAGGGTCTGTCTTCTTCTTCTGAGTCACTGGCATCACTCTCGTGCCAGATGCTTGTGTTGGCATACTTTCGGCCAGATGTGGATCTTCTGTTTGACCTTGACCGATCATATGGACTGCTCTTCTTGGTAGCTGGACAGTCCTTCTTCATGTGCCCTGATTTCTTGCACCCAAAGCATATAGTCTCGTCTTCATTGCTTTCTTAGATGTCTTTCTTCTTTCTGCTTGTGAACTTTAGATATTTCTTAAAGTTCTTCACAAGTAAGGCACGTTCATCACCACCTGATGATTCTTCATCTGAGTCGTTGTATGTTGATTTTCTTGCTTGAGCTTTGAAGGCGATGGTCTTTTCTTTTGGTGTGGCCTCTTCAAAGTCTTGCAAGTCGAGCTCATGAGTCATCAATTTGCCCATCAGTGTTTCTAGAGTCATCGTGGTGAGATCGTTTCCTTCAATGATTGCTGTGGCTTTTGGATTCCAGTTCTTTGTTAGAGCCCGCAGCACTTTCCTGATTTTCTCATGGTTGCTGTAATCTTTACCAAGAGATTGAAGGGGATTAGTTATATCAAGGAAACGAGTAAACATCTGTGTAATTGACTCACCAGGTTTCATTTTAAAAGATTCATATCCCTGAGTCAGTCTACTGATTTTGGATTCCTTGACTTGGGAAGTCCCTTCATGGGTTACCTCAAGGAGTTTCCAAATTTCATGAGACGTTTTACAGGTAGAAACTCTATTGAACTCGGTTTTGTCAATTGCACAGAATAGTGCATTGATGGCTCGAGCATCAAGACTAGCCTTTGCTTTTTCAGCATCGGTGTACTTGTCATGCGGCTTTTCCATAAGAATACCTTCAACCACAGTAGGTGGTGGTTTCTTATACCCATCAATGACTATTGACCATAAATCAAAATCTAGAGACTTTAGAAAGAAAGTCATACGTGTTTTCCAGTATGTATAGTTTGTTCCATCAAATAGGGGAGGTCTATTTGTGGATTGCCCTTCACCGTTGAATATAGATTTCACGGCTGCCATATATATACTCTCTAGGGTATGTTATATAAGAATATAACCTGCTCTGATACCAATTGTAGGACCGTTGAGCACCTCTAGAGGGGGGGTGAATAGAGTGCGTGTGTGCAGCGGAAATAAAATTACCAATTAATAATTTAAACTATGGCAATGATGTAAGAATAGTAAGTAAAGAAAGGAGAATCAAACTCAGTAACACAGCGATGTATACTGGTATCCCTCTGAGAGGACTAATCCAGTCTCGAGTACTCTTGCTCGATGTTAATCCACTAAAGGCACAAGCTTTAACTGAGTGCTTGCAACTCTTACACCACCGTGCTTGTTGACGAGTGCACGACCAACTCCAACACACACCGTGCTTGATGACGAGCGCACGACCAGCTCCAACACACACCGTGCTTGATGACGAGCGTACGACCAGCTCCACAACGAGAATTTGTTGTTGAAACTTGACGACCTCTTTACAACTCTGAATAACCAAAAGACTTCTAAATCAATCTGATAGTACTGGCTTTTGGCTAAGAGATGTGTAGGTGAGATTTGAAAATCTTGGATCGTTTAGAAAACACTTGAATAATAGAGAAGAGAAGATGAAGAATCAATTGATGTTTTGAAGTGAAAAGTTCTTCTCTATTTATAGGTGTTTTCATCAACCGAACTCGGGCAGAACTCGGGCAGAGTTCGGATGCAAATATCTCGCAAAAAGACGTTGCTCGCAAATTTGGAGGCAACTGAAGTTTGAATACAAACTGACCGAACTCGGTCAGAGTTCGGACCGAACTCGGGCCGAACTCGGCTTGGAGTTCTGTCAGGAGATATTTTAAAAATCTTTTGTAAAAATAGTTTTCAAACTGGTTTTTGGTTATTTGTAAAATCATTTGAAAAATGAATATTTTCGAAATATATTTTTGAAATATTTGTAACCGAAAATAGGAAAGGGTAAAGGTAGGTTTTGAGAAAGGAGGATAATTTTAACCCTAAGCCAGTATGACCATAATTGATTTCACAAAGTAATTCTTAGACTCAATAAAATGTAAAATACAGAATAAAGTAGAAAAGAGTCTTCAGAAGATTTTGATGACTTTGACGCTTTGATTTATGCAGTACATCGTCCGTTGAATATGATTTCATGCATCCTGAAATAGTTAGCAGCATTTTTTATATTTTGTGTATTGACTAAAGTATATGTTGATTATCGAAATCGGGTGTGACCATGGAATGGGCCAACAGGAAGTGCAGGTCCCCGCTAGCATGGGACGATGTCGGAGAGAGGCAGATGCTCGGTCCAGAAATGATTGCCCAGACAGTTGAAGTAGTCAGAAGAGTCAGGGATCATCTTCGAGTTGCCCAAGATCGCCAACGACATTGGGTCGATGCTCATCGGCGTCCCCTAGAGTTTCTAATCGGCGACCATGTATTCCTTAGGATCTCGCCTAACCGCGGCGTCATTCGCTTTGGCGTGCGGGGAAAGCTTAGTCCTAGGTATATAGGGCCGTTCGATATCCTGGAGCGAGTAGGAGATGTATCCTATCGTCTTGTCCTTCCGCCGTCGCTAAGTGAGGTGCATGATGTATTCCATGTGTCCCAATTACGACGGTACGTCCCGGACCCGAGCCATATCCTAGACCATTCGGAATTGGTTGTTGGTACCAACCTTTCGTATGAGGAGAAGCCCGTGTCTATTTTGGACCGGAGGGAGAAGATACTCAAGAACAAGACTATTAGCTTAGTCCGTGTTGCTTGGGGTCATCACTCTCTAGGTGAGTCAACGTGGGAGCGTGAGGATGATATCCGATCGCGATATCCCTATCTGTTTGACTCGTAAGGTATAATGTCTTCCTTATGCCTTATGCTTTTCGTTTCTTGATTGCATGTATGATTGTGTGATGGAGTTGCTTAGTGTAGTTGTTGGGGCTTAGTGTAGCTTGTCGTGGCAATCTCTAGCTCCTTGATTAAATTCTGAGGACGGAATTCTTTTAAGGTGGTTAGAGTTGTCACCCCCGTTTTCCGTATTTCGTATTAATACTCGTAATCGGATTTTGGCATGTATTTTATTTTTCACGACTTGTAGAATTTTGAGTTTTCTCGTATTTTGGGTTTCGGCTCGGCTCGGTTTTAATTGGTTTGGTTGAGTTGGTTTGATTTTAAAACCCCATGAAACACTCTAACCTATACTCCACCCTCATTCCACCACAACCCACCCTCATTAATATCTCCACCAACCTTCTCTCTCCTCATTACTCTTCCATTAATTTTCTATCATCTTCTTCCTTCTTCCACACAACACTCCACCCATAGGCAAGTGCACCTTGCCACCAAATAAGCACCATATTTTATTTGTCTATTAGCTAGATTAGGCCATGGAGAGCAACATTAGAACTTGGCATTTTGTGATTTGGAGTCTCCATTGTTCTAGATCTAAGTTTTAAATATTTTCAGAAATTCTTGGTTTTGATCTATCAAACTTTGATTTTTTGCTTGTTTTGATGCTTCCATGTGGAAGAGAATTCAATTTTACACAAGTTAGAACTTTGAAAATCCAGATTTCATTTTGATTTGGCCAAGATATGAAGAATTGAACTTTTGGTGTTCTTGAGGCTTCTTCTCGGCCTGGAGAAGAAGACTTCAGCCTGCGCTCTTTAGCGCAGTGCTGAACCGCGCATCCCCCTCGGCCAGTGCTCTTTAGCGCAGTGCTGACCAGTGCAGCTTGCCCCTTGGCGAACTGCGCACCCCCCTGCGCCATCTGCCCCCGGCGCACTTGACCCCTGCGCCATCGGCCCATGCGCCGTCGGCCGTGCGCCATCTGCCCCCGGCGCACTTGACCCCTGCGCCATCGGCCCATGCGCCCTCGGCCGTGCGCCATCTGCCCCCGGCGCACTTGACTCCTGCGCCATCCATCCCCGACGTACTTGGCCCCCATGCGCCATCTGTCCCCGGCGCACTTGACCCCTGCGCCATCCACCCTCTGCGCCACCCACTTACCCATGATGGTTTGGTTTGTTTCTTGGACTTGGGTTTTCTTTTGTGGGTTGGGTTTTGAGATCTTGTTCCACACAGCACGACTATCTTGACCCAACACGACCTGGCACGATTTTCGATGATTTTGCTTATGACTAATGCGGTTTTCCTGACTCTGTGAAGTATGATTTTAGTACCTCTGATCTTCTTAATAGTGACCCGATGGGGTACACACTTGACTTGTAACCTGTGATTCATGATTTATCTCGGTAACAAGATAACTTGATAGTGGCCCATGGCGGCGCACTCTTAACTCGTAACTTGACTCGACTTGATGCCGTTGCGATGGCTAACTTGACTCTTGTAACTAACTCTGACACCGTGGGTGTTTCTGCTTGCTTGCTTATGTAATCCACTTGTCTTGTCTTGCATCATGTCTAGGACGTGACTTCCTGGGTACCACGGCCAGGGATTCGCGCTAATATGGATTAGGCTAATGATTAGATCAAACTAGAACATGGAGAATTTTTAGTCACAGGCAAATCTCGTTATCTGGGCGCCTTAATTGGACTTGTATCTTGCCGACGTGTAGAGCACATTTCCAGCACACTATCATGTGTTGCACCTCTAAGTCACCTAAGGGTATATCGTCTCCTGGGCGATGTACCCAACCATACTCTCAATCCGCGGAAGGATAATCGGATAGTCTGCAGGGCTTGGGACTGGGAAATTCTCATTTCATCTTGTTAGTAATTAGGCTTGTGATAACCCCAGTTAGTTAAAGTAGTAAGCCGTAGTAATTGCTTGGCCGCTTGTGAATGGATGGTGTCCAGCCTGGTCTAAGTCTCGTCTAAGTCCTTATACCTGGTACTCCTGTACATGATTGCTTTACTTATCTTAAACAATAAATGGATAGGGACAAGTGCTATTCAGGCGAAGGGTTACAACCTCGGTCCTTGTTTGGTTTACGGGTTGTAATCCGGCTCCCGGAATGGTTCCATGTCCCTAGTCGCTTATTGTCCTGCTGTACTTTCATTACCTGTACTTTCCTTTCATTTTCTTATGTTCTGATATGCTGGTTTTGTTCTTATTTCGTGGTCTCCTTTGTGGCACTTGCTCTTTCTGGGGTTTGACCCAGCTGGTTTTGTGTGGCCAGATTTCAGAGCAGCTTCCGAGGATCTACCGAACCTCCAGCCCGATGGTGGCAACTAGAAGGAATCCGAGCTACGAGTGGGTTTCCTATTTTGTTTCACTCACTCTTTTTATAAAATTATTATTTTGAGGCATTTAGCCGACGAGCACCTGTTAGCTCGATGCACATTTACTTACTGTCTGCCTACGGGCTGTAAACATGATTAACAAATCCTAGGGTTGATCATGTATGACTAAACTCTTGCTAGTCCTCGCATTTTCTACGACTAGCTTCATGATCAGCTGAATATGTAATATTTGGGATGCCTTTTATTGTATATTTGGTGGTCTAACATCTTGTAAATATATTACTTGCTTGAGATTGAGACAATAGGCTTGACCTTAAGAGACCGTTGGCTTGTAGTAAACCCTCATATCTAGACAGCCGTGACCGTATAGCGAGGTGGTTTCTATTTCAATATACGTAGCTGGCTATGTTCGCCCCCGCCCTCCAGTATTCTGGTTCTGGGGCGTGACAATACCTTTTCTAAGCCAAAAGGTGCGAGCTCCAAAAAATTGTAATGAAGTTACTATAACCCACTATCAACCTCCCTTTATACGGTGAAAAATTCCCTAGCCAAGTTGGCTACAAGAGAAGGCTTACCTTAAATTACAGAAGGCTAGATGTTGGGTAGAGAGATCTTTTTGGTAATAGAATTGAAGTTCATATGGTTACGGAACACCCTATAAGCTAAACTAGAAACGAGTCTAGAAGTACAGGAAATGTGATGCGATTTGCTATAGAGATTTGCAGCAATCTCTAAGAGACAAGTTAAAGTGCAAAAAAGAATGTCATTCTAAAAGTAAAAAAGATTATATTAGGGGGGAAATGCGGATCTTGGATATCTATTGAATTGAGGAAAGCCAAGCTAATGAATAATAACAATATAAGGTTTTAGGCGAGCTTTGTTGTCATTTTTGTAGATGGTAATCAAATAAATAATAATAATAATAAAATAAATTTTGATCATCTTCTTCAAAGAACCAATAGCAAGGTCAGGCAAAGCGACTACAACAGACAACAGCAAAAGGTGTGCCCATATGCAATTTCTGTAAGAAGCCAGGTCATTTGAGGAATCAATGCAGGAAATATAATGGATGGTGTTTAAGATGTGGTGCAGCTGATCATCAAATTACTCAGTGTCTCCAAATGTCTATGATAAGGCCAATGGCACCATATCAACAAATTGTACCAAGGCCAATGAATGTCGGGTTTAACCCAAGGCAGGTAGTTCAGGGGAATGTACCAAGGCAAATGTTAAAGGCACCAAGGCTAATGCAGCAGGCAGCACCGGTGATGCAGACTATGGTACCTACAGGAAGTCAGTATATGCCTCCACTACCTTCTCAAATGAAACAATTTCAACAAGTACAAAAACCATAACAAACTTATACTGGCAAGAAGCAGAAGCATGGCCAGGCTTTCTTGATGGATACTAGTGAGGCGGAATTGCCTGGAGAGGTTGTGACAGGTACTATATTAGTTTCATCTTATCCAGCAACAGTGTTATTTGATTCAGGCGCTACACATTCTTTTATATCTACTGCATTTATATATTTATATGAGATTGAAACTGAACTATTACCTAAGAAATTGAGAATTTTAACGGGAAATGGGTTGGTGGAAGTCAACTGTATCTGTAAAGCCCGTCCAATCAGAATTGGAGGTGAATTATTTCGAATAAGACTTTTGGTGTTTCCAATGATCAATTATGATATAGTCTTTGGAATGGACTGGTTGACATTAACAGTAGCTAACATAGATTGTGGTCAAGGAAGGGTTACATTTCAACTTCCAGGAAGAGAAGTATGTGAATTTGTTCGTGATCATAAGGAAGTTCCAACAGAGAAGATTGAAGAACTTAGACTGCCAATTTGAGGAGTATTCCAAAATATTGAAGAAGAACGATTTTCGAGGATAGTATCTGAATTTATGGATGTATTTTCTGATGAATTACCGGGATTACCACCAGACAGAATAGTAGAGTTTACTATAGATTTGTTTTCTGAAAAACCACCAGTAGCAAAGAAAATGTACCCTATGAATAAAGAAGAATTCGCTGAGTTGAATAAAAAAATTAAAGAACTGTTGATAAAGGATTTATTCAACCAAGTGTTTCACCTTGGGGAGCCCCCGTCTTGTTCGTAAAGAAGAAAGATGGTACATTACGACTAGTCATTGATTATAGAGCATTGAATGAGGTGACTATCAAGAACAAATATCCATTATCAAGAATTGATGGGTTATTTGATCAACTTGGAGGAGCACAAGTATTTTCAAAGATTGATCTGAGATCGGGTTATCATCAAATAAAAGTAAAGAAAGAAGATGTATTTAAAACTGCTTTTCGAACCGATATTGGCATTACGAATTCTTAGTTATGCCATTCGGATTAACTAATGCTCCTGCAATATTCATGGATCTTATGAATCGTATATTTTACCAATACTTGGACAAATTTGTTATAGTATTCATCGATGATATTTTGATATATTCTAAGAATGAGGAAGAACATGAAGAACATCTACGGATAGTACTTCAAACTTTGAGACAAGAACAATTATACGGGAAGCTTAGCAAATGTGAATTTTGGCTAGACCGTATATCTTTTCTTGGCCATATCATCAGCGGTGAAGGAATTTCAGTTGATCCAATGAAAGTAGAAGCAGTAAAATCATGGCTAGTACCAAAATCTGTAGCAAAAATCCGAAGCTTTTTGGGGTTAGCAGGATATTACAGAAGATTTGTAGAAAATTTTTCAAGAATTTCTGAACCTATAACCCGTTTGACACGGAAGGATGAAAAGTTTATCTGGACAGACAAATGTCAGGCAGCATTTGAAGAGTTGAAAGAAAGACTTATTACATCCCCTGTTCTAGCGTTACCAAATGGTTCTGGAGGTTATAAAATTTATAGTGATGCTTCTGGTAAAGGCCTAGGTTGTGTACTAATGCAACATGGAAGGGTGATAGCTTATGCCTCTCGTCAGTTGAAGCAGCATGAAAGAAATTATCCAACACATGATATAGAGCTTGCAGCAGTAGTGTTTGCACTTAAATTATGGAGACACTACCTATGTGGTGAAAGCGTTAAAGTCTATACTGACCACAAAAGTTTGAAATATATATTCACTCAGAAAGAGTTGAATATGAGACAAAGAAGGTGGTTAGAGCTACTTAAAGACTTTGATATGGAACTGCAATACCATCATGGCAAAGCAAATAAAGTAGCAGATGCATTAACTAGAAGACCTATGGCGTTCTTTATGAATACACCAAAAGAAATCCTTGATGATCTAAGAAAGATGGGTATTGAAATTATATATCCAATAGCAGAAGGATCATGGGCTAACTTGCAAGTTCAGTCATCTTTAGTAGAGAGAATCAAAGCAACTCAACACGAAGATACTAAATTACAAGAACTATGGAAGAAGACTGAAACAGGACTTCAGACTGGGATAAGTAAATACCCAGATGGAACATTGAGGTTTGAACACAGATTATGTGTGCCAAAAGGAGACTTAAGAACAGAAGTAATGTCAGAGGCACATAATTCTCAATATTCTATTCATCCAGGAAGTACAAAAATGTATAAAGATCTCAAACAAAATTTCTGGTGGCATGGAATGAAAAGAGAAGTTGCAAGATTTGTATCAAAATGTCTAGTGTGTCAGCAAGTGAAGGCAGAGCACCAGAGGACGATAGGACTTCTTCAGCCTTTACCCATACCAGAATGGAAGTGGGACCATATTACCATGGACTTCATATCAGGACTTCCAAGGACTCAGAAGGCTAACAATGCTATTTGGGTTATTGTGAATAGACTTATAAAATTTGCTCGATTTCTACCATTTAGAGTGGGTCAATCAACTGAGATACTAGCTGATATGTATATGAGACAAATTGTCAGTCAGCATGGAGTACCTGCAAGCATAGTGTCAGACAGAGACTCTCGGTTTACTTCAAAATTTTGGGGAAGCTTACAAGAAAGTCTCGGTACACGTTTAAAGTTTAGCTCAGCATATCACCCTCAAACAGATGGCCAATCAGAAAGAACTATTCAAACTCTAGAAGACATGTTGAGAGCATGTACTCTTGATTTTGGAGGATCATGGGATGATCATCTGCATCTAATTGAATTCTCTTATAACAATAGTTATCATGCCAGCATTAAAATGTCACCTTTTGAAGCTTTGTATAGAAGAAAGTATCGATCTCCTATATGTTGGAGTGACGTAGGTGAACGTCAACTATTGGGTCCAGAAATGGTGATACAAACTGTAGACAAGATTAAAGCCATAAGGAGTCATCTTCAAGCAGCTCAAGATAGGCAAAAGATGTGGGCAGATAAACATAGAAGATCTCTAGAATTTCAACCTGGTGATCATGTATTCTTAAAAATTTCACCATCTCGAGGAACAATCAGATTTAGAACTCGAGGAAAATTAAGCCCAAGGTACATTGGACCCTTTGATGTGATTGAAAGAATTGGAGAGGTATCATACAGGTTGGCCTTACCTCCAACACTAGAAGGAATTCATGAAGTATTTCATATATCACAACTTCGAAGATATGTACCAGATCCAAGTCATATATTGGATCATTCGGAGATAACAGTGGGCCCGACACTTCGAGTAAAACAACAACCAGTGGAAATCCTGGATAGAAGAGAAAAGATACTCAAGAACAAAAGCATATCTCTAGTACGAGTGGCATGGAGTAAAGATTCTCCAGGTGAATCTACCTGGAAACAGGAAGAAGATATGAGGAAACAGTATCCCTATCTATTTGACACTAAAGGTTTGTTTTAAAACTTAAAGTACCCTTTGATATACCTCTATTAGTATAATATAAATTTCGAGGACGAAATTTTTCTAAGGAGGGTAGAGTGTCATAGTTGGTTTCAAAATTTATTTTATTATTATTATTATTTATTTGAAAATACAAGTTTTACGAGAAAATATCTTTACGAGAAATTTTTATTATTTTAATAATATAATTTTTGAACTGGATAAATTTTAATATAATAATAATAAAAATTTTGGCATACAAGTTTTATTATTATTATATTTGAGGTGCTAGCTTGTCATCATGCTTAGTCACCATTGGTTTAAGTTATAATTAGTGAAAAAAGGGTTAAATTTAATATAGTGCTAATTTGGATTATTAGTCCTAATCAAATTTACTTAACTACTTACCAAAATACCATTTGACCAACTCAATTTTTTGCTTCCAAATGAAGCTACAACTATGCTAACACTTGATCGGCCCATGTGGGAGGGAGTGAGCTGCAACCAATCCTCTTAGCTAAGAAGCTAAAAATCTAGTGAAGTAAGGAGGTTACCATATTGTATATATATATATATATATATATATATATATATATATATATATATATATATATATATATATATATATATACATACATAAACCTAGTCATTTTCTTTCCTTCTTCATGTAAATTCTAACTCTTTCTTCTTAACCCCATTCCACCCTTCATCATCCGTACAACATCTTGGCTCCTTCTTAACCTAAAAAATATTTCCTCGATTTCCACTTCATCTCATATATTCAAGAACATAAAGGCAAGTTCTCTACTTGAAGAAAATCCAATTTTGTCATTTCCTTACATAATTTTGATTTCTTTCATGAATCCTCTTGGAAATTAACATGAGAGATGGTTGTTATGCAATTTATAAGCGGTCTATATCACATTTTCAGGGGATATTTGAGAAGATGACACACTTATATGAAGAGCGGGACGATTAGAACAATTACATGTATGCTGAATTTAAATTCCAACTGCATAGTAAATTTCTGGGACAGTTTCGATCTAGTAAATGAACTCAAATTAAAAATATATCTAAACAAATTATCTAGGAAATTCGACGCGTTTCCTAGAACATATAATATGATGGTATTATGATTTATATATTATGAGTTACAGGCCGTACAACAAGGATGAAAAATTCTGGAACGAAATTCTGGAATTTAAATTGTAGTATTTTTCGCGACAGTTTTGATCTAGCAAATATCATTAAAACTAAATTATGTCTACTGAGAAAACGTAGAGGACTCGATAAGCTTTCCGATGGTATATAATATGATACTATCTCGATGTATATATTATGAGTTATTAACCGTGCAATATCGTGGTCGAAACCTGGAAATATTTTCTGTAATTTAAGGACACAGAAGTTTGTACCTCAATTTTGACCTATTAAACTCTATCAAATCCAAAATGTGTAAACATGTGTTTCGTAGGAAATTCGATAAGCTTTCCGACGGTATATAATATGATAGTATTCAGATTTATATGATAAAAGTTATACTATTTACAAGTAGGGGATACAAGTTTGAAATTTTGGGTAAACTTAGTTTTTTGTTTTTATACAATTCTTATCAACTATATTAACTGCGTGTGACCGGTGTAGAGTTGTTCCACCGAAGGGGCTTTGACCCATGTCAATTCTACGGAGAGTTGCTCCGGGTCGGTTATATTACTGTGTTTGGAGCTCGAAATATAAAGGAGACTCTGCCGAAAATCTAAGGATTTCGGAAGATAGCCTAATTTCGAAATTTAAACGTCGTGGTATCGTACCGAACCCTAAACCTATATATATATATATATATATATATATATATATATATATATATATATATATATATATATATATATATTCCAGAAACACAAATTAACATATATATATATTTAATCCAGGAAACGAAGTTTCAATTATTAGAAAAGGCTTAGGATTGATTGTAAATGTAGAATAGAGCATTGGGTGGGGGAGAACAGTTTGGATCACATCGTATGAAATCTGGGCAATGTAATTAACAAAACTGATCAGTACTTGTAGGTCCTTCGCAAGGCCTTGCGTTGAGACTGGGTGAATGCTTAGATCACCTACCTACCTGATGCTCGTGTTATTTGTAAATGTGTACCTAATTCGATAAAAAGTCGAATTTGGTTAATTGATATTATGATTTAGCTCCCGAAGAGGAGTGGCCGGACTACTAAGCACCGTGCCTACATGCCACCACCTGATCCCTGGTAACGGGATTATTGCCTAGACAGTGCTCGTGCCACTACGAATGTGAGATCCAAACATGTTCTCTAAACTTTGCATCATCGTATAAGAAACAAAAATTGTCTTATGAATGTGCTAGTGACTTTAAGACTTAAAGGGCAGTTTTGGATGCAATTATTTTAATTAATTAAGATCACTTTAGAAGTTAGTTCAAATTTATAATTAATCTTGTACTTAGAGTTTATTCGGTTTACATTTATGTTATATTTGATTTTCAGTATCATATTATTTATTTTGCCTTCCTTGAATCGAGGACTTGCATGTCTTTGATGACCTAGTTTTGTTCACTAGATGAAGGTCAGGCTGAAGACGAGGTACTTCCCTTATATAATGTGGATGAATCAGAAGAGTAAGGGAGGATGCTTGTAGAACAAATTCATTTTGTGTTCTTGTATAGTTATATGTATATTAATCTTTATGGGAGATACACATATGGTTGTATAATTAGTGAGTAGTTTGTGTACTATTTTTTGAAGACAGAACTCAAAGTTGTGAGATGTAAATTAAAGAAGAATGGTAATGTGATTGTGCTTAGTTGTTAATTATTGATGGTTTAGCTTTACACTATACTTTATCCTAGAACTTACAGGCAATAATTGTGGTTACGAATACCAATTTATTCGTAAAGTACGTAGCTTGGGGATGTTGTTTACGTACTCGACTCACCGTAAATGGGAGCGGGGCGTGACAGTTTTGAAGAAAAAATTACAAAAATCTGATACGGCGTGTGCCTCGACAAACCAGGCAACGTGGTCGCACGCTATACGCTTCGAAAGGCGTGTATGGACGTTGCTGACGTGTGGGAACTGACGGAACTCAGTTTCGTCGCGTGTGTGCGACGAAATCAATCCGTATTCGTCAAGATACCCCCGTATCGATCCTTTGCAAACTTGGCCATTATTTCGTGTACGTTCGTCGGATCGACACGAAACTTGTGCCATCAGGACCGTATCATTTTTCTGGTCCTCTATGCCAAGTTTGGTCCGATTCTGAGAAGGTTGATCGGAACGCTAAATTGGCGGGCCCGCAACCCGATCTAATAGGCGATTTTGTGCACGGCTCATCGAAATCCAAAATTAGACATATTGTTGGGTTCGTCTCCTCAAATCGGATCCGTAGACATATAGTTTGACGATTTTAGAGACCGTAGACATTGGCACGTATTTCGGTGCAAAACGGGTCCAAAGGCAGATATCGTTTTGATCCGAAATTATGATTTTGCCCTTGTTCCAGAATTGGATTTTTGGACAGGCGTTTCCTAGACATATATTTTATACCAAACACGTTCGTGATGTTTGTTTCAGCATTCGGAGCTCCTTGTGGATTTTTACTTTCGTGCTGACGATTCTGATTGTTGGATTTTGCTGCTTCTCGCACCACCCTCAGGAAAGATACCTTGCCTTATTTATTGTTTATAATTAGATGCATCTTTATTTATTTATTTACTGCATATTTATTATCTGTTTTCAGTTAGATCCATTACTTGCTATTTTTAGTTCACTTTATTTTGCTTTCAGCTATTTTTTTCCTTCTTGCTTTTTGTATGCATATGGACCTAGTCTTAGCGAACTACCTTATGTTAGTGACCTTGGGAGGGAGAAGACAGTTAAATGTATGGGCTACCCCAAATCCAAAAGCTGTAGTAACTGCGTGCTACGGTAGTCGAGTCACGAGGGTCACTAGCCTCGAGCTATGTGGACTGATGGGTCACGTAGGCCGCTAGCCTCGAGTTTTGCCGGCTGATAGTATTGGTACTTGACGTGTGAGTGTTGTGAGTTATTACCTTGTCCTGGGAGAGTCAGCCTTCACCTGCCCATACATCGAGATGTCTTCTAAATTGCCTACTAGAAAGGTTATGAGACCTTAATCAATTTCATGTCCCAGTCATGGCATGGGGAAATGTCACACCGCAGAATAGTGTGTTACCCCTTGTCCTTGTTTGGTTGTAGGGGTAGCCCACTGTTTTGATGATGGGATATTGAGCTGTGTTATGGTTTGGACACTTTACTTTATCTTTATTTTATGGTGCATTTATATCCAGTTCATATGGTATGTTCTTCCTGTATCTTGTTACGTCCCTCTGAGGACCTGGTGATCTCTCCAGGTATAGACGATTTCCCGCAGGAGTATGGCTCGGCACTGTATCCTTCATACCTTGATGACGAGGCGTCTCCCGCTGATATCTAGATTCATATTGTTCTTTGAGACTCTTAGTGGACATCTACTTTATTTGAGATTATTTTTTTATAGCTGTTTGGTGTGGGCATGTCCACCCGGCTATCTTTTGACTCACTCATTTATTCTATTTGGACTTCTTATATCTTCTGTATCTGCTGTGGATGAGATATAGTTTACTGATTTTCTGGCCTGCGAATATATTATTACAGCTCATGTATATGTACGAGGATTCCATATATTGGAGTATTTATCGTATATATGCAGCTGGCATGTCTATGTGCTTGGTCCTAAGTAATTTGGGACTGGGCATTACATGTTTTTGTGGTGGCCCATGCAGGTCAGAAAATATTGTTGGGTTACATGACTGGACCCAACAAGCCTGCATATTGGAATAGGAATAGTATATCATCCATGATTATTACCTCATTTGACTTCCAACCTTTTCAAATCCTTTTTGATTACCAGAATTTCCTTACGATCTACCATTCCTTAACCGTAACCATGGCCTCAGACAAGAAGACAGTAGGACGATTGTACAGGCACGAACCCTGAACAATACTTCGATTCTTAAAGGACTAAATTTTTTTATTTACTTTCATCATTATCTTGCGTACTTATGTTCTACCATCTTTACCAATGCTGCTATCATAGCCTAGATTTGCAAGCTTAATCATTTTCGAGCTTGTTCATGACATATATGTTATTGGAGGTTGTCACGATCCGCTACCCAAATTGTTGGGCCTGGCCGAGTCATGTCCAGCCTACGCTTGAGATAAAGCATAGTAAGCTGTTTTAAATATAACAAGTTAAGACTAAAATGTGCTAACAGTTCTACATGTAATGAAGAGCATAAATGTCCCAAACACAAAAGTCGTCTCATATACCAATAAGATCCAAGTACAAGTCCAAAATGTAAAGCTGGGTACAGGTCCAGTCACAAAATACATAGTCTAATACATGACTACACTCAAAAGTCCAAAGTAAATAGACAACTAGACGAGTTTCCCCGCAGGTACAACCTCGTAAGATAAAGCCTGGTCCTCGACAGTAACTCCATAATATGAATCACAAAGCAACTCCTCCTCAGTAAGTATACCTACAACGTTATCTTGTCAGGACGGGAGCAAGTACTGATTCTAACAAACATATAATACTGATCATGTGATGGAAAGAAATGACATATCATGTTTATCCAGTTTTAGATACATTTTATCATGACAATAATTATTTGTTTTAAAGTTTAAAACTGTAGCATATACGTGATCGGTCAATAGGTAGATAAGATGTACAGCGGTACATATCAAGTTTTTCTGGCATGCATATACGTGCACGAATGGCATCGGTGTATATCCATACACAAACGAAAGATCAGAACATACGACAAAGTTACATATAGAATGTTACCGTGCGCGGTAAATACATATGGAGAAGGGGGTCATGATCACATATACTACTAACAATTTTCCTTTAACCCGTTATTTAAACATATGAGAGATATGAAACTGTCCTAAGCATGGTAAAAACTGAAAGTAATACAACATGTAAAGTTTTAACTTGCTACCCCAAGGATCAGCATTTAACATGGTTGGAAAATCACAGTTTATTGTTATAGTAGTATGTAAAGTTTGTAGAGGTACTTGCCTTTAGCAAAGCAAAGCAGTGATAGAAGTGCTATAGATGCCTGGTGACTCGTCACTGTAGAAATAATACATAAACTTAGTTTTTATACTAAGTTAAACACTAAGACACTAGTTGTGTGATACGACTTTCTGACTGGACACCTAGCCAAATGGTGACTTTAGCATAGAAGACCAATATGGGGTGACACAATACCCAAACTAGCTTTCTAGGGTCTTTTATACTAGTGCGGGGTGAGGTCCAATACGTCTATAACGCAAAACAATACAAAACATTGAAAGTCGTAATTATTCAATAAATAAATCAAACTGTACACTGTATTCCAATAATTTTTGAGATAGATAAATAGCTCAATTTTACATAAAATAAAGTACCAAAATGATCCTTATTAATATAGAAATTTATACTAATTTTTTTGGAATTTATAAACCCTCATAAATATTTATTAAAAATCAGCAAACATATGTATCCTGAAAATGAGTTCTGTTTCCCCATTTTTATAAAATGCCAAACGTACTTATTAAATACTGGAAAAATTATAATAAATTAGCTTAAGTAACATAGTATTTAAATATAATTTTTCCCAGATTTTTATAGCACTTAAAGTATATATAGAAATTCAAAAACAGCAAGTAACACTTTCTGGAAAATAATTAATTAATTATTTACTATTTTGTCCATGTATTCGAAATTGAACCGAAGTCCAGATACAGAACCCAGAGCCATGATTCAAGTCCAATATGACTTGTACAGACTCTGAAAGTATTAGACACAATTGGGCCCAAAAATCCATGCTAGGTTTGGACATCAATTGATCATAATTAATAAAATACATGAATTTAAATATAAATAATATACTTTAAAGTGGTAAAATATACAAGTCACAAAAATATACAATAAAATAACTTGTGAAATTTTACATAATAATATTTTGCACAAGGTAGAATTTGAAATACATGCATAAATATACAACAACAATATTTATATTATAAATATATATATATATATATATATATATATATATATATATATATATATATATATATATATATATATATATATATATATATATACAAAAAAAATATATATATATATATATACAAAAAAAAAAATATATATATATATATATATACAAAAATATATATATATATATATATATATATATATATATATATATAATATATATATATATATATATATATATATATATATATATATATATATATATATATATATATATATTTTTTTTTTTTTTTAATATATATATATATTTATATATATATATATATATATATATATATATATATATATATATATATACACTAAATATTAAATATATATATATATATATATATATATATATATATATATATATATATATATATATAAATATAAGTACTAAATATTAAATATATATATATATACAAATACTGTATATATATATGTATAACAGTATATATATAATAATATATATATACATAAATACATAAATATATATACATAAATACATATACATATATACATATATACTGTTAAAAAAAAATACATATATACATATATATATATAAATACATATATACATATATATAATAAAATAAACAAAACAAAACAAAAGAAAAGAAAAGAGGGGCTCGAACTCGGCCAAGGGGGGTAGGGTTTTAGCGCGCTCGGGCTGGCCAGGGGTTCAACCCAAGTCAATTGTTTAGGGAAGGGTTCGGGTTAGTTTTATGTTAGAATTCAGGTTAATGGGTTTTAACCCGATAGCCCAAACTTTGTGTCCTGACAGTTAGGGACACGAAGAACGGCCGAGTCCCAGTGTCCGGGTCGTGTACGACACGCACGACTCGAGTTGGACGTGTCCAGACTTACCATGAGGTTCTTCGAGACTCAGCGAGTCACATAGGTGAGTACGAGACACAACAGGACACGAGAGGCTAAAAGACACGTATGTGTCCAAGTCGAGCCGGCTGTTGATGTTGCGACAAAGCGAAGGAAGCGTCGGCATCGCGGCGCTGGGGTGGCGCTGCACTCGCTTTGACGTGGCGAACTGGATGGCGGTGGTTGTAGGCGATGAAGGTGGCTGTGGAATCGGCGTTAGGGGGTCGTCGGTGTTAGGGTTTCGGTGGGGTCTCGTCGGAGAAGAAGGGGCTGTTGTGGTCGAAAATTAGACTAGGGTTAGGGTTTTAGTCTGGGGGGGCATTTATAGGAAGGAGGAGGTCAATTTTAGGGCTGGGGCTGGCCGGATTGTCGGGGCGGTGGTCAAGGGGGTCTTCGGTCGTCGGGGGCAGCTGGCCAGAGAACGTGTGGGGGGGGGGGGGAAATGACGGTGGTTTTGCAGCAAGGTCCCCCAAATTTGGGGTTGTGCTGAAAAGTCCCGCGCCTATCAGTTTGAAAACTATTATTTGCAAACCGAAATTAAACAATTCATATATTTACAAATCGACATTAAAACAAATTTAAATATTACAAAATAATATTAAAATAATTCAATTAATTACAAAATGATATATTTTTATTTAAAAAAATTAATTAAAAATCATTTAAAAATTTTAGAAAAATTCCTAATAATTATTATAAATCATTTTAAAGCTAAATAATTCATTAACATCTAATTAACACTAATTAAACCAAATTTAAAAAACAGGGGCTGACAAGTCTTCCCTCATTGAAAAATTTCGTCCTCGAAATTCACAAGGATAGAAAACTCTACAATCATTCTAACATAACAAGCAATGCAACAAATGACTAAGGCTGCGATCAAAACTAACCTCTAAGCTATCAAGCGGGAACGGGTGGTTTCCTCGCAGCTGTTGGGTCGAACAAGTAAGGGTATCTCTCCCTCACGTCCGACTCTCTCTCCCAAGTAGATTCACCCGGAGAGTGACGGCTCCAAGCTACTCGTACTAGGGGTATAACTTTGTTCCTCAACCTTTTCTCCCTCCTGTCCAATATCTCTATTGGCTGCTCAGCAACTGCAAGGCTCGGTCCGATTTTCAACTCTGAATGATCTAACACATGGCTGGGGTCCGGAACATATCTCCTCAGCTGAGATACGTGAAAGACAACATGAACTCTTGTTAGGTTGGGTGGAAGTACAACCCTGTAAGCTACCTCTCCGATCCTGCCAAGTATCTCGAACGGCCCGATGTATCTGGGGCTCAACTTGCCTCATCGTCCAAACCGGATCGTCCCTCTCGTAGGTGATATCTTCACCAGCACCATATCTCCGTCGGCGAACTCCATCGGTCTGCGACTAGCATCGGCCCAGTGTTTCTGCCTGTCCTGTGCGACTCTGAGCCTGTCTCTGATCATCCCGACCTTGTCTGCTGCATCCGTGATCATCTCTGGCCCAAGCATAACTCTATCCCCAACATCATCCCAAAAGAGCGGTGTACGGCATCATCGTCCATATAGTGCCTCGAAAGGAGACATACCGATACTGGCTTGGTAGCTGTTGTTGTATGAAAACTCTACCAAGTGCAGATGGCTCTCCCATGATCCGCCAAAGTCCAGCACACAAGTCCTCAGCATATCCTCTAGCGTCCGTATCGTCCTCTCGGACTGCCATCTGTCTGCGGGTGGTACGCCGTACTGAACTTGAGCCGACTGCCCAACTCCTCCTGCAAGCTCCACCAGTAGTGGGATGTGAATCTGCTGTCTCGGTCCGACATGATGCTCACTTGTACTTGTCACGCCCCGCTCCCGGATAATCGGGTACGGATCGATGTCATGCCCGGCCTACACTGTCGTTGACAGCGGTAGTGAGCCGTCTAGTCATCAATACCAAGTGTAATCTCATCACAGCATCGAATCACGGAATCTATACTAACCATCACAGTAATCCACTATATAATTATTACAACTTATACATGAATATCCGGGTATAAAGCCGGTGAAAGATAAATGATACAACATTGACATATGATCAAATACATTCAATCAACTATATACATGAAACTAGCTATCTTAGTATCAAGCGAGCTCCAATGCCAGTCATGCCAATCTAAGGATCCATCTCACCTATAATCAACGATCCAGTCAAGAAAGGAGTAAAGTACAATGTAACTCAATAAAACTCACCATGGAAGATCAATGGAATGGTACAATATAGCAAGTAGAACTGAACAGAGAAACAATAGAATATAATATAAATATGTACTAACTATGTGTACATGTGCAATTGGACGTTATCAACATATGGGGACTAATATATAATCAGGCATATAAAATATGCTATCAGTCACGAATAATCAGGCATGTCTAATGACAATGCTATCAGTCACGCAATAATTAGGCATGTCTGACGACAATGCTATCAGTCACGCACGAAATGGACTCATGCATACAGAGTATGCTATCAGACAAGATTTGTCCAATATTAGTCCATCACATGTCTCTAGAACGTCCCCCACCTGACACGAGAAACAATGCAAGCAAGCAATCAATCGAAAACAAGTGAAATAAATGACACGATAACAAGTGTAAGTGCAATGCATGCAATGATGGTAATACTGAGTACATGTACTTGCCTGTTTTCCGGGGTCTTGTCCAAGTCTTCTAAATCACCTAGAATAAAGAATGCTATTTTTTTAGAAATCAACTAAATGATGACTATCCAACTATTACTAAAATCTATTCCTAGCTCAAACCCCACCATGACTAATGAATGGGCCTTAACTATATAAGTATAATATACTTGGACACCACTCTGGCCAAGAAAATAACCTCAGTACTATATTCTACTAAGTGGCCATTTTATTTACAATTGTAGGTCCATATCCTAGAGTTGATACTCTATCACATATGGTTTAAACCATTGGCAGTCTACACTGATGACATAAGGCCCATTCCCTTAAATAGCTAGAGCCTAAAGTATTAAGCTAACCCATTGTTCTGCTGAGTGAACCAAGTAACCACAACCATTGCATAATATGGAATTTCAAAGCCAAGTAATTGTGCAATACTACTGACTATTTGAACTAACGGCTATATTCATGTGGACTGGTCACTGTGTCCGATATCATCCTATTCGTGTCTGCTGTTATACTCGTGTCCGCAGAGCCTAGACACAGGACCCTATCCTTCTAAGCATAGTACCCAACCTGACACTCACACGAATCGACACATTGTAGCATGGTCTCGACACTGGCCTCGTCTTAGAACACGAATTCGTCCAGTTCTTCCCCTCAACAGAACAAAGCACCCCCTCCAATATTCAACTAGTTCATCAGAATGAATCATAAAATTATACCTGAGCGATACGGTCACTTTAACATCCTTCCACGAGTCCGACATAGTCCTCTTGAGTCCAAAAACTGATAGTAGAGTCCACACGAGCATTCCATCAAACAGTTTATGTGCAAGAATAGAAAGAGTGATTGTGAGTTCGTTTTGAATGGTTCCGACTCCAAATTTGGAGAAATAAGCAAGAATTACTCAGACACTCACCCACGAGTCTTTAGCCAAATCAGAATCTCAAGAATCGATCCAACAACTCACCAAAAATGAAATCAAGAAGAGGAGAAAAGCTAAGGACATTATTACCTGCACTAGTTCATGTCAAGGCGTGTCCCTGATTCTTTGAGGCGATCGAACCCGAGTCGTCGATGTCGGGAAACAAGACCACAGGAATAGCCGCTTCACCGCTCACAACAAGAGACATGGAGAAGCACTCTACGCCATGGTCCCAAGCTCGATCAAACGATGGTGTCGTCGTATACACGGTCCAGCTGTTGCGAGGAGTCGGACATCGATCTGATGTTTAGGAAGCAGGATCGGTCGAGGTCGTCCCGCCGTCGATATCGAAGAACCGCACCACCATGGCCAGAGCTCGTCATCGACAAAAGGAAGGGCAGGGAACAATTCAGTAGGGCTTCATCGTTCTCAAGTCTGAATGAAGAAGAAGGGAGTTGGGCTCTATTTATAGGCGGAGCGTCGGTCAGGCGGTTGGCCGGGCACCTGACCGACGGTTGGGCGGGCAGCGGCCGTTACAATCCGACGGTCGGGGAGAGTTTGGTGGTTGATGATCGACGGTGGAGATGAGATAGGTAGTTAGGTGGTTAGGAGAGGAAGCTTCTGGAGAACCCTAGAATTCTTGGCCTCGCCGTCATCGTCGCCGTCGCCGGCCATTGCAGCGGAGGGAAATGGAGGGAATGGAAGAATGAGTTTGAATGGAGAAAGAAATGGAATGGTTTTAAATACAACGACTAATGCTAATCGGGTCTGTGGGTTATCGGGTTCGGTCAGCGGGTCTGGATTCGATTGTGGATCCGCACCCAAAGTCAGAATTGATGAGCTGGGTCTTAAAAGAATGGTTGAAATGGGTCAGGCTGGCCCATTATAAGTTGGGCTGGGAATTGGTTGAATGGAAAATGGTTTAGGAACTAAGAAATAGTGAGAAATACTTAATGATAATTTAGTTCAAGATAATTAAAATAATTTAAAACCTTTAGTTAGAAAAATTAAACCTTTAAAATAACTAATAAAGAATTCAACAATAATCTTCAATATTGGAAAATAAATCTCAGTATTGAAAATTAGCTTAAAATATTCTAACAATAAGGAGAGAAACAAAATGATTTAAAATAGTTCAATTAGACAATCATTCACGCAAAATAAGAAAAGATTTTAATAAGACCAAAATAAAAGTACTATCAATATTCATAAACCTAATTTCTAGGAAAGTGGGATTAAAAATCTATCCACCTTAGAAAAATTTCGTCCTCGAAATTTCAAAAAGAATCGACTAGGAATAACTGGCACGATAATCAACTAGGCACAAAATAGAAGGAACCTATCTGGCACGATTAAGAAACAATCCAAGGAATTTAAAGGCAATGCAATAATGATTAGAATCCATCAAGGCACGGTTAGGGATACGAGTGAAATAATATAATCATGATTAAGTTTTAATCACAACTAAGGATAGTCAGGATTTCGATCAAAGTCAATTAGAATGATATAGAAAATTTATATAGGCACGATCTTGAATAGAAAATTAGAAGGATTTAGCACGATCCAAAACAACGGCATAGTCATGGTCAATTTTAAAGTCTAAGCATGATTAAAGATAATCAGCACGATTATAATTAATTAGGCATGAAATGAATCGAAGGTCAAAAAGATTTGACACGATCTAAAACAAATTCATGGTCACTTGAGAATCTAAATTACTCAGGCATGATTAGAACATGGTTTGGCACGATAGATTCAAATTACTTAGGCACGATCTACTCATAACTATTGAAATCGTCTAGGCACGATTAAATTCGAGTCATGGTTGAAAATCAAGATAAATTCTGGTAAAGTTGTCAATGGTGATATGAGGCTAATCATGAATTTAGTCTAAAAATATTCGAAACTCATGCATATCCGGAATCACTTTACCTAAAATTTATGCCCCGCCAGTGTACATCTGGCTGCAATAAACCCTTGGCTCCGTGACTCAAGAATGATAGGCACCGAATAATTTCTAAACTTTACCCATGGACAAAACAACTTCAAGGGATAGAAACATAATCTCGAGAATATTCGAAACCTATACATACCTGAGATCACTTCGACTTAGATCCCCTGCCTCGCCAGTGCGTTGATGGCTGCAGTGGACCTGCAATTTTTATGATCCAGATAAATGGCTGCAGTGCGCGGCTGCCACGCCATAGTAGGATATCGAATATTCCTTCAATGGTTATCCACTGGAATTCCAAAGAAGTATCTTGATAATTCAATTCATGCAAGCTTTCTGATTTACTAAGGAGCTTCAATCACACTAGGAAGGACATGTAAATTTCTGTTCTTAAGAATCAAGAGATTGACTATCAAAATAGAAGAGTGACTAGAAATGTATTATAGAGTTGATACACTAGTCATGGGAATGTCAATGGAATAAGTACTTAATACGGCTAAAGATGCGTTGAAACTCTAAATGGGGAATGGATAGAGAAAATCAAATAGACTTTAAAAACCAATGGAAAATTTTAAAATGCCTGGCTAAATGAGGAGTTTGGAAATCGGACTTAATCTCTAAGTAGCAAGGAAGTCCAGATTCTAAAGGACGTTAGAATCCGATAATGTTGTAGGAGAGAAGATAATCCCAAAAATCATGGAATTGTAAGCACGACTTTTGTAGGAAAATATTATGAAGCAGAAAGAGGAAAAATAATCAGAATTTACTATAGATAGCAAAATACACATTATCACACAATCGGCCTATGTTGTGATGAGTTTCCTATTTCGCAGGCTTCCAATGACACTCTAATCCTAAGTACCATTAGATAGAGACCTGCATGGGCCACCACAAAAACATGTCATGCTCCGCTCCCGGATAATCGGGTACGGGTCGATGTCATGCCCGGCCTACACTGTCATTGACAGCGGTAGTGAGCCGTCTAGTCATCAATACCAAGTGTAATCTCATCGCAGCATCTAATCACGGAATCTATACTAACCATCACAGCAATCCACTATATAATTATTACAACTTATACATGAATATCTGGGTACAAAGCCGGTGAAAGATAAATGATACAACAATGACATATAATCAAATACATTCAATCAACTATATACATGAAACTAGCTATCTTAGTATCAAGCGAGCTCCAATGCCAGTCATGCCAATCTAAGGATCCATCTCACCTGTAATCAACGATCTAGTCAAGAAAGGAGCAAAGTACAATATAACTCAATAAAACTCACCATGGAAGATCAATGGAATGGTACAATGTAGCAAGTAGAACTGAATAGAGAAATAATATAATATAATATAAATATGCACTAACTATGTGTACATGTGCAATTGGACGTTATCAACATGTGGGGACTAATATATAATCAGGTATATAAAATATGCTATCAGTCACGAATAATCAGGCATGTCTAATGACAATGCTATCAGTCACGCAATAATCAGGCATGTCTGACGATAATGCTATCAGTCACGCACGAAATGGACTCAAGCATACAGAGTATGCTATCAGACAAGATTTGTCCAATATTAGTCCATCACATGTCTCTAGAATGTCCCCCACCTGACATGAGAAACAATGCAAGCAAGCAATCAATCGAGAACAAGTGAAATAAATGACACGATAACAAGTGTAAGTGCAATGCATGCAATGATGGTAATACTGAGTACATGTACTTGCCTGTTTTTTGGGGTCTTGTCCAAGTCTTCTAAATCACCTAGAATAAAGAATGATATTTTTTTAGAAATCAACTAAATGATGACTATCCAACTACTACTAAAATCTATTCCTAGCTCAAACCCCACCATGACTAATGAATGGGCCTTAACTATATAAGTATAATATACTTGGACACCACTCTGGCAAAGAAAATAACCTCAGTACTATATTCTACTAAGTGGCCATTCTATTTACAATTGTAGGTCCATATCCTAGAGTTGATACTCTATCATATATGGTTTAAACCATTGGCAGTCTACACTGATGACATAAGGCCCATTCCCTTAAATAGCTAGAGCCTAAAGTATTAAGCTAACCCATTGTTCTGCTGAGTGAACCAAGTAACCACAGCCATTGCATAATATGGAATTTCAAAGCCAAGTAATTGTGCAATACTACTGACTATTTGAACTAACGGCTATATTCATGTGGACTGGTCACTGTGTCCGATATCATCCTATTCGTGTCTGCTGGTATACTCGTGTCCGCAGAGCCTAGACACAGGACCCTATCCTTCTAAGCATAGTACCCAACCTGACACTCACACGAATCGACACATTGTAGCATGGTCTCGACACTGGCCTTGTCTCAGAACACGAATTCGTCCAGTTCTTCCCCTCAACAGAACAGAGCACCCCCTCCAATATTCAACTAGTTCATCAGAATGAATCAAAAAATTATACCTGAGCAATACGGTCACTTTAACATCCTTCCACGAGTCCGACACAGTCCTCTTGAGTCCAAAAACTGATAGTAGAGTCCACACGAGCATTCCATCAAATAGTTTATGTGCAAGAATAGAAAGAGTGATTGTGAGTTCGTTTTGAATGGTTCCGACTCCAAATTTGGAGAAATAAGCAAGAATTACTCAAACACTCACCCACGAGTCTTTAGCCAAATCAGAATCTCAAGAATCGATCCAACAACTCACCAAAAATGAAATCAAGAAGAGGAGAAAAGCTAAGGACATTACCTGTACTAGTTCGTGTCAAGGCGTGTCCCTGATTCTTTGAGGCGATCGACCCCGAGTCGTCGATACCGGGAAACAAGACCACAGGAATGGCCGCTTCGCCACTCACAGCAAGAGACGTGGAGAAGCACTCTCCGCCATGGTCCCAAGCTCGATCAAACGATGGTGTCATCGTAGACACGGTCCAGCTGTTGCGAGGAGTCGGACATCGATCTGATGTTTAGGAAGCAGGATCGGTTGAGGTCATCCCGTCATCGATATCGAAGAACCGCATCGCCATGACCAGAGCTCGTCGTCGACAAAAGAAGGGCAGGGAACAATTCAGTAGGGCTTCGCCGTTCTCAAGTCTGAATGAAGAAGAAGGGAACTGGGCTCTATTTAAAGGCAGAGCGTCGGTCAGGCGGCTGGCCGGGCACCTGACCGACGGTTGGGTGGGAAGCTGTAGGTCCTAAAAAATCAAGTTACACCCATCAACAAAGCCATAGAATCAAGAAATACAACTTTCAAATGAACTGTGCAGACATCAGATTGCGCATCATTCAGATTGTGCACACTAGATTGCGCACACTTTCAACTGCGCAAGCTGACGTGGCAATGTCATCATTACCTGACACAATCAAATCTTCTGACAGCTGACAGCACGAAGAACGAGGAGACTGTTCATTTATTGTACCGCACAGTGCTCTAGGACAGCTGTACATACAGCACAATCTGTTTGTAGCGCAATCCATCTCAACGCTATCCATGCTAGCGCAATCTAAGGTCAGCGCATTTCATGTCGCGCACTTCATCACTTCAACTGACAAAAGTACACGTGGCATTTATGCCATCAATTGCTCGTTACGTGGCAACCGTCTACACACGATCATGCACATTTCAATCAAATGATGTCATGTGTCCAAGATAGTCGGCCCACGACCAGACAACTGCCTGCGCAGTCTAAAGTTGCGCAATCCAGTGCCTGCACAATCCAACTTGCGCCATCCAGAATAACTAAAAGTTAGTTATTTCTAGAACTCTATAAATAGAGTTTCAAGTCTTCATTCAAGGAGATCAGACATAAAGTTCAGAAATATCAGAGAGTTCAGGAGTTCTTGCTCAAGTGCTGCTGCATTCTTCCGAAGCTTTTGCCTTCAACTTCAGAGGCTATCGTCTTCAAAGTTCACATCATCCAAGGAATAAAGCAATCGTCTTCTAGATTAGATTCTTACAGTTGTACTTTCCCAGAATTCTTGTAATCTTTACAAAGTTTGTATCAATAAAGTTTCATACTTTTGTTTTTACAAACAAAATGGCGACTCTGCTGGGGACGACTTTCTCCTCCGACGAGGAAGTGACAACTCAATGTGACGTTGCGTCTATCGGGAAGACGCAGAAGACTCTGGTTGTGAAGGTCAACCAGACGGCCTACGAAGCCATGATCAACTCCAGGACCACCCCTCGTACTGCAACAACTTCTGCCACAAGCAAAGTACGCCCAGTGTGGGTCCCTAAGAATGCTGCGCAGTCTGTTCTTTCTGTTAAGAAGACTGCTGCGCAGTCTGCTGATTCTGCCTCTAAGACAGCTGTACATTCTAATGTTTCTGCTATCAAGGATGCTGCACAATCTGCTATTGCAAGTGCACAAGAGACTTCATATGCTGCCCTATCAAGGTGCAAGACTCCTCTGTCTCTGGCGCAGATGGCTGCCAATCTTCCTGCGCAAACCAATACTCCAGCAACTAGAGTGCACCCCAAACACTCTGTGGCCAGAACTCCTGATGTGCAAACCACAGTGTCTGTAGCCAGAACCAGAAAGTCATCTGCCAAAGACTCTCCTGCGCAATCTGCTAGTGCGCCATCAACTCATGCGCAAATTGTGCTTACGCAATCCAAGAGAGACAACCCTTTGGCTAATCTCTCTTCTTCTCACAACAAGGGGAAAAATGCTGCTCCTCTCCAACACCCTGCTGCTCCTGCGCAATCCACTGGGGGTAGTCTTTTGGCTATTCCTCCTCCTCAGAATAAAGGAAAAGGCCCTTTGGTCTTTTCTCAAACTTCCTCGTCTCTTGACTTGGAAGACAACAGAGGAAAATGCTCTTTAGCTAACCCTTCTTTACAAAACAAAGGAAAAGACCCTTTGGTCTTTTCTCAGTCTTTCTCGATTTTTACTATTGAAGATCAAACTGAATGTGCTCCGGCATCAGTCAGTACAAAAAATCTTTTATACAAGGATTCTTTTCTCTATGTTAAATGAACTTGTCCTAATCAGAGAGGTATTCTGCCTACTCCGGTAGCAGAGTTCTAAGATCTCCCAACCCTCAAACTCTCTCGTTCAAGATAGGGCAAATTGTTGGTATCTCAAACGAAAACCCCTGGGGGTGAGTTTGCTGACCTAAGAACTTATCTCAATCGACCAACTTCGATGAAACGCAAACAGCCAATGCCGAAGACCAACCAGCATCAGAAGCAAACTTCCAGGATCAAAAATTCGACACCTATGCCAATAAAATGAGTACTTCCCTGTACACTCAAGGGACAAAACATTTAAAGAACCAGAACCATGTTCCGAATGTGGTCAAAGAACACATCCCTCGAACTTCTTCTCATCCCGTCATTATTCCCGATCTCCGAGAACACCTCAAGCAAAAATGGGACAACATCTCAACACCTCCAGTGCAACCACTTGGACACCATTGTAATCATAAAGTTGTCATCAAGTGTTGTTGTCAGACAATAAGATGATCTGTCTTCGATCGTCTGAACTTTACAACCTCTGAACCTATGTCAGAAGATGAAGACGAAGTTCTGTACGCTTCTGTCAACATGACTTCCAGAGACACTGGGGGTAGGAAGTGCTCCAAGCACGGCAAGCATCGTAGGCCAAGCCAGCGATATTTGGATCTACTCCAAGAATCTTCTGATGGAGTATTCCAACATACCCGATCCCGAAGCCGAGACACAATCGGTCAAAAGAATCTTCAAGATCCTTCTGGTCATCTTCTTTTTTCTCACTCAGGAGATGATTCTTTCTCCGACTATGATGCATACAGCGAAAGTTCAAAACAGACAGTGTCCTCCACTGTACCTAGAGAAGTGACAGCTTATGTTGTCACTGAAGACCCAGATGCTTCCAGTTCAGCAAGTCAAGAACAACGAATAGCTGCATTAGAAGACAAGCTAAAGATAATGGCCGAAATGGTCGCAAGTATGCATTCCATCATTGTGGCCCAACATACAGTACCACCGATCGTACCAGCTGTAAATCCTGAGATCATAGCATCGTCGGTGCCTATCAATGCAGGACTGGGGGTAGCACCTACTCAAGTACCTCCTGTATAAATTCAACCTACACCCAGTCAATCAGGTGCTGGGGGTAGTGCTTATCATGCTGTTCCTCCTCCTAACACCGTGGTTCAGCCTGCTCCTTCTACATCAGTGGAAGATACCAATGAAGCTGTCAAGCTCCTGCGAACTCAGTTCGAAGCTTTCAAGGAGAAGGACAACTTGTAGAGGTTGGGGATCAAGCAGCCCTACCCAGTTGAATGGAAGGAAGTCCTATTTTCTCCGAAATACAAGATCCCAACCATCTCATTGTTTGATGGCAGCACTTCTCCCAGTCAGTTCATTAACCACTTTGAGGTTATGACTGTCCAACTTCAACCAAATGACACTCTTCTTACCGGAGTATTCGTCGGCTGTTTAGCTGGTGTAGCATACGATTGGTATAGAAGATTGCCCGATGGTTGTATCACCTCCTTCTCTGGCTTAAAGCAAATCTTCTTGGAACAATTTTACGAGGGGATCAATGACATGACTATGTCAGCCCTCAACAAAATCAAACAAAGACACAATGAAACTGCTGAGAGTTTCATTGAAAGGTTTCGCCGGGAAGCTTTGAAAATGCCTCCTAGAACTCCGGCTGCTGTTACTATAGATACTTGCAAGGCAAATCTGTTGCCTATCATCAGCATGTGGACAGGGGCTACTCAATTCCAAGACTGGCCATCTTTCATTGTCAACGCTAAAGCCGCTGAAGTTAGCGCCGACAAATTCAAGCAGCTAGGGGTACAAATGTCTAACCTCGACTGGGATGAAATTCAAACATCAGGTGGTGGCAATCATCAGAACAACCGCAAAGAAAAAGAAACTTTGAACATCAATTTGAACAAGAACAAAAAAATCTCTGGCGGTCAACGTAGCTCCCTCTACGTCCACTTCTACTCCTTCGGCACCTCCACCAAGGGAACCTCGTCCTAAAGTAGAATATTCCTTTGATGAGAATGACACTGCTAGCATCTTTGATTGCTTGATCAAAAGTAATAAAATCCAACTTCCAGATCCCAAAAAACCCGATGAAGTCGGTAAGGCTGATCATCCCAAGTACTGTGTCTATCACAGGTTCATCGGACATCCCACTCGAGCATGTTATGTGCTCAAAGGCAAAATACAGGAGCTGGTCAAAGCTGGTGTTGTTACTTTACAGCAAGACGAGAAGACTGTTACTGTAAATATGGTATCAGTTCAGTTTGGTGACTTCCCACCCCAGATGGTACAGCACGGTGTCATTCCTATCCCCAAAGCTACTCTTGAGATTGATAATCTCCCTCCTCCACGAAGTGAAGGTCTTGTCCCCTTGTCTCTTGACAATGGCGAGATTATGTGGATTCATTCGGATCTTGCTTCATAGTTTGAAGTTTCCTCTTCCTCCAAGAAGAAAGATCGTTCCAAAGGCAAGACAAAGATTTGCAATATGGTATCTTTTGACCCCATAGTTGATGAAGAAATCTTGCTGGGCACCAGATCAGGGAAAGCTTATCTAAAGGATTACCCCGAAGCTCAAGAGAATCCTACTTCTTTCTCTGAGCCTGCTCCAATGCAGCCTACTTCTATTGAGGATATTCCTACTGCATCTTCATCGGTTATAGTGTCTATTCCTCCCAAGCCGACGGTCGCTGACAAAGGCAAACAGCAAGTCCGCTTTGACAAACCTTTGAAGACGTCAGCTCCCTCCGGACTTGAAAAACCTTACAACTTTGACATCCTAGCTCAATTGGCTAATACACCGGCCCGGTTGTCCATCTTCGAGCTCTTACGCCTCTTCAAAGAGACTCGGAAAACTCTGAGCGAGGCTCTTATGCAAGCTGAAACCTGTTTAGCCCTGCTAAAGAAGCCGGAAGCAGAACCAGTCTCTTGCCTCCATTTTTATAGTGTGTTGGAGTTAATTTCAAACATAACTTTCACACAAGATGACATGTTGATGGAAGACAATAGGCACGATCGTCCTCTCTACTATACAGGATACGTCGACTCGATGAAAGTCGATCGTATTCTGATAGATCCAGGCTCTGCTCTCAGCATTATGCTAAAGACAATGTTGGATGTGCTGAAAATTCTAGTACATAGTCTCTCCAGTACAATCACCACCATCCCTGGGTTCAATCAGGGAATGAGTGAGCCTTTAGGCAAGATTCGCCTAAAACTCCAAATAGGCAATCTTTGCACAAAGGTTACCTTCTACATCATTGACAACCACGGTTGTTCCTACAATGCTTTGCTGGGAAGACCATTTCTACACGAGCATAAGATTGTCCCTTCGACTCTCCATCAATGTTTTAAATATATTGATGACAATGGAGAGGTACAAAAGGAAGTTGCTGATCTCTATCCTTTCAAAGGCATAGAAGCATACTACAACGATGCTCGTATGTACAAGGATGAATTCATGAAGGTTATCCTGTCTTTGGACACTGAAGAAGAGCAAGAAACAGTGCCTAATGATACCCTTATCATTCCTGTCAAAGGACGTATTTCTCATCCTCAATCCTCCAAGCCACTGGCTATTCACTTGCCAGTCCAGACGCAATCTACTGATGATGATCAGAACAAAAGGGAGCTCACCTCTTCTGAGCCACTTGTTATCGACTTACGTCGTAACAAGGAAAAAAGACAGCTCACCTCTTCTGAGCCACTTGTTATTGATCTATCTCATAACAAGGAGAAAAGGGAGCTCACCTCTTCTGAGCCGCTTGTTATCGACCTCCGTCGTAACAAAGCCAATCCTCCTCCACGTTCTTCTTCTCCCCCTCTTGTAATCAATTTGACCAAGCCTGCTAAGGCTGAAGGTCCTGCTGTAAATACCAATGTACAAATCAATAAAAAAACATCTACTTTCCAGTATACTGATGTCATTTATCATGCTAAATGCTATTTGGATATGTTAGATAGCTTTCAGTCATTTACCATGGGAGTTCTGCAATCTCTTCAAACTGAAGTCTTATTTGAACACCCAAAGGATTCATATCGTATTGTTCCCGCTCGTAAGAAAGGCGAGAGTCCAATACTTTTTAGTAAAGGACCGGAACAACAATTCAGCTATACGGATGATAGCAAAGTTAACGACACGGGGCATCTTCAACTCCGACGTTACAGTCAACAATCAAAAGACATCATCCGAAAGATGGGTTACGACTTCAAGAGTGGCCTCAACTACGATAAAGGTAGAAAAACTCCTCTCCGTACGGCTGTTCTACAAGGAAAGTCAGAGATGTATTACAGTAGGACCAAAAGAGGTCTCAGATATGCTTCACCTCCGATATTATCCCCAGCAGGCTCTGAATCCGATAGTGAGGAGCGTTCTAACTCTTCTGATTCCAGATCATAGGATTCTGACACCAGCATTGGTCAAGTCCATCGGCTGACTGTATCTTCTAACATGGTCTCCGTCGAACTTCCAGAAGGTTATGACGAGGATATTGAAGAAAGCTCTGAAACAGATCCTTGGGCTCAACGAATGGATACCCAATGGGAACTCCGATTCGAACAAAGAGAACCTCCTACCGAAGATCAGTTAGTTCAAATTGACGTAGGAGAGAGCGGGTCACCTCGTCCAATATTTATTAGCAAGAACCTCCTCGAGGCAGATAAACAAGAATTAATTCTTCTGATTAAAGAATACATTGATGTCTTTGCCTGGAGCTATGAAGATATGCCAGGACTGGATCCTAAAGTAGCTACTCACAAATTGAACATCCTGTCGAATGCAAAACCGGTCAAACAACAACAATGGCATTTCAAGCCAGAAATGATTGATGCAATCGACGATGAAGTCAAAAAGCTTATTGCTTGTGGCTTTATTCGAGAAGAACAGCATCCTGATTGGGTAGCTAATGTTGTCCCAGTTCTAAAGAAAACCGGCGAAGTTCGAGTCTGCATCGACTTTTGGGATCTTAATGAAGCATATCCAAAAGACGAATTTCCTCTCCCTATCACGGACGTCATGATTGACAACACTCGTGGGTTCAAAAGAATATCTTTCATGGACGGATTCTTCGGATACAATCAGATTCGGATGAATCCTAAAGATGAGAATCATACTTCTTTCCGTACTCCTCGCGGAGTCTACTGCTACACTGTCATGCCATTTGGTCTCAAGAACGCTGGTGCAATTTGCAAATGAGCCATGAGTACCATCTTTCGAGATCATCTGTGCAAGACTGTCAAATGCTACGTCGATGATATTGCTGTCAAAAGTCGTCTAAAGGAAGATCACATCCACGACTTGAGAACTATCTTCAACCTCATGCGCCAATATCAACTCAAAATGAATCCCACCAAGTCATTCTTGGGTGTATCTAGTGGCAAATTTCTCGGCTTTGTCATTACCTCTAAGGGTATACACGTGGATCCTGAGAAGATCAAAGCCATTCAAGCGATGCGTCCTCCACGCAACCTAAAAGAGCTACGAGGATTCCAAGGTCGACTTGCGTACATCAGGAGATTCATTTTGAATCTGTCTGGACGCTGCAGACCATTTACTCAACTAATGAAGAAGGGTGTTTCTTTCATTTGGACTGAAGAATGTCAACGAGCATTTGACGACATAAAGCGATATCTCATGAACCCACCAGTCTTGGTGCCATCGATCTCTGGCATACCGTTCTTAATGTATATCCGTGCTATGGATAATTCAATGGGTGCTTTACTTGCCCAAAAGAACAAAGAAGGCCACGAACAGGCAATCTACTACCTCAGTCGTATTATGATTGGTGATAAACACCATTATAGTCCGGTCGAAAAAGAATGCCTAGCTCTTATGTTTGTTGTTCAGAAGACTCGACATTACATCATTGGCCAAACTATTCATGTCATATCCCGAGTTAATCCTCTTCGGGTACTGATGAAGAAACCTAGCACACTCAATTCTTGTCTGGCTACATGGGCCATTCTGCTAGCCCAATATGACATGGTATATGTTCCTCAAAAGTCTGTCAAAGGTCAAGCACTGGCGAATTTCTTGGCAGCTCATCCTGTTCCAGAGACATCCAAACTTTATGATGAAATTCCAGACGAGACATTGGAATCAAATATGATCTCCGAAGAATTTCCTACTTGGCGTCTATTCTTTGACGGTGCATCCAGGATTGGATCCAATGGTGCCATTGTCGCAGGAGTGGGAGTTGTCCTTGTTTCTCCAGACGGGTCAACTATTCAAAGAGCTTACTCCTTAGATGAACCTTGCTCCAACAACGTAGCAGAATACAATGCTCTACTTATTGGCCTTCAGCTGGCTAAACAACTGGATGTCGAGTATCTTGAAGTCTATGGTGACTCCAAGCTGGTTGTTAACCAGGTTAGAGGAACCTATGAAGTTTGCCATCAAGATCTAGTGCCTTACTTTGAAGCAGCAATCAACATGGCTACATCATTCAAAGCCTTCTTCATCGAATATGTACGCCGAGCTTGCAATACTGAAGCAGACGCTTTGGCTAATCTTGCAGCAGTCCTAGCCATCCCTATTGAAAGACAGCAGGTGGTGGTTATCTCTAATCGGGAATTATTCTGCGTAAAAAACAATCGTAATATTGAGTTCAGTAATCTTACTGAAGTCAATGTTATCAATGAAGATTGGAGAACTCCCTTCATCGACTTCGTAGTTCATGATATACTCCCTGAAGATCCCAAGGAGGCTACGAGTATTCGTCGGCAGTCTCTCCGATTCTATTACAATCAAACCACCAAGACTCTTTATCGGCGGACTTATGACGGTCTTCTTTTACGCTGCCTTGCTGGTGATGAAGCGAAGCAAGTATTACGTGAAGCTCACGACGGTGTCTGCGGAGCACATCAACCCGGTCCTAAGCTACAGGATCGTATCCGACGCATGGGTTATTACTGGCCCTCTATGGTTTCTGATGCCATCGAATATGCAAGGAAATATCGAGCTTCTTAAATCCATGCAGACTTCATTCATCAACCATTAGAGTACCTACATCTGACGGCTGCTTCATGGCCTTTTGAAGCTTGGGGCATGGACATCATCGGTCCTATTAATCCTCCTTCTTCTAGAGGACATCGGTTCATATTGGCAATAATCGATTACTTCTCCAAATGGGCTGAAGCTATACCTCTAGCTGAAGTCAAAACCAGCAGTGTCATCAACTTCGTTAAACACCATGTCATCTATCGATTTGGTGTACCTCGAAGAGTCATCTACGACAATGGACCACAATTCATCAGCCAGAAGTTTACGAGATTCTGCGATGATCATCGGATTGACAATGTTGCTTCTATAGCCTATAATCTTGTCGCTAATGGATTAGCTAAAGCTTTCAATAAAACTATTATCAAGCTCCTCAAGAAGTTTATATCTACTAACAAACGAAACTGGAGTGAAAAGCTTGGTGAATGTCTTTGGGCCTATCGCACTACGGTCCGCAATCCCACAGGTTTTACACCTTTCTCTCTGGTGTACGGTTGTGAAGCAGTTCTTCCTCTAGAACTTCAAATTCCTTCTTTAAGGATTGCCATTGCTAATGAACTCACTACAGAGAATAACGAACTTTTTCGACTTCAAGAATTAGAAGCGCTCGATGAAAAGCGGCTATTGGCTCAACAGCATATTGAGTTATATCAAGCCCGTATCTCGAAGACTTTCAATCGCAAAGTTAAAGTCAGAGCCTTTCAGCAAGGAGAACTTGTTCTAACAGTAAGACATCCTATGACAATGACTCACTCGAGCAAAGGCAAGTTCGATGCAAAGTGGGAAGGACCTTATGTTGTCAGCAAAGTCTTTTCGAATGGAGCTTATCAACTTTCAGAGTTAGATGGTCGAGTTGCAATGATGCCTATCAACGGCAAATTCCTTAAGAAATACTATGTATAAATGTAACAGAGATTTTATGTAAATAAGATCAGACAGTTCATAAATAAAGTTTGATTTTTATTTCATCATCAACGATGCTACATGATATCAAGGAAGGTCAATATCGTCCTTCTCAACATCGGGACGCGGACCACTGCCATCCTTATCAAAGACATAATCAGCAAAAGAGTCGAGGACATTCTTGCTCGAGCCTACCAGGAACCTGCAAGCAGCCATCCTCATTGCTTCTTCCTCTTTAGTCTTTCCTGGTTCAAGCAGAAAGTCCAGGATATCCTGCGGTGGTTTGGGTACAGACGAGCCTTCACCTATCTCTGTCTGCTTTGGCTGGATTGGATCGGCAGGACGTTCTTCAGTGTCCACTTCAATCTTCGGAACAATTTCAGCCTTCTTGGATGCATCTCCGGACGACACCTTTATATTGAAAAGTAGAAATGATCATTCTTTCCAGATTTTTGTTCTATTTATAGGCGAAGATTCTTAAAATAACGAAACGACACATTCATCCGACGGTTTATCCGTTCATCATCATCTGACGGTTCGCCCGTTCATTCACCCGTTCATTATCATCATCTGACGGTTCACCCGTTCATCATCATTTGACGGTTCGTCCGTTCATCACCATCCAACGGTTCACCTGTTCATCCGACGGTTCACCCGTTCATTTGACGATTCACCCGTTCATTCAATTCATCATCATCCAACGGCCCATCCGTTCATTCCGACGATTCATTTCGTTCATTTATTTCATTCACACATTTTGACGATTCATTTCGTTCATTTATCCACATCAGCAACTTATCGTCCTCGATTAAGTTGTCTATTTGAAATAATAATATTCGACAATTATATTCTGCCACGTCCACGTTACCTCTGAGCAGATATAATGAATATAATTATTTTCTAAAATCGAGAAATATATCATGTCCTGTACCTCTGAATATATTTTCTATCGCTATTATTTATATCTGAATAAGATATGCAAAAAATAATAGAGCCACAATAAAATGTCTTTTATTGATCAAAATTTAAGACATTACATACATAGCATAAAGAAAGACAAAAAGATACAAGATGTTCTTTCTATTGAGACGGAGGCGTCATCAGATTAGCAATCTGTTGTTTCAGAATCTGCAACCGTTCTTCGCGAGATGCCATCACTCTCCTCCTGGCCTCTTCCATCCCAGATTCTTTATTAAAAGCGGGCATGGTTACCATTCGGCGAGTGATTTCAGCGTCATGAGCTGCTACATACTCGTCTATTTTCTGAGTTAGAGCACCAAGTTGTTGGACTGCAGTCTGATGCTCGGTAACTTTATTTTCCAGTTCCTCTTGGAGACGAGCAATCTCCACTCTCAGCTCGGCAATTCTTCTCTCTTTTCTCTCAGCAGTTGAGGTCACTGATTCCAACTTGGAATTATACTCAGCAGATTTAGTAGAATAGGCATCCAAGAGATTCTGGAAGTTCACTCTTTCAACTGCAGCTGCCTGAGCCATCTGTTCAAACTCTGCTTGTACTAAGGGTTCTACTTCTCCCTTATTGAGCTCTTTATAGTTCTTTATTGAAGCTTCTAGCTCATTTAATATGTGGTCAAGGAAAGTGGCCTGGGGCTCGTCACCTTGCTCCCGGATAGCCTTTACTAAGAAAGAGGTCGGACCTCTAACCATGTAAAAATTAGCGTCTTCTTTGTCCATCATTCTATTGATCAAAGGCCCCAAGGACTCGAAGAAGCATTTGGTGAATGATTGGATGACAAGCTGATTAATCGCCAGAGCACCAGGAGTCGCAGCTACTCCTGTTGATGACGAGGCAGAAGGACGTTCAGTTTCTCGAACAGTAGGCTCTTTGAATAGAGGAGCTAGAGTAGAGCTAGTCGCTTCTCCTGGTTGTTCCTCTGCAAAATTAAATATTATCATTTTGCCTGTCATTTGCTATTGTAAAAAAGAATCGAAAGTGAAACAGTCTTACCATGATTCGATCCAGAAACAGGCCTATCATCGGTTGGTACAGATTCTAGTTGAGCAGAAGTAGCCTCAGACACTATTGCCTGACTACTTCCTGCTTCGGAGCCATAGGATAAATTGCGACTGCTACTAGGAATTGTCGTCGCCAGTACTATGTCCATGCATGCTGGAGGAGCAGGAGAAGATCCGGGTTCTGCATGGATAAGTATAAAGATGTTAGCTATCAAGCTATTTATTAAAAGAAGATCGCTAATTTCATTACAATACCTTCGGGAGCAACAACTGGAGTTTCCTCTAAAGCCACTTCTTCATCAGCAATCTTCTCTGGAGATATCGGCACCTCAGCCTCCTTTTCAGGAGTCAGAGTGCCATCAATAGCTCGAGGAGATGTCTGGATCTCAACATCCTCTTCTGAATTTTGTGTCTCATCAATAGCCTCTGATGAGGTGCTCTCCTCGTTCTCACTGTCCTCGGGAGCCTCTTCATTAGCAGCAGCAGCGGCATGATCAGTTGCTTCTTGACAATCAAAGTCACAGTCATATAAAGCTTCGATCATCAAACGATCCTCTTCCTCGCGAATTGCTCCTGGTGTAGCAGGAGATTGAGTCGGGGATTGTAAAGCTTCATGCTCTGTCTCATCAACATTTTCTCTGGGTTCTATGGCCTCATTTCTCTGCTCGATCTCTTCCCTCCGTTCTGGACTAGGAGTTTTATGCCCAGACTCAGAAACAGGGGTAGGAGATGGTAGGGTGATTCCAGCCACATCATTCATCACTACCGAAGACAAAATTTGCCTTGAAGGAGAAACTGTTATCTTCTTTCTTTTGTGAGCTAACTTCTTTCTTCTATGTAGAGGCCTCTCAGGGCTCTCTATGTTTACTACATCGACTTGTTTCTGAACAGAGGTCGGTGTAGCGGCTTCATCTCGAGTGAACTCAGCTAATTGTCTAGATTGCGATCTGGTGGTAACCTTCTCTGAAGAATGTTCCAAGATCAATTTTTTCTTCATAGCTGGGGAAGAAGGCTCTTCTCTCATTCTCTTCTTCTCCTTGACCGGAGACTTAACAACCTTCAGAGAAATTCTTAAAGGTTGATTAACTTCCTCTTAGAAATTAGCTTCTCTGGAAGCTTCCAATGGGTCGTCCACTGGCTCATGTTCTTCATCGTTATTGGAAGCTAATGTGTCAGTCGCTCTTCTCTTTAGACGATTTGTTGTTGCAAAACTATCAACGAGGCTATAGTTTTCAGCAAATGTATTTGCAGCTGTATAAAACTGTGAATAAGTATACAGCATTCTTGGACCAGCATCGGTTCTGTTTGGCATCGAGAACACAGTCTTTGTGTCTCGAGCATTATAGTAAGCCCAGGCCCGGGCACCATCGATCAAATAACCTTTTTCTTGTAGGCACGTGATGGCGTTACCTACGTGAAACTGGTCATATCCAAACTGACGAGCAAAGCAGCTCGGCAGATATGGTTCAAGGAAGCATTTTTCTTCAAATCTGTATACTAGATAGGATGGTCTGATTGTCTTCAGCCATTCAAAAGATACTCGACCTATTGGCTGCCTCTCCAGGTCAATCAGATTTGCTGCCATATGCTCATAACCAGTTGGAGGGGGAGTGCAAAGAAAATTCCATCCTTTGCCGAGGTTCAGGGTTCGTCTGCAGTCTCTCAAACTAGTATATATCCATCTGCTCTGTGAAAATCTGCATAGAAAACTGCCACCAACTGCTCCCATGGCAGGGTTCATCAATGATGGATGATGCAAGAGCAACCATCCGAATAAGTATGTATAAGGTAACTCCAGTCTAGGGAAGTTCACCTTATCACCCTTGCACTTGATCATAGAATCAACATATAGACGAAGACCCGCGTTTATACTACAGGTCATTGCTGAAAGTAAGTCCATCCGGTAGCCAAAGATTAACCGGACAGCAGCAAAAAGAACACCGCGATGGAAGCGGTCTACTGCACTTGCTCCAGGCACGACGAATCTACGTAGCCAGTACGTCAAGAATCCTGCTAGCTGGGCTTGTTTGGACATGGACCTGTAGCCCATTCTTATGAAGCTCTCCACAAATTCTCCAGCTTTAAGAGGAGGATATTGGTATTCATCATCAACTCTGATATCCTTTCTCTTATTATCCTTCATCAGTTTTATAACTTCACTGTTGCTGAGGGGATTGAAGAAATCAGAGTTACATGGGTCATGATCTTTTGTCTTCTTCTCGATAATGCGGTTGAGAAAAAGATAAGTCAACCATTTAGATGAATAGCATGTGCCAGCAGAGCCACTTTGGTAATACAAAGAGCAGATGTTATAATGGCACAGGAGCTCATCAAAGACTTCCACCATCTTTGAATTCTCTCGACGAAGTCTATCTAATTCGTCATTGGTTGGGACGTACTCCTCGTAAGGCAACTCACCCATTGGTAAATATGAGATATACTTTATCTCATGTAAAGCCAAGCCCATCTTCCCGCAGGGCGTCATAAACGTCCCTGTCCTGTAGTTGTACCTCTCTGCTAGAGCCAAAAACAGATGAGGATTTGGAAAGAAGCCATATACAGTAGCGTGAACCGCATTATACAGCTCAATTTCTCTGAGTTTATCTTCAAACTGGACCAGTATCCAGTTGGCAATACAGCTCCATCTTTTGATCTCTGGGTTTACCAGACCTATCAACCGGATGTCTTGATCCGGATATTTACCCTCTGCTTTGGCATACTCGTTGGCGAAAATCGGTGTCCTTACCGGTAGCAGCAAAGACGAGTTCTCGGGGGGAATACAACCTAGCTTCAACCCCCTCAATAAAGTGCTGTGTCGTTCAGAAGAACTGTAGAACATGTCCCTGTTGTTCGGACCTTTCTTAACACAAATTTTTTCGGTCCGTGCCTGTTGCAAGGAAGTAATGTCCCATTCCATCCTCCTAGGATGGCTCGCATGAGCATACCTTGCTAATGGAAGGCATCTAGCTATGACTGGCAACTGTATCAATTTCTCCTTCCATTGGAAAGTTCTCAACTCAACTCTTGGTCTTGGTTAAGAACTTTTATCAATGGCGTCTCCAAAGAGGAACATGGGCTTCTTATGAGTGACAGCGTCAGCAGATTGCAAAGGCTGTCCATTTATCAAGCTTAGCAGAGTCTCGTTATCCTGTGCTATCAAAATGGCCTGGCAAGAAGAAGAAAGTGCATATTGTGGTGGAAATAGTACATGAGATAAATCTTCTTTGAAATTTGGCTCAGATAAAGTTTCTACAAATGTTTCATATTCAGGATCTTCTCTGGTATCAACTGCATCCAACAGAAGAAAGCAGAATTTAGTACAAGTCAAAGTCAGAAATTCTGTCATCAGATTGCGCAGATATCAGACTGCACAAGCATCAGATTGTACAGATATCAGACTGCACAAGCATCAGATTGCACAGATATCAGACTGCACAAGTATCAGATTGTGCAGATGTCAGATCGCACAAACGTCAGATTGTGCTGACAATCTCGCGCAAATCAGCCGATTGCGCTAACTTTTACCAGCACAATTCAACCGATTGTGCGAGAAGATATTCTTCATAAAAATAAAGAATAATGGGTTCGTGCAACCAAAACCCTAAAAAGGATGGCGCAGTATAATCATATCCCTAAAAAGAGATGGATTTTGAAGATCAGTGAAGTCAAAAAGTCCTAAAAAGGGGTTTTCGTTTGGGTTGCCTACCGCACAAAGCAGGGTGTGCAGTCTCGTGACGGGAAGGACGAGGCACAACCCTAGCCGAAGACTTGGCTGGGGCCTTGCCCTTGTCGGCGGCGGAGGATCGTCTTGGGGCCATGAGATCGACGGAGAAGAAGGCTGAAGTCGGAATGAGCTCAGGGGTTTTTCTCTCTCAAAACACAAGAAAGCAAGTAAAGAACAAATTGAAGGATCGAGAGAACTATTTATAGTTTTTCAAAGAGAAACGGCCGCCACGGATTGCGCCGAAAAAGTAGGAGTCGATTCATCCGATTGCGCAGACAGTTCATGTGCAACTGGATTTAAAATTCAAAATTCAAAATATTTCAAAATTTTGAATAAATTCAACTTTCGAAAACTTTGAAGGGGGTCTTGTAGGTCCTAAAAAATCAAGTTGCACCCATCAACAAAGCCATAAAATCAAGAAATACAACTTTCAAATGAACTGCACAGACATCAGATTGTGCATCATTCAGATTGCGCACACTAGATTGCGCATACTTTCAACTATGCAAGCTGATATGGCAATGTCATCATTACCTGACACAATCAAATCTTCTGACAGCTGACAGCACGAAGAACGAGGAGACTGTTTATTTATTGTGTCGCACAGTGCTCTAGGTCAGCTGTACATATAGCACAATCTGTTTGCAGCGTAATCCATCTCAGCGCCATCCATGCTAGCGCAATCCAAGGTCAGCGCAATTCATATCGCACACTTTATCACTTCAACTGACAAAAGTACACGTGGCATTCATGCGATCAATTGCTCGTTACGTGGCAACCGTCTACATACGATCATGCGCATTTCAATCAAATGATGCCATGTGTCCAAGATAGTCGACCCACGACCAGACAACTGCCTGTGCAATCTGATGTTGCGCAATCCGGTGCCTGCGCAATCTAACTTGCGCCATCCAGAATAACTAAAAGTTAGTTATTTCTAGAACTCTATAAATAGAGTTTCAAGTCTTCATTCAAGGAGATCAGACATAAAGTTCAGAAATATCAGAGAGTTCAGGAGTTCTTGCTCAAGTGCTGCTGCATTCTTCCGAGGCTTTTGCCTTCAACTTCAGAGGCTATCGTCTTCAAAGTTCACATCGTCCAAGGGATAAAGCAATCGTCTTCTAGATTGGATTCCTACAGTTGTACTTTCCCAAAATTTTTGTAATCTTTACAAAGTTTGTATCAATAAAGTTTCATACTTTTGTTTTTGCAAACAGCAGCGACCGTTATAATCCGACGATCGGGGAGAGTTTGGTGGTTGATGATCGACGGTGGAGATGAGATAGGTAGTTAGGTGGTTAGGGGAGGAAGCTTCTGGAGAACCCTAGAATTCTTGGCCTCACTGTCGTCGTCGCCGTCGCCGTCGCCGTCCACTACAGCGGAGGGAAATGGAGGGAATGGAAGAATGAGTTTGAATGGAGAAATAAATGGAATGGTTTTAAATACAACGGCTACTGCTAATCGGGTCTGTGGGTTATCGGGTTCGGTCAACGGGTCTGGATCTGATTGTGGATCCGCACCCAAAGTCAGAATTAATGAGCTGGGTCTTAAAAGAATGGTTGAAATGGGTCAGACTGGCCCATTATAAGTTGGGCTGGGAATTGGTTGAATGGAAAATGGTTTAGGAACTAAGAAATAGTAAGAAATACTTAATGATAATTTAGTTCAAGATAATTAAAATAATTTAAAACCTTTAGTTAGAAAAATTAAACCTTTAAAATAACTAATAAAGAATTCAACAATAATCTTCAATATTGGAAAATAAATCTCAGTATTGAAAATTAACTTAAAATATTCTAACAATAAGGAGAGAAACAAAATGATTTAAAATAGTTTAATTAGACAATCATTCACGCAAAATAAGAAAAGATTTTAATAAGACCAAAATAAAAGTACTATCAGTATTCATAAACCTAATTTCTAGGAAAGTGGGATTACAGTACTCCATACAAGCGAACTGTCTGCTGCATATATAGCTCCGCTAACTTCTCGGTGGAAAGCCCCACCTTGAAGGGTATGAAGTGCGTACACTTCGTCAGCCTGTCTACGATGAACCAAATGGCATCCTTCCCTCCTTGGGAACGAGGAAGCCCTGAGATGAAGTCCATCGTAATGTGTTCCCACTTCCACTCTGGAATGGGTAACGGCCGCAATAGACCAGCTGGCCTCTGGCGCTCCGCCTTGACTTGCTGGCAAACTATACATCTCGAAATAAAATGGGATACATCTCTCTTCATCCCGTGCCACCAAAGATGTTCCCGCAAGTCACGGTACATCTTGTTGGCACCAGGGTGAAAAGAATATCGAGATCTATGCGTCTCCTGCAAGACTGCCTCTATCAGCTCTCCATTCGGTACGCACAACCGGCTGCCATGCCTCAAGGATCCATCCTCTGCTATGGTGAAGTCATCCAGCAATCCAGCTAAAGTCTGGGCTCGAAGTCTGCGAAGGCTCTTATCAGTAGACTGTGCCTTCCTGATCTGCTCCATCAAACCTGACTGAATGTCAAGCGCCATCATCTGTATCACTGATCCTGGCCGAACTATCTCGATACCGAGCTTCTCCAGATCTTTCCGCAAATGCCGATCTATTATCAGATACCATGCCATCGGATGCCTGCTCAGCGCATCCGCCACCACATTTGCCTTTCCGGGGTGATACTGTAAATCGATGTCGAAGTCCTTCATCAACTCCAACCATCGTCTTTGCCTCATGTTCAGCTCTTTCTGCGTGGACACATACTTCAATCTCTTGTGGTCAGTAAAGATTTCCACACGCTCTCCGTATAAGTAGTGTTTCCATAACTTAAGTACAAAGATCTCCGCAGCTAACTCTAGGTCACGGGTAGGATAGTTTCACTCATGAGTCCGTAATTGCCTAGATACATAAGCAATCACTTTCCCATGCGGCTGTAGGACACATTCTAGCCCCTTTCCCGAAGCATCGCTGTATATGGTGAAACCTCCAGACCCTGAAGGTAAGGTCAGAACTGGAGCGGTCGTCAGCCTCTTCTTCAGCTCCTCAAATGCTGCCTGGCAGTCCTCTGACCAAATGTACTCTGCGTCCTTCCGCGTCAGTTTTGTCATGGGTTCAGCTATCCTAGCAAAGTCCTGGAAGAACTTCCTATAATAGCCTGCTAAACCCAGAAAGCTCCTGATCTCTAAAACTGACGTCGGAGCCTTCCATGTCTCAACGGCAGCAATCTTCCTGGGATCCACCGAGATCGCCTCTCCAGTAACTATATGACCGAGAAACTCCACTCGGTCCAAAAAGAACTCGCACTTCGACAATTTGGCAAACAACCTCTCCTGCCTCAGAATCCCCAAAACTGTCCACAAGCGCTCTGCGTGCTCCTCCGGCATCTTCGAGTATATCAGGATGTCGTCGATGAATATTACGACGAACTTATCCAGATACTGGTGAAATATCTTATTCATCAAATTCATAAAGACAGCTGGCGTATTTGTGAGACCAAATGGCATCACCAGAAACTCGTACTACCCGTACTTCGTGTTGAACGCCGTCTTCTGGATATCTGCAGCCCTGACTTTCATCTGGTGGTAACCGGATCTCAAATCTATCCTGGAAAACACCTTCGCCCCACTCAACTGATCGAACAAATCATCTATCCTGGGCAGAGGATATTTGTCCTTAATGGTGATGGTATTCAACGCCCGGTAGTCAATGCACAACCGAACTGTACCATCCTTCCTCGACACAAAGAGCAATAGCGCTCCCCATGGAGAAGCACTAGATCAAATGAAACCCTTTTTCAACAGGTCATCAATCTGCTCCTTCATCTCAACGGCCTCCTTGGGGTTCACTCTATAGCAAGCCCGAAATACTGGTGATGAACCCGGTACTAAATCTATAGTGAACTCCACATCTCTGTCAGGGGAAAGTCCTGGAAGATCCTCTGGGAATACATCCACAAACTTCCTAATGATAGGGTATGGCGGTGCTATCTTCCCAACTGTCGCACAACAGTTCGGCTCTAGGCTGATCTCTGGCCCTGTCCTCCTGACACTGAATGGTGTCATGCCTGGGGGACTGAACAGAATACTACCCTCATGAAAGTCTATAGCTGCATGGGCATAGCTAAGCCAGTCCATCCCCAATATGATATCATACCGGGTAATGGCATCACAAAGAATCGTTCCCTAAACTCTCTTCCGACTATAGTAATAGAGCATCTATAGATAGCTCTAATGGGCACTGGTCCGCCTTCCGTCATTACTCTACTCATCTCCTCGGTAGGTATAGCTACTAAGTGGTGTTTATGCATAAACTCTAACGACAGGAAGCTATATGATGCACCAGAATCAAACAAGCATAGAGCTAGAAAAGTATGCAAATAAATATGACCTGTGATGACGTCAGCCAAATAATCTGGTTCCGAAACCTGCTCCGGCTTCGGATCAAGAGCTAGACTATAAGTCTTCTCCTGGGGTCCCTTCTGCTGCTGCAGATGTTGCCCAAACCTCTGCTGCTGAGTCGGAAGCGGCGGTTCTCTAGTTGGTGGTCCGGCACCTGGTACTCTCGCTAGGCAGTCTCGAAGCTGATAGGTGGCAGACCCACAAGCTAAACACTTCTCCAACCTCTTCCTACAGATGAAAGCGTCGTATCCTGGCCTTTTACAGAATGCACACAAAGCTCCCTTCTGCTGCTGTCGGGGTCCCGGGGCTCTAACTGGCGGGGTCGGATGATGTGGTACGGGAGGACGATATGTCTGCTAGTGCGGCGTCGGTGCTCTCGGCTGGAAAGCCTGACGCTTGGACGGTCCCTCGAGGTGTACAGAAGCTGGCCTCTTGCAAGACAGAAGACGCTCCTCTATGCTCCGGGCCAACTCTAGGCTCTGGTAGTAGTCAGTCGTCACGACCCACACCCGCTTTTTTGGACGCGAGCACGTGAGCAAGCCAGCTACGTATCGATCGGACTCCAGCCCTACTCGAATACGTAAACGCTGTTAAGGCTATGGTATACTACCAAATCATGGCAAGCAAATCTATATCTCAATCTACAATAAGAATATGAAACATGAATGAACACTATGGGTCGTGGTCTGCAGCCTACTAGCATAAATGCCCTATAAGACTCTAAAGGAAATAACAAGAGTCTAAAACTGAATCAAGAAACATGATATCTCATGATAAGGAATGTAAAGCACGAGCGGATAATAAACACGATAATGATACCTAAATCCCGCAAGAACCGCAAATCCTTCGTCATCCAGAACTACTAGCTAACTCCATACAATCGCTAAACCTGAGGAGATCATCAGGTCCTCAGAGGATATAGCAAGATACATAATATACATGCCTATCTAAAAGTTTTATCATGCACAAGAAATAAACAAGAAAGAACAAGGACAAGACAAATGACTATGAACACGAACACGAATACGAATACGAACACGAACACACGAACACTAGAACAACTACGCATAAATGAACTGCCGGATGAACGATAATCACGAGATCAATGGAAGAATCAAACCATCATCCCGAGTGTGGACTCACTGGTTTGAACCAAAACACTAACCCTCGTCCCGAGTGTGGACTCTCTAGTTAGTACTAACCCTCGTCCCGAGTGTGGACTCTCTGGTTAGTTCACGGCAAGGCACCCTCGTCCCGAGTGTGGACTCTCTGGTGCAAATACTACATCCTCGTCCCATGTGTGGACTCTCTGATGTAAACACCCTCGTCCCGAGCGTGGACTCTCTGGTGCAAGTCAAGTCTACACCCTCATCCCGAGTGTGGACTCTCTGGTACAAATAATCGACATCCTAGTCCCGAGTGTGGACTTACGGATGTAAACAGATCTAAAAAAACACCCTCATCTCGAGTGTGGACTCTCTGGTGTCAAGGAAACAATATCAAGGATTTAGCAGTTCAAATACACGTACTCGTTCTATGACACGACTCAAGCAAGGTACTGACGAGAAACTCCAAGTGTGAACCACAAGACCAAACATGGACACGGCTATATGCAATAAAAACAACTCAAAAATAATATAATACGAGAAGCACATGTCCATAAATAATCAAAATTGGAAAATAAAATACAATGCATGTAAATAAAACTGTAGAGGGAGGCAAGGTATACTTGCCTGGAGGTTGCACGAAGATCCCACAAAATATAGTCAACTGGTGAGCCAAATAAGTCCACATCTCACAACTGTCTCCGAAAGCAGAAACAAATATTTCCAACATTCTTAGAATAGTCAAATTAGCTAGGATTGCCTGTTCTTAAGTCCAATTCTGGACACAGGGGCAAAACGGTAATTTTGGGCCAAAACGGTGTCCGCCGTTGGACCCGCTTTGCACCGAAAAATGTGCCAGAGTCAATGATCTCTAAAGTCGTCAAACTACATGTCTACGAATCCAGTTTTCAGATACGAACCCAACCGTATGTCCAGAGTTGGATTCCGACGGGCCGTGCACAAAATCACCCGTTGAATCGGACCGGAGGACCCGCGATACGGCAATTTTATCAACTGTCTCAGAATCAGACCAAACTTGGTATACAGGACCAGAAAAATGAAACGGTCCTGATGGCGCAAGTTTTGTCTTGATCTGACGAGCGTGCACAAAGTAATTGAAAATTTTGCAAAGTGCACGATACGGTGAATTTCGACGGATACGCATCAAATTCGTCGCGCACACGCGACCAATTTGAATTCCGTCAAAGCCTACACGACCACGAAGCCGTTACGCACCTTTCGATGCCTTTGGTTCGCGACCACATCGCCCGGATTGGCGGGACGCACGTTGGTTCGGAAGAATTTTCATGATTTCTACAATTTTCAAAACAGGTTTTTCGTTACTTTGGGAAGCCGATTTCTCGGTACACAATCATCGAAATCACTACCAAAATTTATCGTTTTAGCGAAGGCCACATCCGTCGCTAAATGAGCGTATTTTGGTAGTGAATTGACTTCTGAAAAAAATAATTTATAGCCCTATATGTTGTCAACAATTGCCTTCAAGTAGGTTATCTAATCTGTCGAGGAATCGGCGAATACTTACCTTCCAAATAGGTTTCCAAAACTAGTTCTAATACTCTGTTATCGATGTTTTTCCTGAAGTTTCAGGAATTTCCATGATTTATCTACGTCAAACCAAACAATTCCAGTTGAAGGGATGGATAGGGGGTTAACCCAACTATCAATAGAAATTTACGGGTCAATAAATCGTTGGGCGATGAGGGAGAAATTTACCTTGGAAGTTGCCCAGTTGCTGCCATTGCAACTGCTGCTGTTCGGGTTTGCTGTCCTGCGCGCGCGATTCCCGGCGGCTCTGGCCGGTCGGCGGCGACTCCCGGCGTCGCGCGTGCGCGTGGGGGTGTGCCCAAGTGTAGGGGTCGGCGGGGCACTGTTAGGGTTACGGTTTTATGAGATCCTCTCGATCTCTCTAACGAAACTGTTGCTCCGTTATTATAGAATTGGGGAAGGATTATATTGCTCGGCCTGGCTGAAGGCTACTGGTGGGCTTAGTTATTGGGTCGGGCATGGGGGAGATTAGGCCGGGCTGGGATCTCAAGCATGGGCTGTTGTAGTTGGGCTGACTCTTTTTTGTATTTCTTTTGGTATATCTATATATATATATATATATATATATATATATATATATATATATACACATATATATATACTCACATATACATATGTATAATATATTTTTATATATAAATACACACATACACATATATTATATATACATTTATATATACATATATGTGCACACAAATGTCATACATATATATACGTACACATATATAATATATTTATATATACAAAAAAACACACACCTTTATATAATATATATATATATATATATATATATATATATATATATATATATATATATATATATATATATATATATATATATATACAAATACACTTATATAATATATATTTATATATACATACACACATAAATATGGTATAAAATCCTAGCAATCTAGAAATACATCACAAAAGAATATTTATCCTATTATAAAATAATTAATAATTTAATATCAATAACATATTCTATATGTACATTTATTTAATCAATGAGTCGCAACATATTTACTAGCCCAATAAATAAAATACAAAATATTTGATTATAAAATAAATGCACACCTACATGGACGTTTGGTCGCGCTATATGTCTACATGGTCTAGGTTTGGTTCGGGTCAAGTCAGGACTACTTTGGTACAACCGGGTCTTCTACAAATCAATAAATCTAATTAATAAATAAATAATTCATCGGTAGGGGTTAAGTCGTAACTTAGCTTGGTTTTCCTAGTTAGGGCATCACTATGGCTCAGTCTTCCCTGGCAGGACTAATATACTAGTCAGGGCACGGCACTGCACTATCCGTGCCATGATTCATAGTCGTCTGGTATTCCGAAACTCAACTATGGCTAAAGTCACCTACCGTAATAATTAACTAAATAAATATTTATAAAAATCTAAAAATTTCCATTTAAATCAAATAAATAATATAAAAAAATACTTCAACAATTTTCAAGAAGGGGAGCTACATAGTCGTACCGTTCGCCACTATAAGAATGCCAATGTCTGGAACTAGACCATGGCAAAACTTACGCTTCATCTCCTCGGGGTCTGCAACTAGACTATGAGCAAAATGGCTCAATCGACTAAACTCCGCTGTATACTCGTTAACAGAACGATTTCTCTGCTGGATGTTCTGGAATCGCAGTCCCATGGCTACCCTAGCGGTGGTCGAGAAATTTTTTTTCTTGAACTGGGTTTTGAACTGATCCCAAGTGGCTTTCCCTCTCGCGAATAGCGGCTCATTTCGGAACCAAACTCCTGCCAAGTCTATCAGTAGAAATCCCACTGCCTCGACCTGGAGGTCATTCGGCAACCTAGCTCCATGGAGCTTCCTCTCTACTGAGTCTAGCCAGTCATCTGCTACTACGATGCCCTCAGTCCCTAAGAACTTCTTGGGGTTCAGACCCATGAAGTCCTTGATTGTCCCTGCTCTCTGCCGTGGCTCTACAGGTGGTGGGACCATGGTACGCTCCTCAGAACGCTCCATGCTCTGACGGAGTAGGGTGGTCTGCTCCTGATGGGTCGTTAGGAACCCCTAGATTAGTGTGAGTAGTTGGTTCCCGTCGAGTGTGACGGATGCCTGGGCAGGTATAGTAATAGGTGGTGGCGGGAGTATCGGGTCCTGTTGGGACTGTGATGTGGAAGGTGGTGGAGGCATTTGGGTTAGTAGATTTGTGGATTAGGGGAGTGTGGTAGGTGGAGGTGTATCGGTCAACTGGTCAACCGACTGGATAGGGAGTGTGCCATTCTCAGGTGTGACAGACTGGGATGAGAGGGTGAGCACCATCTAAATAAATAAATAAGATAAAAAGGACTTGTAAGGACTCTTTAAAGTAAACAATCATAAACAGAAAATCTAATTATAATAGCGAGCATGTGATGCATATCCTATGTTTCAATCCTAGTATTCCTCTAGGTGTTTTAAGCGTCATTCCTAATGTTGTCTAGTTACCTTAAGTTCCTAATTGCAGGCATGCTTGGTACAATGACGTAACCAAACAATTTAGTCAGGACCTGCATGGGCCATCACTAAAATCATGTCACGATCCGCTACCCAAATTGTTGGGCCGGGCCGAGTCGTCCGGCCTACGCTTGAGATAAAGCATAGTAAGCTGTTCGAAATATAACAAGTTAAGACTAAAATGTGCTAACAGTTCTATCTGTAAAAGAGTCATAAATGTCCCAAACACAAAAGTCGTCTCATATACCAATAAGATCCATGTACAAGTCCAAAATGTAAAGCTGGATACAGGTCCAGTCACAAAATACATAGTCTAATACATGACTACTCTCAAAAGTCCAAAGTAAATTGACAACTAGACGAGTTTTCCCGCAGGTACATCCTCGTAAGATAAAGTCTGGTCCTCGACAGTAACTCCATAATATGAATCACAAAGCAACTCCTCCTCAGTAAGTATACCTACAACGTTATCCTGTCAGGACGGGAGCAAGTACTGATTCTAACAAACATATAATACTGATCATGTGATGGAAAGAAATGACAAATCATGTTTATCCAGTTTTAGATACATTTTATCATGACAATAATTATTTGTTTTAAAGTTTAAAATCGTAGCATGATGTACAACAGTATATATCAAGTTTTTATGGCATGCACATACATGCACGAACGGCATCGGTGTATATCCATACATAAATGCGAGATCAGAACATACGACAAAGTTACATATAGAATGTTACCGTACGCAGTAAATACATACGGAGAAGGGGGTCATGATCACGTATACTACTAACAGTTTTCCCTTAACCCGTTATTTAAACATGTGAGAGATATAAAACTGTCCTAAGCATGGTAGAAACTGAAAGTAATACAACATGTGAAGTTTTAACTTGCTACCCTAAGGATCAGTATTTAACATGGTTGGAAAATCATAGTTTATTGTTATAGCAGTATGTAAAGTTTGTAGAGGCACTTGCCTTTAGCAAAGCAAAGCAGTGATAGAAATGCTATAGATGCCTGGTGACTCGTCACTGTAGAAATAATACATAAACTTAGTTTTTATACTAAGTTAAACACTAAGACACTAGTTGTGTGATACGACTTTCTGACTGGACACCTAGCCAAATGGTGACTTTAGCATAGGAGACCAATGTGGGGTGATACAATACCCAAACTAGCTTTCTAGGGTCTTTACACTAGTGCGGGGTGAGGTCCAATACGTTTATAACTCAAAAAACACAAAACATTGAAAGTCGTAATTATTTAATAAATAAATCAAACTGTACACTGTGTTCTAAAAAATTTTGAGATAGATAAAAAGTTCAATTTTACATAAAGTAAAGTACCAAAATGATCCTTGTTAATTATAGAAATTTATATTAATTTTTTTGGAATTTATAAACCCTCATAAATAGTTATTAAAAATCAGCAAACATATATATCCTGAAAATGAGTTCTGTTTTCCTATTTTTATAAAATACCAAAATTACTTATTAAATGCTGGAAAATTTTTATAAATTAGATAAATTAACATAATATTTAAATACAAATTTTTCCAGATTTTTACAGCAATTAAAATATATATAGAAATTAAAATATATATATATAAAAGTACTAAATATAAAAGTGTCCGGGTCGTGCACGGCACACACGACTCGAGTTGGACGTGTCCAGACTTACCACGAGGTTCTTCGAGACTCGGCGAGTCACATTGGTGAGTACGAGACACAACAGGACACGAGAGGCTAAAAGACACGTACGTGTCCAAGTCGAGTGGGCTGTTGATGCTTCGACAGGACGGAGGAAGCGTCGGCGTCGCGGCGCTGGGGTGGTGCTGCACTCGCCTTGACGTGCCGAATTGGATGGCAGTGGTTGTAGGTAGTGAAGGTGGCTGTGGAGGCGGTGTTAGGGGGGTCATCGGAGTTAGGGTTTCGGTGGGGTCTCGTAGGAGAAGAAGGGGCTGTTGTGGTCAAAAATTAGACTAGGGTTAGGGTTTTAGTCTGGGGGGGTATTTATAGGGAGGAGGAGGTCGGTTTTAGGGCTAGGGCTGGCCGGATTGTCGGGGCGGTGGTCAAGGGGGTCGTCGATCGTCGGGGGCAGCTGGCCAGAGAACGTGGGGGGGGGGTGACGATGGTTTTGCAGCAAGGTCCCCCAAATTTGGGGTTTTGCAGAAGAGTCCCACGCCTATCAGTTTGCAAACTATTATTTGCAAACCGAAATTAAACAATTCATATATTTGCAAGTCGACATTAAAACAAATTTAAATATTACAAAATAATATTAAAACAATTCAATTAATTACAAAATAATATATTTTGATTTAAAAAATTAATTAAAAATTAATTAAAATTTTTGGAGAAATTCCTAATAATTATTATAAATCATTTTAAAGCTAAATCTCATTAACATCTAACTAACACTAATTAAACCAAATTTAAAAAACAGGGGCTGACAGAGGTACCCCACTAACATATTGTCTATCAGAACCGGTGCATGATGGTCTGATCAACCCAGTGTACTTGGTTCGCTCCTTATAAATTTCTATACAGAATGAGATATAATTAACTTGCTCCCCAAAATATCATCCGCAACTACGTTGACAATTCTCTTTCAACTGCCTGACCTGTAACTTGTTCGAATCTATTCTAATATTATTTTATTTTCGTGCCAGTAAGGATGAACCTTCGAAGCGAACACGTTCCTACCTCGGCGATCACATCTGGTGATGCAGCCACTCAAGAGGGAGAGGTCCTACCAATGACCCCGATAACCCCGTATCAGCCAGGACAGTCGCAGACCACCATGACCCCGTCGATGGTACAATAGGGAACTCAAGTGCAACCAGTCATCAAGCTGGGCAGACTACCGTGGTACCAACCAAAGAGAATATACCACCACCTCCACCACCATTCACTCAGCAGTATCCAACTCAGTGCGGACCACAAATGCCTCCACCACCAGAGGATGGAAACCCTACTACACAGTTCATGTATGCCATGATACATACTCAGTGGCAAAAGGCTAAACTGATGAGGCAAAGCATGACGGAAGCACTGACTAGGCCCCCACCTCCACCTCCGGTACCGGTACCAGCACCAGATCTACATCCATATGAGGGTTCTATCAAGGACTTCATGGATATGAACCCCAAGCCCTTCAGAGGTACCGAAGAACCACTAGAGGTCACTGCGTGGCTTATCAGCACAAAGAAGCTACTGAGGGCGTCCCAGTTGCCAACAAATGATTGGATGACAGCAGTAGACTTGCTCTTAGAAGACAATGCCCATCATTGGTGGGAAGCCGAAGAAAGATGCTTGGGAGCCAATCAGACTTGGGAAGAGTTCTACAAACTCTTCAATGAGAGGTTCTTTTCTATCCATGTACGCGATGTCCTCTATGATTAGTTCCTTCACCTTAAGCAAAGAAACATGATCGTAGATGAGTATGATGCAAAATTTAGTCGACTGAGCAGATTCGGTGAGACACTGATTTCTACTGAACAGGAAAGGGCCAAGAGATTTCACCAAGGATTGACACCAGAGCTCAAGAAGCATAATACAGTGCAGTCTAGAGTTTCTCATGCTGCAGTGTTAGAAGAAGCTAGAAGCTAGGAACTCCTTGACAAGGAAGTACAACAGGCTCAGAGATGCCATATTCCAGCAACTAGGCCAAGTAACCTTATCCATGGTGGACCAATCAGACATTCTATGACATAACAACCACCAAGGGCATCAACCTATCCAATTGATGAGCTTCTTACATGTCGCTTCTGTCATAGAAAAGGTCATGTCATGAAGGATTGTCGTCGAAGATTAGGACAATGCATGATTTGTGGCTCCAATCATCACAAAGCCCGAGACTGTACAGAACAACTAAAGGCAGCACAACAGAGGATGCAAGGACCCGTAGCACATACACCAGTAGCAGAGCCAAATCAACCACCATATGGGAGTTATCCTAGGGGATCACACTTAGCTGACCAATCAGCACAAGTTAGTCAGGCTGGACAGGAGACAAATGGACAAAGGCATGGGCAAACAAAGGCATGGCAAACATTTAGCATGGCTGTGATAGGCACCCATCCTGAGGTTCGAGAGTTGGCATGTATTATTTCAGTTGCTACGTTTATTTGTTTTAGACATAGCTTAGCGTTAGAATAACACATCCATTAGCTTGGTCAACATGCATAGCATAATACTTATCTTAGTATGAATTACTAGTTATCAGCAACAGCCCATATGCACTACTTTCGACACCATTAGAAATCTATTTCTAGCAGACTTATTGCAAATAGTGATTTAGGAGTTAGTAGTTAGAGATCTTGCGTAACATACCTTATAATTTAATACCCCATCAATAATCATCTTGTGCTACAAAGAGTTAATCATTCAATTTTCTCGGTACGTGTGTCATCCTGGCATCCCTCACCAACGAAAAAGCATAAAGATAACATGGGTAACCATTTCACCATTGTTCAAAATTAAAGTGCGATATCTAACTTGACACATTTCCTCTAATCAGGCTAATAACCCAGTAGTTCACAAACGTCCACTTCTATTTGTAACACTATGGGTATGCCTACTGTGACTTTGATATTTAGAGCACAACATTAGTTTTTTTCTTCCAACAAATTTCATATACGAGACCTATACAATCCCACCTTCATCTACACATATCATGTCCCACTCAAACATGTCTCATTGTACTCTATTTTTATGATGCGACTTTCGGGTCAAAAGGCTAACTATAACCCTTACCATAATACCGATGAACATTTTGACTTCAATTAGAGATTCAATTTCGACTCAAATCTTTCGACCCAATATATGGTTGTGATCTACTCGAAGCTTACTGCGCACATGTTACTAATGTATTACTCAATGGAGTCCCCATGTGTTACTTAAACTAGAAAATCACGGAAGACACATTTCAAACTTACGACACATATTTAACCAACCCGAATCAGAATTAGCCAAACCACTTGAGCTAGAAACTGTTCCAGGTTGTCCTAATCTAATACGAAGGGTTTAGATTGATTCTACGAGATTTTGACCAGCCAATATAGATGAAACCCAAGATTCCTTCGATATGAAATCTCTCCATACCATTTTGTCCCATTTATAATTCGACCAATACTATTTCCAACCGTCTTGCTGAAGCATGACTATATTTGTGCAATGTTGAATTGGTAAATTTTTTTCTATTATAGTGTTATTGACCAAGAACACCATAGCGATATCTAGGCTTCCTTAGAGTCCGTGACTACGGTCAAAATGCCCAATATTCTTGTACCATACTTTAGAAATTATCCTCTCAGAACTCTTGTAACGATGATTTTTCATGGTTGGCCAACTTCTATAAGTTGGGTAGGGCCTTGCCCCAAGAATACTCTATCTTGTAAAATATGACGATAATTTGGATTCATGTGATAACCACATCCTCTTTTTTTTTTGAAACCAAGGTGCAATTTTTCCATATGCTAGTGTCCTTTTCTTTCGCATTGTATTGAATACCCGTCCTATCATTAGCTTAATTTCGAGGACAAAATTTTTGTAAGTTGGGTAGGATATAAACCCCCTCCCTAAGTTTTGGTATATTTTTAAACTTATTTATGTATATTTTAATCACCTCTAATCATGTTATATTTTATTAGGTAAAATTTTTGGTATACATATGAGTATGTGCAAGTATTTTAGTACTAAATAATAAATATCAATGATATTTATTTTAAGATTTTAGGCTTCGTTTTAGTATTATATATACAACTTTTAGATATTTTTATTTAAAATAAATCTTGTATAATAATGATGATGATAATAATAATAATTCGATTATTAATAAATTAGAAATTAGCCAATTATTACTTAGACAATGATTGTGTTAATCATTATGTACTTATTGAATACTGGTTTTATTAACATTAAGTAATGAATGATTAATATTTGTAATCATTAATGTAATAATGAGTGGTTACTTTCTGAAATGGCTAAAGAATTATTTGAAATGGCTAATACTATTGTGTAACTATTGATATTATTAATAAGGATTATTTTACATGTATATCCAAGACTTGAAACGGACTGTGATCCCACCACCACCCTTTTGTATAGATATTATTGTACAAATTAACAAATAGCAATTTTTGTAGTTGTCCGGTGCTAACATATGCATTGGCGCATGGCACCAAAAAAAAAAATTGGGACTCGGAAGCACCACTACACCCCTGTTTTATTAGGAGAGGGAGCATGACCCCATATAACCAATGACCCAGACCCCCTTCTCTCTTATATATAAGTAAATAGAGGCGACAGTTGAATTAGACCCCCTCCCCGATCCACACATATAAATATATAGTTGGTATAAAAAAACCCTTAAAGCCCTAACCCTGTGACCTCTCCGCCAACCTAGCCAACCCCTACGCCTCCTTCGAAGCGCCGCGAACAGTCGCACCCGCAGAGGTCAGCCACGCGCACACCGCACAGTAGCAGCGGCAACTTGCCCAGGTACCATATTCACCCTCGATTTTCTTTCATAATGCTTAACCGTTTCGCGATCTGTAAATTTCTACAGAGACCCTAATTGGCCCTCTACCAAGCCAACTAAATATAATAATTTAGTTTGGCCGGAGCAGCTCGTGAAAAAAAATCCTGAAAGATTAGAAAAAGTCATTGTCGTAAGGACATATTTACACGAGTCGAAGCCCCTATTTAGCATTGATTCCTAACCAGTATATTACAAATTTTTAAAATCGGTTTAAAGAGTTTAATAGCCAACCTGAACATGAACAAAAATTAACTTTTAGATTGTATCATAGATTATTGTACACTGTTTAATTTCAGTTCCAATATAGAAAATTTTTCAGTTTTGAAGAAAAAAATTACAAAAATCCGATACGGCGTGTGCCTCGACAAATCAGGCAACATGGTCGCGTGCTATACGCATCGAAAGGCGCGTATGGATGTTGCTGATGTGTGAGAACTGACGGAACTCAGTTTCGTCGCGTGTGTGCGACGAAATCAGTCCGTATCCGTCAAGATACCCCCGTATCGATCCTTTGCAAACTTGGTCATTATTTCGTACACGTTCGTCGGATCGACACGAAACTTTTGCCATCAGGACCGTATCATTTTTCTGGTCCTGTATGCCAAGTTTGGTCCGATTCTGAGAAGGTTGATCGGAACGCCAAATTGGCGGGCCCGCAACCCGACCCAACGGACAATTTTGTGCACGGCTCATCAGAATCCAAAATTGGATATATCGTTGGGTTCGTCTCCTTAAATCGGATCCGTAGACATGTAGTTTGACGACTTTAGAGACCGTAGACATTGGCACGCGTTTCGGTACAAAACGGGTCCAACGGCGGACATCGTTTTGATACAAATTATGATTTTGCCCTTGTTCCAGAATTAGATTTTTGTATAGGCGTTTCCTAGACATATCTTTTATACCAAACACGTTTGTAATATTTTTTCAGCATTCAGAGCTCCTTGTGGATTTTGACTTTCGTGCTGACGATTCTGATTGTTAGATTTTGCTGCTTCTCGCACCACCCTCAGGCAAGATACCTTGCCTTATTTACTGTTTATAATTAGATTCATCTTTATTTATTTATTTACTGTATATTTATTATCTGTTTTCAGTTAGATCCATTACTTGCTATTTTTAGTTCACTTTATTTTGCTTTTAGCTATTTTTTTTCCTTCTTGCTTTTTGTATGCATATGGACCTAGTCTTAGCGAACTATCTTCTGTTAGTGACCTTGGGAGGGAGAAGACAGTTAAATGTATGGACTACCCCAAATGCAAAAGCTGTAGTAACTGCGTACTACGGTAGTCGAGTCGCGAGGGTCACTATCCTCGAGCTATGTGGACTGATGGGTCACGTAGGCCGCCAGCCTCGAGTTATACCGGCTGATAGTATTGGTACTTGATGTATGTGTGTTGTGAGTTATTACCTTGTCCTGGGGGAGTCAGCCTTCACCTGTCCATACATCGAGATGTTTTCTAAATTGCCTACTAGAAAGGTTAGGAGACCTTAATCAATTTCATGTCCCAGTCATGGCATAGAAAAATGTCACACCGCGGAATAGTGTGTTACCCCTTGTCCTTATTTGGTTGTAGGGGTAGCCCACTGTTTCGATGATGGGATATTGAGCCGTGTTATGGTTTGGACACTTTACTTTATCTTTATTTTATGGTACATTTATATCCAGTTCATATGGCATGTTCTTCATGTATCTTGTTACGTCCCTCTGAGAACCTGGTGATCTCTCCAGGTATAGACGATTTCCCGCAGAAGTATGGCTCAGCACTGGATCCTTCATACCTTGATGATGAGGCATCTCCCGCTTATATCTAGATTCATGTTGTTCTTTGAGACTCATAGTGGACATCTACTTTATTTGAGATTATTTTTTATAGCTATTTGGTGTGGGCATGTCCACCCGGCTATCTTTTGACTCACTCATTTATTCTATTTAGACTTCTTATATCTTCTGTATCTTCTGTGGATGCGATATAGTTTACTGATTTTCTGGCCTGTGAATATATTATTACAGCTCATGTATATGTACGAGGATTCTATATATTGGAGTATTCATCGTATATATGCAGCTGGCATGTCTAAGTACTTGGTCCTAAGTAATTTGGGACTGGGGCGTTTCAACCTGGAGGCTGCAGAGTGGCATCGAATGATCCCTTCAATAGGGAGAAGAGGACTGTACGGCTATGGCATAAGGCATTGAATGATCGCATTAAAGGAGGCGTCATTGTAGTAGTTGATATTTAGAGTTAGGAGAACCTAGCGGATCCGTTCACAAAGGACCACAAGTGCCAGCTGGTCGAGGGTACAACTAAGAAAATAGGCTTGAAGGAAATTTGATATTATGTTTGTACAATCCTACCATTAAGTTTTATGCTATTAGTTCAAAGAAAAATCTACTAGGCATCTAGCTTTTGGTTCAAGGGAGGAATACTAACTGAGAGAATATCAAGTATAATGGTTAGTCCTTCAAAATATTGTTAGGATATTGTTCCTCTACTGTAGTCTACTAATGGTGTGAAAGGATGGGTATTAGCCTTAATGAGTTCTCGTATATCATGGATGTCCGACGTGCTTGACAGGAAGCACAGGTAGCTCAGCACTACGAAGGAACGTACTACTCCATGCTACAGTAGAGTAATACCACCATGAGGTACCTTGACAGGGTAAAGCCTCGGCTTTGGGCCATGTCATAGCAACGTAGCACCGCATATAGGTAGATAGCCTAATACTGAAAAATGGAGAGATGTACGCAGCACTACAAAGGGGCTGGTGACCCCATGCTACAGTGGTTTGAGACCACGATAATGTACCAGGTAGGGTAAAGCCTCGACTTTAGGCCATGTCACAGCGACATAGCACCGCATAGAAGCGTAAGGCTTCATGCTGTGTAGTTTAGCACTACAAAGAGGCCTGTGACCTCATGCTACAATGGTGTGACACCACAAGAGGTAGAGCCTCGTATTTGTGCCATGTCATAGTGGCATAGCACCGCAAGAAAGCACAAGGCTTCATGCTAAATAATCTTTACATAAAAGAACTCACCTAAGTGTATGGACAAAGATATGGGTCGTCTCTTGAGGGTAAACTTGTAGACACCAAAAATACATACACCGAGACCAGGTCAGCACAGGGCCTTTAACGTGCGACCGGAGACGCAGCTGATGTCATAATGTGAGTGGAAAGAATAACAGCTATGGTGCAAAATTCAAGGCTTAGTCCATTCTTGGATTGTACTGTTGTTTGACCCATCTAAGAAGATTCAAGTCAAAGCGATATCTCTCATAATGCATAATGGCAGTCACTATGAGGAACGCTCAACCATTGAGATATATGTGGGGAATTGTTGGTGTTTGCCACTTTTTTGGGAACTTTAGTCCTACATTGGAAAACCACCAAAGTGTATACCTCAATATATAGCTATTCTTGTATTGGAGTATGCATGTGGAGTGTGGTGGCCCTTGTGGGTTGATTTTCATAGAGGGATAAGTTTAAATCACAAAGAATAAACCTATGTTTTGGCACTCACTTTGGGAATCCATAGTCGCTCGGACTCGGGCTCGGGCGTAGGGTGAAGGGCACAAAGTGGTGCTTTGACAACACACTTTGTACTTAGCACGTCAGCATCGATGCATGTCGCTCATGTACTCTTTCATACGTGAGTTGCTTGCACGGTTGCTAGCCCGGATGCATGTACGGGCGCATTACGTCAAGCGCATTTGCGGCCATGCACCTTAGCGGTCATGAGCCTTAGCGACCATGCGCCTTAGTGGCCATGCACTTTGGCGTTATGTGCCATGAGGCTAGGCGCATTAGTTCAGTTTCTTTCGGCGCGTAGCGCATCAATGTGCAGCCCACAGCTATGTTTCTGTTGTAAGTGTGCATCGCTTTGCGGCGTATGTGCATTGGGAGCATGCGAACAGATCCTGCTATCAGAGCACGATGGTGTTGTCAGTGTGCAGCATGCAGCTCACTGTTGTTTCGGTGTACGAATCTAAATTTCATAGGATTTGGTTGGCCTGCACTCATGGGCACTCCCAAAGGCGCATGGAAGCGAGCCCACTCTATAAATAGAGCACCCTCCACCATTTGAAGTGGTTGGAAGAGAGAGAAAGTAAGACCACTAAATCCTACGCCAGCAGATCTATGCGTCGGCAGCATACTCCATATGCCAGCAGTAGTTTTTAACCCATTTCGAGTTCTAAAGTCTTCACAAAGGTACAGAAGAGCATTCCAGAAGTTTATATATGAACTTGCTGGTTCCTGGGGGCAGATCGCGTATAGGATGAGTCTTGCTTTGAATACTAGTGACCTGTTCACCCCAGCAAGGAGATTTTCTTTGTTTTTTTTCCTTTTGTGTTTCTTGTTCTTCTCATTCTAGCATCTTCAATTGTAAAGAGAAAAAGACTATATTCCACTTTATTGATGTATTCTGTATTTTCTGGAAGTCAGTTTGTAACATTCATTTAGTGCTTCTTTTGAGTTAGCTAGAGTGCTGACTTCATGTCTTCCAAGAAGACTCTATGCCTCTGTTACGTATTGTTGGCTAGAGTGCAGATTTCGTGTCTTGCAAGAAAACTCTACGTCTTCTTTGGATCCCTCTACTCTTTAGATCTGTCTTTAGTACTAGCACTCTTTTTATCTTCCCGGAGTCGCTCCTAAGTATGGATGTTGTACTTTAGGTCCAAATTAGAGATGAAACCGTAGACTTCAACCGATGACGGGGAGTGGAGGAGGAGGAGGGAGGGAGGGGTCGGGCTAGCTCATCCGCCCTCGGGAGCAGGGTAAGTGTGAGGGATCAGATTTTTTCTTTTTTTTTGCAATTTCCTGTCGGGATTGGGGATTAGATATTTTGTAAATACGGACAAAAATGTCATTTAAAAGTTGGACGGTGTAATGTAATTGGGATTACATAATGGATTCTATGATGTAATTGATTTGAATAGAAAGTTGTTGAGAGTATTAATGGGCTTTTAGTCCCACATCGAGTAGAATAATAGAAAGAGGGGTTAGCCTCTCCTATATACGTGTAGCTCCACCTCAATAATAAACAAGTCAAATATTCTACTAAATTCTATTTGGTATCAGAGCCACCACCTCTCTCCCCCAAACCCTAACCGCCACCCCTCTCCAAAAAACCTTAAACCTCCTCCACAAAACCCTAGTCGCCACCCCCCTTACCCCCTTTCCACCTTCTTCGTCCCCCAAGCACTGCCCCGTCTCCCCCCTCACCGCCAGCACCGTCGGCCCCACCGTCGCCCCACCCCGCTCTCCGTTCGGTGACCCCCCTCCTTTCACGTCGGCCTCTATCCCAACCGGTCCTTCTCCTCCTTCTCGTCTGTCCATGCGACCTCCAGTCGTAACCCTGCATGGGACATGAGGAGCGGCTCTCGGAGACATCGCTACCTCTGAAGGAAAAACAGTAGAAGTGGAGAGGATGACGACCAAAGGTGCAGACGGTCTCGATCTACCTTATTGACGAAAGAGAAGAAGACGAACATGATTGAGACGATCTATGGCAAGCTGACGACCAAAGTGATGAAGGCTTTGGTGGACGATCTCTTCTCCAGGAGGTTGATCGAGACTAGTTTCCGTCCTGCAAACACAGATGTGGATCCTTTACAGTACAAAATGGCAAAGTTGGAGAAGCTGGAGGTAAAGTTGGAGGGTACTTCCAACTACTTGAAGTGGTCATGGCAGGCGATGCGGACTCTGAAGGCAAGGGGGATGGTGGGCTATGTGAATGGCCAAACCAAGGTGTTTGCCATTAAAATCTTTTGATTACAAATTTCAATACAAACAGAACAGTGTTACAATGTAGGACTTAGATGTAGTCCTAGGAGTACACTTTTGTTTATCTGGGTCCTTTGTGCCGATGGAGCGAATAGTAATACTTGACTCCGTTGACGATCTGACGATGGTTCTCGGTTCTCTGAAGGTCTGGGTTGCTCTGGGTGCTGGAGCTTACGGAAAGGAAGAAGACGTTGAGTGTCTCTTCCGATCTCTGAAAGTAAACTCTGATGCTTTGGTTGACTGTGTGTTTTGATCTCTGACAGTCTTTGTGTGTCTCTGTCTGTATCTGTGTATATGTGAGAGGGAATGATCCTTCTATTTATAAGCAGCATGTTGGCTGCTCATACGCGCATATATAGGATGCGCCTGTTTGTGGGGATGCCACGTGGTAGTTGCTGATGGAGGCGCATGGGCGACGCACTCGGATTGAGGAGTTGAACTCTTCTCGTTGCATTTGTGGGCTACGGCAGAGCTGACACGTAGCAATGGAGGAGATCTTTCGGTTGTTAAGATCTTGGGTGATTAGCACCCCTTCATCGGCTGAACTGAGTCAAGAGACACGTGGCACATATCCGTTGCTCAAAGATCTCAGATTTGGTGGAGAGTAATCTGATAGGATGCACCTAGGATTGGGCGCATGAGGAGACTTTAGCTTGTAACCTTTAGGAGTCACGAACCAGTCTGGGCGCACGGCTTTTGAGGCGCATGCGAGGCTTGAGTAGCGACTTTGACTTCTGTCTTTAGGAATTAGAGAAAAGTCTGAGGCGCATAGCTTTTGAGGCGCATGCAGAGATTTAGGCGCATGGCTGCGAAGGTGCATGCGAAATGGTTGGGCAGCCATGTGGCTTGTAACCGCCGAAGGGAAGTAATTATGATGCCGACGTCAGTGATGCTTCATCTTCTGAAAAAGCTGTCAACTGTTCAGTCCTCGGGGACTGGCTGCTGTCGTGTCAGACTTCAGTATTTAATGTTCTTTGACGGGTGATGGGCTGTTGAGTGGGCGCATCGATCTATATTCCACTAGACGCATGGGGACGCATGGGCGTATCCTTACAAGACGCTTGGTGCTGGTGGGCACATCAGTATGATGCGCGATCTGACCGACGCATCCGTTTGTATGATACGTCTTTATTGGCCCGACTGTTACGTTCTTCAAGTGCTTTAAATAGCTATTTTGACTTGGCTGAATTCGAAGCGTCAGGTTCATCACCATTAATACAAATTCATTTCACGGGATTCGAAGAGCGTGCCACTTGGCGCATGGGTTTGATTTATCCGGCCTATAAATAGTAGCAAAGAGAGAGTTTGCCTCTCGTTCTTTCATGTCCTACGAAATGAACTTGTTTGCTCGAGCACATTCTGTTGACGAGATGTTCCTGAGGGTGAAGATACGACGTACTATCTTCATTTATGCACTTGAAGGTGACTGTTACATCCAAAAGTCGGAGTCGAGGGTTTCTGAGGCAGGTGAAAGGTGCCTGTTGTATCCAAAGATCGGGATGCTCGAGCCTCATCTCCGTTATACTGGAAGAGCTGCAGATCGAAATTGCGGTGCTCCGATCATCTTCCTTGGGCTTTGGGAGAGCTCCTCCTCCTGTTAGAGTGGGTGTTGCCCATTCTAGTTGTGCTTAAAGCCTTATTTTACTGTTTGGAGAGCACTTCCTCCAGCTAGAGGGTTGATTACCCACCCTCGTTCTGCTCAATAAATGCTTCATTAGTCGAAATATTTGATAGGGTCGAGGTAAGGCGCATATACTGAGACTTTATGATGCACATAACTGAGGCTCTTGAAGAGATGCGCCTGACTGAGACGTCGAAGAGATGCGCCTGACTGAGACGTTGAAGGGCGGCACATAACTGAGATACTGAAGGGATGCACCTGGCTGAGATGCTAAAGTGATGCGCCAAACTGAGACGCCGAAGAGATGCATCTGTTTGAGAGCGCATGGCGAGATGCGCCCGTTTGAGAGCGCATGGCGAGATGCGCCCGTTTGAGAGCGCATGGTGGTTACTGCGCCTGGCTGTAGACTTAGGATCTTTTCTTTTTGTAGAAGTTCTCCTTTGTACAGCCTTTTTTAGACATGTAATAGACTTTTATATGAAATAAAAATCTTCTCTTAATGTATAAGCTTTTGCTGTTTGCTGTGCCAAGTACTTCATCTGAGCTTCCTGGCGCATGTAGTGTTAGGCGCATAGGATTTCTGGTTCTAAAATTCCATGCTTCTACAAGACCCCCTTCAAAGTTTCTAAAACTTTTTGTCAAGTTTTGGAATACTTTAAATAAGAAGTATGGTGGTGTCTTTAACGGGGCGCATGACTGTCCGGGCGCATGAGTACTCCGCGCATCCGTGATGTGGCGCAGTAACCAAAAGGATTAATGATGATCTTTTTGGATTTATTTGCGGTTATCACTTCATGGAACCCGAGGCGGCGGCTGATGTCACTCCTCATCGGTTTCCGCATATGTCTAAGCCTATAAATAGGCGTCTGATAGAGAGAGAGGGTTCTTCTCCACTTTGCTTTCTTCTTTTCTAGAGTTCTTCTTTCGAAAAACCCTAAACTTCTTCTTTCACGAGATGGCCCCCAAGACTCCTCGTGGTGGTGCTGGCCGAGGACGAGGCAAAGGAAAAGAACCTGTGGAGGCTGTTGCGGATGATGTCCCCCGGACGCCCGTCGACGTTCGGCCGGTAGTGACTGGTGGATTTTATCATTCTTTACCATATTTTTCTTTCGCATATGCCGACGCGCATGGACCGTGAGTCCTGATGATGTGCTGAAGATTCCCTGCTGACGTACATGGGTTTAGACCCTGATGATGTGCCGAAGCTTCCCTGCTGACGCACATGGGTTTAGATCCTGATGATGCGCCGAAGCTTTACTGCTGACGCACATGGGTTTAGACCCTGATGATGCGCTGAAGCTTCACTGCTGACGCGCATGGGTTTAGACCCTGATGATGCGCTGAAGCTTCATTGCTGACGCGTATGGGTTTAGACCCTGATAATGCGCCGAAGCTTCACTGCTGACGCGTATGGGTTTAGACCCTGATGATGCGTCGAAGCTTCCTTCCAGATGCACCTGAGCCTTGGTTCAGTGTATACGCTTCTGATGAGAGCGTAACTCAGAGTTTTTGTTGTTCTAATATATCTGAGTTTTTGACTTCTTTGCTGACCTCCAATGTCGATGACCGTCCCGCTCTTGAATGAAGTGCTTCTGGACGCTGCCCTCTGTCAGATGGGAGTAGATTATAACGAGGAGGTGATAAACCCTGCCCACGCTGCCATTATGCTGGACCAGCCTCCCGAGAGAATGACCCAAATCCGGGAACAACAACATGGGTTCCTCCAACGGATGATGGAGCATGGCATTTTAAAATCTATCATTTCTGATAATGTGACTTTTTTGAAGCCTGAGTTCCTGTTTGGGGACCGCCTTACTTCTATCGAAGCAAATGTGTTAAAGGTCAAGAAAGATTGGTTCTTTACAGCAAGAGGGGTGCACATGACTATTAAGCAACTTGAGCGTCAATGGCTTCTGACGGCTTTCTGTCGCCTTGCTTCCAAGATGAGGATGTCTTGGGAGCTAACCCCGTCTCAGGGGGGAGCGGTGGCATGCACCTTTAAGATTGACACTACTTCCAATCAGAGGGATACTTTGGCCGCCATGCAGGCTGGGTCTTCTTTCACCTGGCGGACTCTACGTCCTGGGAGCATTTACAGTGACGTTCCCATCAACACATTTGCTTTTGGCGCTTCGACTTTTGTAAATCGTATGCTGTTGTTGAAAAAGTCGTACCCGAAAGGTAAATTTTAGGTAGAAGGTTGGTGTCACTATGTTTCCAAGTGGGACAAGCTGACACTCTGGGTTCTGACGCAGTTTCGAACCGAACTCCGAGAGATTGGGCTGACTGCCGCAATCCGTGCTACCCAGGCGGGCATCGAGATCAACAGGCATATGTTCCTCGCGCTTCTGGAGATGTTTAACACCCAGAACGGAACTTTTTTCACTCCGGTGGGGGAGCTGGGACTCGCAATTCATGAAATGTACGAAGTGTCAAGGCTCCCTTGGGGATCAGAACCGTATGAGGAATACTTTCCGACAACGAGGAGTTCCAAGTCCTGGGGGACAAAGCGGAGGAGATGATGGCCGTCTTTAAGGAAGTGGTGAGTCATCATTATTATATACAGAAAAGGGATAAGGGCGGGTCACAGCCTCATGTGACTACTTGGAGAGATTATGTCTTTAAGCAAGACAAGAAAGATCCCTCTCAGTTTACAACTCCGCCAGCGCTTTCCAGTAAAGAGGTGCTCTCTGAAATGAGCAGGCTGTGTGAGAAGAGTCCCCGGGAAAATGAGGACCGGCAGTCGGACGAACGTACATATAGCTGTTTCTGGCACCTTACTCATCGGATGCCGTCCAAAGCAGTGTTGGCTGCATATCTGGTGATTTGGCTCCGGGATTATGTCTTTTCAGGCGGGTCAGGCTCGGTGGAGAGAGTGACCCGGAACCTAATCCTGCCAGCTGTGAAGTTGGTTTTTGGTCGTCGCCTGGCTCTACTCTCTGCAATGGTGTGTAACCTGCAGCAAGGTTTACGAGAATTTGCGAGAAATGTGGTTCATGAACGAGGTAGGAATGACAACTTTTCCCGTGTCGAACTGCCGTTTCATTACTTGATGGGGTGGTTAATTTTGCACCATCCCAACGTGATGAGCCCGGGCTCGAAAGAAGACCACAGAGCCGGAGATGCATTCCTCTGCCGTTTCCACCAGAGGAGCTGGTTGTATATTGGTGTTCCTGTTTGCAGGAAAGTTTTATCCCACCTTCAGGGGTGGGAGATCACCAAGGTTTGTCCCGTCTTCTTGGGTTTTGAGGCCAACAAAGACTTAACGGATTCAGGTGAAGATGCCACTACTCTGCCTCCATGGGGATTCCGCTGGCTGCAAAGCATCCGACCGTCCTATTTGGTATATCGGAATAGAAACCAGTGTTACCTGGAACCATACTTGTCTAGCCTTTTGGCACGACAATTCGACTATGCTCAGCTGATGTTGGAGAACCCCAGTATTAACCTGGGGTATACTGGAAGTTTGTTGGACGGTGCACGAGCTTGGCATTACTACAATGTCGGATGCACCGGAGCTCGTTTTACGCTGCCTGTTCAGAATTCGCGGCCGCCGATTCCTTTCTCGGTCGTCAAATTTTACTGTGCCATGAATGCCGTGTTTCCTGGATATGATCGGGAGACCAGTTTTATTGTCGGCACCCAGTTAGAGGCAACTGGGAGTCTGTTGGCGAAGGCTCGGTTATACCGCCCACAAGAGGCGGGTTGTCGAGGTACCCCTGCCGTATCCACGGAGGGTCATGCAGAGCCCTCGGTCGATCAGCCGAAGAGACGTGCTGATACGGAGGCTGGCTCTTCTGCGCCGAAGCGACAGAAGAAGGCATTGTCACCGATAGTGTCAACATACTCAGTTACACCATTTTTGTGACATATACTTTCTTTTTTGTACGAGCTGCTGAAAAGGAGTCCCCGAACTCCAAAATCGGGTGCCAGCAGACCAAAGGAGGTGGCGGGCTCATCTGAAGAGCGCATTCCTCCGATTGTGATGTCTCCCGTAGAGAAGAATCCGGACGATGTCATTCCTGCAGAGATTTTAGTATCTCCAGACTATGTTGGAAGGGAAGCTGAGCTTGAAGCAGTTCTCGGGAGGGTGCAAGCTGCCGTGGGGGCCTTTGACATTGAGGACCCAGCAGATAAGCGGCTTCCGGATGAGGAAGTGGAGTGGAGTTCGTCGTCTTCAGATGACGTTCCTCCAGAGATGAGTGAGCCTGTTGTGGGAACAACAGACATGATCGAAACAGAGGAGAGGGATGATTCCCCTCCTTGTCATGATGAGGGGATGTCAGCTGTATCGTTGTCGAGCCCTACCCCAGACTCAACAGCGGAGGCTGAGGTGGCTGCCGACTAGGAGGCAACGACAGATTCTATCCCCGCAGAGGGATTTGATGAGGAAAGTAACACCCGTCCACCGAGCCTGACTCCAGAGAAGCCGGGTCAGAAAACAAGTGCTGATCTCGCTGCCTTGCCAGAGGGGGAAGGTCCCGTGCGGCCTGCTGACAGTGTGTTGGAGATGGAGGAGATAGCTCCTGACGTTGGTAGTCCCTCCGAGCTTGGGAAGGGTAAGGGTTTGCTGGAACCCTCCGTTGCTCCTTCCACTTGGGGTACGATATCGATGCCCCTCTCGGCTCCTTCCGCTCTTTTGGCTCCTCGGGCCAATGGCGAAGTTCAAGCCCCTGTTGAGGGGGAGTCCGTTGATGCCGAGGTTTCAGCCTCACAGATCAAAGTCGGCGGGTCTTCTTCTGGTCCGCCGTCTAGAGCAGCTCCTCCAACTCCTACTATGATGCCGCAAGTGCTGGCGAATGAGGATGAGTACGTGAAGTTTATCATTGAGGCGGTGTACAAGATGTTGCAGAGGGCATATCGGCGGTGATGAATGCCAATGGGAGTTTTGCGACGGCAAAAACCATGGTGCTCCCTCACATTGGTCTGATATGTTTCCACCAGGGCCATGATCATATGGCCGAGATTCTGGAGGCATCGGTGGCTGAGCTCGACCAGCTGCTTTTCGAGTTTCAGTATATCCAGCGAAATGATCTCTCCGCCCTGATAGCCGTGAAAAAGGAGAAGTTGATCGCGGAAACTGAGTCATCTTATCATGCTACCGTGGCTGTCTGGGAACGCGAGGTGGCCAAAACTGAGGCTGCTGTGGAGAGGCTATCCCAGTCCACGCAGGAGAAGGTGGAGTTGCGAGCTGCGTTGGACGCTAGTATAGCGGAGGTTAATACCAAGATTCGCCTCCTTGAAGACCAGCGGGCCCAACTCTTGTTAGATGCTGAGCGAGTCCAAGCTGAACATGTAGCATCTAAGGAGGAGGAAGCGGCTTTCACTCGCCAGGCTCTTTTTCTGGCCCAGCAGCGGCAACAGTTGGACGAGAAGCATGAGGATGACACTTCTCCTGAGGCCATAGAAATGATACGTCAAGAAGCCGAACGTCGAGTCCTGGCGACCGCAGAGACTCGGGCGGCAGCCTTGAAGCGTCGAATCGAAGAGCTTTCAGCCAATCCTGGTGATGCTTAGGGATTGTAGTCTCTCCTTTTTTGTTATTTTGTATAATTTGCAACTCCTGCTGGGGATATAATTCTTTACTTTTAAATAAAGAATAAAGAGTTTTATGGTGTGTTCATTCTTGCTGTCATGAACTGGATGATTTGTGTGGACCTATTATCTTTTGTGCGCCTTAGTTTTTTGGTACAGATAATAAGTTTGGGAGAACCGACATGTTTGCTCAGAGATAATATGGACGTGGCAAATATAGGGTTCAAATGATGGAATCTTCCTACTCAGAGGTGTTATGGACGTGGTAGGAATGACTCTGGGGCGATACGCGAAACTATTCAGAGGTAATATGGACGTGGAAGTTCTGCGATCAATGTACGGCAACGCATGGGTTGTCTGTACGTGATGTTTACTCAGAGGTAATGTGGACGTGGTAAACATGATGGGTAGCGTAGTCTTACGGAGCGTAGGATTTTGCTTTGTAGGGCATAGAGGAGCAACTCAGAGGTAATGTGGACGTGGGTGTCCTTCTACTGGTGGATAGAACACCACGGAACAGCTGGGTTCCGAAAGCGTAAGATTTTATGGAAGAGAGGTGTACGAGAACCCTGATGATTGGGTCCACAGACTCCTTTGTTGGCTGGAGATGGAAGTACGTGTCTGAAGGATGTCAAGAGTAGTACTTCTTTAGGAACTCGCCGTTGATGGGCATCATGAACAAGTCCCCATTGGGTTTGGCGATGCGGTAAGCACCGTTTGAGTATACCGTCTCTATGATGAAAGGTCCCTCCCATTTGGGCTCGAAATTTTCTGGTGTTTTGTGTGTCAACATCATCGGCCTTCTGACTGCCAGAACCAGGTCGCCTAGTTGGAAAGTCCTCTGCTTGACCTTCTTGTTGAAAGCCTGTGATATACGGGTTGGATAGAGTTCGATGAGCTGTTGAGCTAGGAGACATTTTTTGTCAAGTGCCTCCAGTTTTCGCAGACGGCGACGTTGATTGTCTTCCTCCATGAGTTGATTTGTGATCGCTACACGGAGTGAGGGTATCTGGATCTCGAGAGGCAGTACCGCTTCGCTCCCGTAGACCAAGGAGAATGGTGTGTTCCCCGTCGGGGTCCGTACCGTTGTGTGGTAGCCCAAAGGCATTCGTTGAGCTTTTCGTCCCAGTCGCATTTGTTGGATGATACGACCTTTTTGAGTAGCCTGATGATAGTCTTGTTAAACGCCTCGGCCAATCCGTTTGCTGCCAGATTGTAGGCGGTCGATGTTACGTTTTGAAAGTGATTCCTGTCACAGAATCTGCTGAAAATATGGCTGATGAATTGTGGACCGTTATCGTGGATAATCCTCCGAGGTACCCCAAAACGGTAGATGACATGGTGCTTAATGAAGCTGACCACCCTAGAGCTCTTTACTTCTGCCAGTGGAACTGCTTCTGCCCATTTGGAGAAGTAGTCAGTGATGGCTAGGATGAAGCAGTGTCCCCTAGATGAAGGAGGGGTGATAGGTCCTATAATGTCCATGCCCCAAGCTTCGAAGGGCCAAGAGGCGACCGTAGGATGTAGTGGTTCCGATGGTGTATGGATGAAGTCGGCATGAAGCTGACAAGCATGGCACTTCTTACCATAGTCGACAGCGTTGGCTGCCATGGTTGGCCAGTAGTAACCCATGCATCGCAGTCGATCCTGCAACTTAGGCCCAGGTTGATGAGCCCCGCAAGTTCCATCGTGCACTTCTCGAAGGGCTTCGGCTGCTCCTTCGTTGGATAAACATCGAAGGAGAAGTCTATCGTAGGAGCGTTGGTACAGCGTTTTAGTAGCTGTATCGTAATAGAATCGAAGGGAACACCTCCTGACTGAGACGGCTTCCTTCGGGTCTTCTGGAAGAATTTCGTAGACAGCAAAGTCGATGAACAGGAACCTCCAGTCTCGGACATTAACACCAGCACTTGTTGACATGGCATGGGCTATTTGTGAGCATAGGTTGTTTTTAGGATAGACTAAGTCTCGACCAACTACCGTAACGTAGTGCTGAGTCCCGAGGGGTGCTGCCAATGAGGCTGCGAGGCCAGCCAGAGCGTCGGCCTCCAGGTTTTGTAAATGGGGTACGTGTTCTATAAAGAACTTGGTGAAGGTTGAAATAATATTCAATGCAACTTCATGATAAAGAACCAGATCTTCATGGCGAACTTCGTATTACCCTCTGATCTGGTTAACGACGAGTTTTAAGTCGCCGTAGGCTTCCAAATGATCCACCCCCAGATGTTGCGCCAGTTGGAGTCCCATGATGAGAGCGTTGTATTCGGCAACATTGTTAGAGCACGGCTTCGAAAAGGAGTAAACACACTGGATGACTAGCCGATCGGGGGAGACTAAGACTACCCCCACTCCGACGATGATTTGGCCTTTGGGGCCTGTTCTTGAAGTGCCATCAAAAAACATCCGCCAGACGGAGCTTTCTTCGGTGACATTTGATTCTTGGACCTCATCTGGGATGTCTTCATAGAGTCTGGAGGACTCTGGGATGGGGTGCGCGGCTAAAAAGTCGGCTAGAGCTTGACCCTTGACAGCTTTTTGTGGAACGAACACCATGTTGTACGACGTCAACAGGATCGCCCATGTAGCTAGCCGGGAGTTCAATGATCCTGGCTTCGTCATGAGAACCCTCAGTGGATTGACTCGGGAGATGACATGAATTGTCTGGCCCGAGACATAATGGCGAGTCTTCTGGATGGCGAATACTAAAGCCAGACACTCCTTTTCAACGTGGTTGTACCGGTATTCGGCCCCGATCAGTGTCCTACTGAGGTAGTAGATAGCTTGCTCGTAGCCCGCATCACTGTTCTGAACCAGCAGAGCGTCGAGGGAATAATCCATGGCACGAACGTAGAGGAGAAATAGTTTGCCGACGACGGGTGCCACCAGGACTGGCGGGCTTGTCAAGTAAGCCTTGATATCATCGAAAGCTTTTGGGCATTCCTCTGTCCAGAAGTAGGAGACCCCCTTTTTCATGAGCTGGGTGAAGGGTTGACATTTTTCAGAGAGGTTTGCTATAAACCTTCGGATGTATGCCAGACTCCCCTGCAGGCCTCGAAGTTCTCGGAGGTTCTTCGGAGGGTCCATGTCAAGGATAGCCTTGGTCTTCTCGGGATCAACATAAATACCTTTCGGCGCCGTAATAATGAAGCCCGGGAACTTTTCGCTAGAAACCCCAAGGAAGGATTTAGCGGGGTTCTTCTTGAGTTGATGCGCTCGCATAAGATCGAAGACTGTCTTCAGGTCATGTAGGTGATCCCCTTTGAGACGGCTCTTGACTGCGATGTCATCAACATAGCATTCGACTGTTTTGCGAAGATGTTGACGGAAGATGGTACTCATAGCTCGTTGGTATGTAGCACCAACGTTCTTCAAGACGAAGGGCATCACTGTATAGCAGAAAACCCCCTTTGGTGTCCTGAATGACGTATGTTTTGCGTCATCGGGGAACATCTTGATCTGATTGTAGCCTGAATATCCGTCCATAAAAGACATGTGTTCGAAGCCACATGTATTGTCGATCATCACGTCAGTGATTGGAAGCGGGAATTCGTCCTTCGGACAAGCGGTGTTGAGGTCCCTGAAGTTGATGCAGACCCGTATCTTCTTATTCTTTTTGGTGACAGGGACGACGTTGGCCACCCAATCCGGGTGTTGTTCTTCACGGATAAACCTATTGGTCAAGAGTTTGTCCACTTCTTGATTGATAGCGTTCATGATGTCAGGACGAAAACGTCAATATTGTTGCTTTATAGGCTTCGCATCAGGTAAGATGTTGAGCCTATGCATCGCGATCTGAGGATCAAGTCCCGGCATGTTTTCATAGCTCCAGGCAAAGACGTCGATATAATCTTTAGCCAATTGGAACAAAGATTCCCGGTCTTCTCCTTTTAGGCTTTTGCTGATGAAGATGGGTTTGGAAGAAGATCCATCCCCAAGGTCGATCTGCTCGACATCGTCTTCGGTAGGGGGTTCGCGTAATTCAAAACGAGACTCCCACTGAGCTCCTAGGCGTTGAGCCCAAGGTTCTTTCTCGAAGAATTCTGACGTTTGGTCTTCGCCTTCATCTTCTTGAGATTGTGCAGATGCCATGTTGGCTGATAGCACCTTCTTGAAGACTGAGCTGATACTGGTATCAGAATCCCAAGTTGATGCTTCGGACGAATGAGAATGTTCTACTTTTTCGGCCTCCGAACTCTCTGGAGTTGTCGACGGCATGACATAGCCTAGCTCCCGTCGAGTTCGATGATAGTAATCCTGCGGCTTTCCTTTAGGTGTTGGGAGCCGGAGAGGAAGACGCTGGCCCTTACCGTAGTTTAGGACTTTGTTGCTTTTTAGGTCGTAACCCATCTTTTGGATGAGGTATTTTGCCTTATCCGTGTACCGATAGACTTGTATTCTGCCGGTATCTGGTACTTGCTCGAGTGGCAGGAGGTCTTGATGACGCTCGACTTTGCCGAAGATGATGGATTCTTCGTCTCGATTCTGTGGTGGGACTATAAAATAGACTCCTTGGGACGGGACTACTCGATTTACATGATTGACGGTCGTTATTTGTGTTTGCAACGACCGTAGAGCGTTATCTAATGTATACATGGCATTCCAATATGGAAGACTAGAATAATTAAAAGACACTCTATTATTGATGAAATACGAGATTTTATTCCACGGGATTACATTGTTCAGAGAGGGTGCATCTACATCAGCAGATATGTATTCCCCTATCTCTTCATCTGTGAGTACTGGAGTTGGTTCGGGAGAGTCCACCGCAGCTTTGACCTTGGGGTCCGAGAGGGCTATGTGGGCCTTCTCCGGCAGCTTGGATGATTACGGAGGCTTGCCTTTAAGACGCACCTTCAGAGGTGCCTCGACTGCGCCTTCGATGACAGGTGCCTTCCCCTGTAGTTTTGCCACAAGGGGAGCCGATGTTTGAGACGGCTTTTCCTTGAGCTGTATCTTCAAGGGAGCTTCAGTAGGTGTTCTACCTAGAGAAGTTGGTGCTTTTCCAGGTAGCTTGATGGTCATGGGAGGCAGCGTCTGAGGCGGCTTCCCTTTGAGTCAAATTTTCAAAGGAACATCAGGAATCACCTCTGGCTCCATATCCTGTTCTGCTGCCATTTCTGCTTCATCGTCAGCATCATTGGCTTCCCTTTCGTCTGGCGACTTGTACAGCGTCGAATCAGTGAAGTAGGCTTCGACCCCCTTGAAAGGGTTAATGTCCGCAAACTCTGTCCGGATGATGTCGTTGGTGGACACGTACTTCATACATTAGTGGAGTGTAGATGGCACCACCATGTACTCATGCAGCCACGGATGACCCAATAGGAGGTTGTAGTTGATGTCCGCGTACACGACATAGCAAGTCACCTCGGTTCGGAGGTTACCGATATGACATTTCAGCCATATTTTTTTCTAACGGCTTACTTTTGCTAGCATTGAAGCCGCTGACTGTAATGTTGGAAGACGCCAGACGGTACATTGGGATCCCCAGTATTGAGAGTAGTGTCTTCGGGATGATGCTGAGGGAAGACCCTGGATCGATCTGAATCTGTTTCACCTTAATGGAACCGACATACCCTGTGTAATACAGTGGTCTGTTGTGTCGGTTGTGCTTGAGCACCATGTCTTGTTGGGTGAAGGTTATGTTGGGGATAACCTCATCCGCACAATGGCAGTGCGCACATATAGTTGGGAGATCTTCAGGCTGCTTGACCTGACTGATGAAGGACTCAACATCTTCAGAACTTCACAGAGAGCTTCACGAGTGTCCGTGGAAAGACGAAAAAGCTCAAACAGAGATAGACATACAGGAGTACTGGCAAGTTGTGCCAGTATGTCGAAGTTGTGGGGCTTGGCTAGCCCCGAAGCATTTTTCCTTCGTAAAGGCTTATCGAAACGGGCCTCTATATGCTTCTGTTTATTGGCCACTGGAGGCTTGGATGGACCTCCTTCTTCGGCAACAGGGAAAGTGCAGGAAGGCACCACCTCGACGGCAGCTTCGTTGGGTTGGATGTTCAGCTGCGAACGGGTTTGTACAGGAAGAGCCTCCTCCACGAAGGAAGAGACCATGCGGTAAGACTTGGTCTTCTTGTCCTTGGTTTTGGAGGCAGAGCGTACCTCCGATTGAGTAACCTTGGAGACGAGATCGGGGTGAACCCATAAGATCTCTTCACGAGATGTGGTGAGTGGGATGAGTCCACTCACATTGTCACGAGTAGGTGGTAGATTGACAACCTCCATTGTCGCCTTTAGGATGGGGACGACGCCATCTTGTGTTGTGGTTGGCGGTAAGGTGCCAAATTGGAGCGACACCAGGTTGGCCGAGACCATTTTTTCCTCGTAGTCGACAGAGATGATATCTGCGTTGATCATACGCTGGATGTAGTTCTTAAGGATGTAGCAGTCCTTAGTTGGATGTCCGACAAACCGATGGTAGTGACAGTACCTCGGATGGTCCACTTTTCCAACTTCGTCTGAATGCTTCGGGTCCGGCAACTTGATCTTGTCACCCTGCTTCAATATCTCGAAGAGTTGCAGGGTGTCTTCGTCATTGAAAGAATAAACCTCCTTTGGCCTTGGTGCAAGTGGAGGCTTCTGAGTGGGTGCTGATGCACCTTTGGAGGCATTGACAGTCAATGCCTGTTTTCCCTTCGTCTCTCGTCCAGGGTTGTTGGCTGCAGGCTGTTTTCCTTTGTCCTCAAAGGCAGGGAAACTGACTCCCAGAAGACGAGTATTGGACGCCTTCTTTTCTGCTGCTTCGGCCTCGATGATCAAGGAACTCCAGTCGAAAGAAGAAGTGGAGTTGAGCCAGAGTTTGTTCGCAGGCAGCATGTTCATGCTGCAGGAGGAGAGGAGTGCATGTTCTGGCATACCAGGGGACAGTCTGAAGCAGGCTTGTCGGAACCGTTCGTTGAATGCTCGAACTATTTCATTCTCCTTCTGACGTATCTCTATGAGGGACGCCATTGTCATGTCCTTCCCTCCGTCGTAGAAATAATCAAGGAAGAGACATATCAAGTCGTCGAAGGAAGAGATGGAGTGGTCGGGGAGACTACAGTACCAGTCGTAAGCCACTCCCTTCAACGTCCCGACAAATATGCTGGTGAGTAGCGTGTCTTCCTTCGGGAGATGTCCCGTTTGAGACTGGAAGTACGTCAGATAGCGGCGCGGAGAGTCCTTTCCGTCGTATGGCGTCAATGTCGGTGGTTTATACTTAGGAGGATAAACCACTTTGTTCCATTCGAGGGGGTATGGTTGTGGGATCTCCATCTTTTGGCGCTCCTCATATTTGTTCTTGGACTCAAAGCGCTCACGTAAGTCCCTGATCATCTCAACCACGTCTTACGTGGAGCTGGGAGTCGAGAAAAGTAGTACAGCCTGGAGTTGAGCATTTGATGTCTCCGACGTCCGAGGTACCTCACGACGATCTGTATCCAAGGATACCCGTTGAAGGGGTATACTTGATTATTCATTGGCCCCTGGGTCAGGACCGGTAGACGGTGCCCTGGCCAAAGCTGACCGTATCTCGAACACCGCTTGAGTCAGTGTTTGCATGGAAGCAGAGAGGGTTTTGATTCATCCCTCCAAGGTATCCATGTGCTGGACAAGATTTGCTGGCGGCGCATCTGGCTCGGCATCACCCCCAGTCATGTATACTGTCATGACATGGCTGGAAGTGGGTGGATCGGTTGAGGCTTCACTCTCGACCTCACTCTCCTGTAGGAGAGTTGCCTCTCCTGGAGCTTTGTCTTGGCTACCCCAGCTATGTCCTGGGGGATATCTTCACCTTCGGGAAGGACTTGGCTACCCCCAGCTATGTTCTGGAGGACGTCTTCGTCTTCAGGAGGACGATCAGTAAGGACTTGGCTACCCCCAGCTATGTTCTGAAGGACGTCTTCATCTTCAGGAGAAGGATCGACAAGGGCCTGACTACCCCCAGCTTCCTCCAAGATCTTCTTTCTCCTCCGAGTGCCTTCAAACACTCTAGAGGATGGGACAGTCGTCTTGGCTTTCCTTGGCTGGCTCTTGGATGAGGACACATTCGAGGAGCTACCAGTCGCCTTCTGAATTGATGGGGAGTTGGAGACTACATTGCAGGAAGCAACCTGTAGTTCTGGCTCCATTTCTGCTGACACCTTCTTCCCGAGGTGATGTTAGAGAGGTGTTGATGATTGCAGCCGCTGGAACACCGACTGCCTTGGTGGTGGGACTGCTATTTTACAACAACAGTTGATGGTGACTACAGCACAGGTGTGCCCTGTGAAGGGCGCATTGTGCTTGTCAGTCGACTCTCCTGATCGGCGCTTGTGACTGATCATATTACGCAAATCATTGGGGAGAGTGCCACCTTCGCACCTCTATCAGGTGCATGGCAAGGCCAAGCGCCGGGGTGGTCAAATGAATGCTGCACCCCCTGATCCAACGCAAAACATGCGCTCAGATCAGTAGTAGGGAAACAACATTTATAGTAACTTGGACGAACCTCAGACGCACAAACAATAGAGGCACGGGAGTTCAAGACCACAGGATTTGCCTTGTTCGACTTGGTTGCGAACGCAGCAGATGCGCCCAAGTGAAACAAGAACTTTAAAGGTCAGCTCATTTCTGGCACAGAAGCACCTGAGTCAACCTTGTACAACTTACCATCAGCAGCGCGCATGATTGTGAGCGCATGCTTCTAGTTTGCCGTTGGCATAGCATGTTTAAGGCGCATAGCCCGTGCCGCCTTGGACTTCTTCGTACCTACCCGCTGGAGTGCATAGTACTCAGAGTCCAAATTATTCTTGCCACAACCGCGAGTGAGTCTGTCAAAGATAGAGGCCTTCTGTGGTGCATCAGAGGTGATGCGCAGGGCATTAGCTGCGTCCTTACTCCATTGGCGCATCTTCCTTGTCTGAGAAGGAGATGGCTGGGGAATGTGGTCAGTACCACGCTTTCCCGAGAGATATGCTACAGCGGTGGGCGCATCCTGGCTGCTGAGATCATCAACGAGTAGGGTGGACTGCATCGGCGCATCCCCTTCAGTGGTGGTGCCAGGGGCCTCGACCTTGCGTACCCAGACTTGGTGAGTCTTCTTCGGCTTTGGCAGCCGCTTCGAAGGACTTGCGCTGCCTTCAGAGATGAACTCCTCATACGCCTGTTGATTGAGACGTACGACCAGCGTCTTGTGGGAGGAGCCCACCTTCACATCGTCGGATTGCGACACAGCTTTCTCGGTGGAGGAGAAAGAGGTCCCCAGCAGACTCGCCAGCTTGTTTGCCATTAAAATCTTTTGATTGCAAATTTCAATACAAACAGAACAGTGTTACAATGTAGGACTTAGATGTAGTCCTAGGAGTATACTTTTGTTTATCTGGGTTCTTTATGCCGATGGAGCGAGTGGTAATGCGTTGACTCCATTGACGATCTAACGACGGTTCTCGGTTCTCTGAAGGTCTGGGTTGCTCTGGGTGCTGGAGCTTACGGAAAGGAAGAAGGCGTTGAGTGTCTCTTCCGATCTCTGGGAGTAAACTCTGATGCTTTGGTTGACTGTGTGTCTTGATCTCTAACAGTCTCTGTGTGTCTGTATCTGTATCTGTGTATATGTGAGAGGGAATGATCCTTCTATTTATAAGCAGTCGGTTGGCTGCTCATACGCGTATATGTAGGATACGCCTGTTTGTGGGGATGCCACGTGGTAGTTGCTGATGGAGGCACATGGGCGGTGCGCTCGAATTGAGGAGTTGAACTCTTCTCGTTGCATTTGTGGGCTACGGCAGAGCTGACACGTAGCAATGGAGGAGATCTTTCGGTTGCTGAGATCTTGGGTGATTAGCACCCCTTCATCGGCTGAACTGAGTCAAGAGACACGTGGCGCGTATCCGTTGCTCAAAGATCTCCGATTTGGTGGAGAGTAATCTGATAGGATGCGCCTAAAATTGGGCGCATGAGGAGACTTTGGCTTGTAACCTTTAGGAGTCACGAACCAGTCTGGGCGCACGACTTTTGAGGCGCATGCGAGGCTTCAGTAGTGACTTTGACTTCTGTCTTTAGGGATCAGAGAAAAGTCTGAGACGCATGGCTTTTGAGGCGCATGTAGAGATTTGGGCGCATGGCTGCAGAGGCGCATGCGAAATGGTTAGACGGCCACGTGGCTTGTAACCGCCGGAGGGAAGTAATGATGATGCCGACGTCAGTGACATTTTGTCTTCTGAAGAAGCTGTCAACTGTTCAGTCATCGGGGACTGGCTGCTGTCGTGTCAGACTTTAGCATTTAATGTTCTTTAATGGGTGATAGGCTGTTGAGCGGGTGCATCGATCTGCATTCCACTAGGCACATGGGGACGCATGGGCGCATCCTTACAAGGCGCTTGGTGCTGGTGGGCACGTCAGTATGATGTACGGTCTGACCGGTGCATCCGTTTGCATGACACGTCTTTATTGGCCCGACTGTTATGTTCTTCAAGTGCTTTAAATAGCCGTTTTGAATTGGCTGAATTTGAAGCGTCAGGTTCATCACCATTAATGCAAATTCATTGCACGAGATTCGGGGAGCCCGCCACTTGGTGCATGGGTTTGATTTGCCCGGTCTATAAATAGTGGCAATAAGAGAGTTTGCCTCTCGTTCTCTCATGTCCTCCAAAATGAACTTGTTTGCTCGAGCATATTCTGTTGACGAGATGTTCCTGAGGGTGAAGATGCAACGCATTGTCTTCATTTATGCACTTGAAGGTGACTGTTACATCCAAAAGTCGGAGTCGAGGGCTTCTGAGGCATGCGGAAGATGCCTGTTGTATCCAAAGATTGGGATGCTCGAGCCTCATCTCCGTTATGCTGGAAGAGCCGCAGATCGGAATTGTGGTGCTCCGATCATCTTTCTTGGGCTTTGGGAGAGCTCCTCTTCCTGTTAGAGTGGGTGTTGTCCATTCTGGTTGTATTGAAAGCCTCATTTTGTCATTTGGAGAGCTCTTCCTCCAGCTAGGGGGTTGATTGCCTACCCTCGTTCTGCTCAATAAATGCTTCATTAGTCGAAGCATTTGATCGGGTCGAGGCAAGACGCATATGCTGAGACTTTATGATGCACATAACTGAGGCTCTTGAAGAGATGCGCCTGACTGAGACGTCGAAGAGATGTGCCTGACTGAGACGCTAAAGGACGGTACATAACTGAGCTGCTGAAGGGATGCACCTGGCTGAGATGCTGAAGTGATGCGCCAAACTGAGACGCCGAAGAGATGCGCCTGTTTGAGAGCGCATGGCGAGATGTGCCCGTTTGAGAGCGCATGGTGGTTGCTGCGCCTGGCGGTAGACTTAGGGTCTTTTCTTTTTGTAAATGTTCTCCTTTGTACAGCCTTTTTTAGACATGTAATATACTTTTATATAAAATAAAAATCTTCTCTTAATGTCTAAGCTTTTGCTGTTTGCTGTGCCAAGTACTTCATCTGAGCTTCATGGCACATGTAGTGTTAGGCGCATAGGATTTCTGGTTCTGAAATTCTATGCTTCTACACAAGGCACCTGCTATGTGGGAGGTCGTCAACAATGTTGCAGCTGGATGGTTGACAGCCTCCTTGATCGACTAAGTGTCGGGCAATATGGAAGCAATGGAGGGAGCTGGTAATATTTGGATGACGCTGAAGGACATGTACTTAGGGATGGGCAACCCTATGAGAGTCTTCCAACTACAGGATGAACTTGATAATGTGGACCAACAAGATCACACCATCTTCGAGTTTGCGGCTGTACTGAAGAAGTATTGGTCAGATCTCAACCACTATGATCCCATTGGTGTGGAAGATGAACAAGTAAAACCAGCATTTGCGAAACATTACTAGAAGTTCATAGAGTATATCTCACGACAGAGGATGATAAAGTTCCTGAAGGGGCTCAACCCAGCATTTGAGCAAAGAAGGAATGTGCTACTCGCACTACCCGGACTGCTATCACTAGAGGAGGCTATTGCTGCTATGGAATAAGAAGAAGCATGGTTGAAGTTGATTCCCAGCACCACTAGTACTCTGGGAGAGAAATCAGCTCTAGCAGTTGTTATTGAGGCAGGGTTAAGCGAGGGACTAAAGAACATGGGGAGGAACGAACTAAAGAACATGGGAAGGATCTGGTACGGAAGGCGCATGTTTAGAAGTTGGGGCAGGTTTAAGCGAGGGACATGGCACAGTTGGCACAGTAAGGGCAATAGGCACAGTAGTGGACTGCTGCTTCCTTCTTCTATAGACTTGGAGCTCTGTAGTCCGTTCCTCCCTCTGTTCTGTAGTCTTCCCCTATACTGGAGCATCACTTCCTCCCTCCTGATTGTATGCATCATCATCACTTTCCTCACTCTCGCTATCTCCCCCTTCTTTACTTGGACCAACTTCTATTATTGGGCTTGGAACTGACCCAACAATCACGTTTGGGACTATCTCCCCCTCACTCTTAACACCTCTTGTGTTAGTTATGTCACCAAATACGGAGCCTTCACCTGAACCATTGTGGTAGTATGGTTTCATCTTTCTGAATGTAACATCTATGCTTACAAAGAGTCTTTGCTCCAATAGACTCTAGCAAGAATATCCCTTCTGAGTCCCTGAGTAGCCAATAAAGACGCACTTTACTGTCCAAGGGTCCAATTTCCCTACTGCAGGTCTATTATCCTTCACAAAACATACACAACCAAATACTTTTGGGGGAACAATATACTTTTTTTTATATGTAAGCATCTCAAACGGTGTCTTCCATTCTAACACCAGAGAGGGCATCGGGTTGCCCATCCCTGAGTACATGTCATTCTTAGTCCGTTCCCCCCTATTCGAATAGAATTTAGTAGAATATTTGACTTATTTATTATTGAGGTAGAGCTACACTTATATAGGGGAGACTAACCCCTCTCCATATTATTCTACTCGATGTGGGACTAAAAGTCCATTAATACTCCCAACACTCTCCCTCAAGATGGGCGATAGATATAAATTATCCCCATCTTATTACATAGTTTATAGAGACTTAATGAATTAAGCCCCTTAGTAAAACAATCTGCAACTTGTTCTTCTTAGCGAACATGATCGAGCTTTAGTATTCCTTTCTCTAGTTTTTTCTTGATGAAGAATCGATCGATCTTGATGTGCTTCGTTCTGTCATGCTAAACTGGATTGTTAGCTATACTCATTACTGCTTGGCTGTCACTCAGAAGACGCAATGGTGTTCCTTGGTCCAGCTTTAACTCTGTCAGCAATGCCATTGTTGGCCCATTCCATGGTCACACCCAATTTCGATAATCAACATATACTTTAGTCAATACACAAAATATAGAAATTGTTGCTAACTATTTCAGGATGCAATAAATCATATTCAACGGACGATGTACTGCATAAATCAAAGCGTCAAAGTCATCAAAATCTTCTGAAGACTCTTTTCTACTTTATTCTGTATTTTACATTTTATTGAGTCTAGGAATTACTTTGTAAAATCAATTATGGTAATACTGGCTTAGGGTTAAAATTATCCTCCTTTCTCAAAACCTACTTTTACCCTTTCATATTTTCGATTACAAATATTTCAAAAATATATTTCGAAAATATTCATTTTTCAAATAATTTTACAAATAACCAAAAACATAAAGAATTTCAAAATATATCTCCTGACAGAACTCCAAGCCGAGTTCGGCCCGAACTCTGACCAAGTTCGGTCAGTTTGTATTCAAACTTCAGTTGCCTCCAAATCTGCGAGCAACGTCTTTTTGCGAGATATTTGCATCCGAATTCTGCCCGAGTTCTGCCCGAGTTCGGTTGATGAAAACACCTATAAATAGAGAAGAACTTTTCACTTCAAAACATCAATTCATTCTTCATCTTCTCTTCTCTATTATTCAAGTGTTTTCTAAACGATCCAAGATTTTCAAATCTCACCTACACATCTCTTAGCCAAAAGCCAGTACTATCAGATTGATTTAGAAGTCTTTTGGTTATTCAGAGTTGTAAAGAGGTCGTCAAGTTTCAACAACAAATTCTCGTTGTGGAGCTGGTCGTGCGCTCGTCATCAAGCACGGTGTGTGTTGGAGTTGGTCGTGCACTCGTCAACAAGCACGGTGGGGTAAGAGTTGCAAGCACTCAGTTAAAGCTTGTGCCTTTAGTGGATTAATATAGAGCAAGAGTACTCGAGACTGGATTAGTCCTCTCAGAGGGATACCAGTATACATCGCTGTGTTACTGAGTTTGATTCTCCTTTCTTTACTTACTGCTCTTACATCATTGCCATAGTTTAAATTATTAATTGGTAATTTTATTTCCGCTGCACACACGCACTCTATTCACCCCCCCCCTCTAGAGGTGCTCAACGGTCCTACAATTGGTATCAGAGCTGGTTATATTCTTATATAACATACCCTAGAGAGTATATATATGGCAGCCGTGAAATCTATATTCAACGGTGAAGGGCAATCCACAAATAGACCTCCCCTATTTGATGGAACAAACTATACATACTGGAAAACACGTATGACTTTCTTTCTAAAGTCTCTAGATTTTGATTTATGGTCAATAGTCATTGATGGGTATAAGAAACCACCACCTACTGTGGTTGAAGGTATTCTTATGGAAAAACCGCATGACAAGTACACCGATGCTGAAAAAGCAAAGGCTAGTCTTGATGCTCGAGCCATCAATGCACTATTCTGTGCAATTGACAAAACCGAGTTCAATAGAGTTTCTACCTGTAAGACGTCTCATGAAATTTGGAAACTCCTTGAGGTAACCCATGAAGGGACTTCCCAAGTCAAGGAATCCAAAATCAGTAGACAGACTCAGGAATATGAATCTTTTAAAATGAAACCTGGTAAGTCAATTACACAGATGTTTACTCGTTTCCTTGATATAACTAATCCCCTTCAATCTCTTGGTAAAGATTACAGCAACCATGAGAAAATCAGGAAAGTGCTGCGGGCTCTAACAAAGAACTGGAATCCAAAAGCCACAGCAATCATTGAAGGAAACGATCTCGCCACGATGACTCTAGAAATACTGATGGGCAAATTGATGACTCATGAGCTCGACTTGCAAGACTTTGAAGAGGCCACACCAAAAGAAAAGACCATCGTCTTCAAAGCTCAAGCAAGAAAATCAACATACAACGACTCAGATGAAGAATCATCAAGTGGTGATGAACGTGCCTTACTTGTGAAGAACTTCAAGAAATATCTAAAGTTCACAAGCAGAAAGAAGAAAGACATCCAAGAAAGCAATGAAGACGAGACTATATGCTTCGGGTGCAAGAAATCAGGGCACATGAAGAAGGACTGTCCAGCTACCAAGAAGAGCAGTCCATATGATCGGTCAAGATCAAATAGAAGATCCACATCTGGCCGAAAGTATGCCAACACAAGCATCTGGCACGAGAGTGATGCCAGTGACTCAGAAGAAGAAGACAGACCCTGCAGCAATGCAAATGTTTGTCTTATGGCATTCGAAAAGGTATCATCTAATCCTCTGTTTGATGATTTTACTTTTGATGAACTAGAGACTGCCTTTAGCGATTTACTTGAAGATCACAAAACTGTGCTCGACAAGTATAAGCAATCTCGAAAAGAGATTAAGGCACACACAGCCGAGATTGCTAGATTGTCTAATCTACTTGAAGACATTAAAGAGACATCTACTACCGGTAACACGGAAGAGATAGCCAAACTTAAAGTAGACTATCATGAGGCTATCCTCAACATTGAAAAGAAAGAAGAGGACTATGTCAAAATACACAAACTTTATGACATAGAGAAGAAGTTGCACCTAGTAACTGAACAAAGACTCCTTGATATGACTGCAAGATACGAAGAGTCTGTAGCGATTTCTAAAAAGTTAGAAATCAAGTTGGGCAAACAGGCAATACCTGTGACACAGCCCAAGATTAGTCCTAATGCAAAGCATACACCAAAAAGGACTAAACACAAGAAAGCACAGAGGAAACACGAACACTATTATGCTTTCACTTATAGGTTTTCCAAACAGAACAAGCCTGCAAACACAGTTTATTCCACTAAACTGACTTGCACATATTGTGGTACACACGGTCATATATCACAATACTGTATGGCAAGAAAGCTTGTTGATAACCATACTCTAGTTTGGAAACCTAAAGCTAATCTGAGTGGACCCTTCAGAAAATGGGTACCAAAGGATTCATCTACTTGTTTTGTAGGTGGACCCTCAACCCTCTCATGCTAGAAGCAAATGGATCCTCGATAGCGGATGTTCACGACACATGACTGGTGATGCATCTTTATTCGCTACGCTATCGATGAAGAAAGAAGGATACGTCTCCTTCGGAAATAACTTGAGAGGTGATATTATAGGTAATGGTACTGTAGGTATTTCTCCTTATCCAATAATAAAGGATGTTTGTCTAGTAACTGAATTGAAACATAACCTATTGAGCATAAGTCATTTGGCAGATAATGGTTATGGTATCAATTTTGTGAAAGATAAATGTACCATATATGATATGTCATCTGGTGATCCCATATATAAGGGGATTAGAGAAGACAATATTTATGTTTTCTTTTTGGAGAATACTAATAATGCAGGAAGGTGCCTAGTAGCCAATCAAGATGAAAGCTGGCTATGGCACATGAGACTAGGACATGCAAACATGGATACTATATCACGTCTGAACACAAAGAAGTTGGTAAAAGGACTCCCAGAAATTCCATTCAAGAGAGACATGGTATGTGCTGACTGTGAAAAGAACAAAGCACATAGATCTTCTTTTAAATCCATCAACGCTGTAAGTACTTCGAGACCTTTGCAGTTGATTCATATGGATTTATTTGGTCCAAGTAGAGTCGCTAGTCTTGGCGGTAAACTCTATGCTTTTGTCATTGTTGATGATTTCTCTCATTTTACATGGGTTTACTTTTTATCAAACAAAAGTGATGCTATTTTTGAATTTCAGATATTTTGTAAAAAGGTTCAAAACGAAAAAGGCTTCATGATTACTCGTATCCGAAGTGATCATGGTGGCAAATTCGAAAATACTGATTTCAAAAAGTTTTGTGATGATAGTGGATACTACCACAAATTTTCTTGTCCTAGAACTCCCCAACAGAATGGTGTTGTGGAGCGGAAGAACCGTACTCTAAGCGAAATGGCTAGAGTCATGCTTAATCAGCATAATCTTCCTAAATATTTTTGGGCAGAAGCTGTTAGTACAGCCTGTCATATTTTAAATAGGGTGTTAATTCGACCTATCTCGAAGAAAACACCATATGAGCTTTGGTTTGGAAGAATTCCAAACATTTCTTATTTTAAAGTTTTTGGTTGTCGCTGTTTCATCCTGAACACCAAGGATAACTTGGGTAAGTTCGACTCCAAAGCAGATGACGGGATATTTCTCGGATATGCTGCTAAGAGTAAGGGATATAGAATTTTTAATAAAAGATCTCTGATTGTTGAAGAAAGTATTAATGTTACCTTTGATGAGTTGAATAGTCATAGATCTAGCGACAGTGATGATGAAGATGCACCTACAAAAACAAAGAAGAGTTCTAAGAAAGATCCTACCAAAGAGGCAAGAACTGATAAAAGTTCCGAAGATGCAGGAACTGAGAAGAGCCTTGTGAAAGGTATGGCCCAAAGATTCGAATCATTGAGATTCAAACCAGATCATCCAGAAACTCTCATAATAGGTGATGTATCCAAAGGTGTAAGTACTCGTTCATCTCTTAGAGATTCTGAGGTAGCAGCTAATGTAGCATTTATTTCTCAAATAGAACCTAAGAATGTTGATGAGGCTTTTTCTGATGAATTTTGGATTTCTGCCATGCAAGAGGAACTTAATCAATTTGAAAGAAACCAAGTTTGGGAACTCGTTCCTAAACCTATTGGTCAATCGATAATTGGTACCAAATGGGTGTTCCGAAATAAACTTAGTGAAGATGGACAAGTTCTACGCAACAAAGCACGTCTAGTTGCACAAGGTTATAATCAAGAAGAAGGAATTGATTATGATGAGACCTATGCTCCTGTTGCTAGACTAGAAGTCATTCGCATGTTTTGCGCTTTTGCTTGTTTTAATGATTTCAAACTTTTTCAAATGGACGTAAAAAGCGCATTTCTAAATGGATTTTTGAAAGAAGAAGTTTTTGTGAAATAACCCCCTGGTTTTGAAGATTTTCAAAAACCTGATCACGTCTTCAAGCTTAAGAAAGCACTTTATGGACTCAAACAAGCACCTCGTGCTTGGTATGAACGCCTAAGTGCCTTCTTACTTGATAATGGTTTTTCAAAGGGCAAGATTGATACTACTCTTTTTATTAAATCTATGAATAATGATATACTTCTAGTACAAATTTATGTAGATGACATCATCTTTGGTTCTACTAATGAACAACTCTGTCAAGAATTTGCCAAGTGTATGCAGAGTGAATTTGAAATGAGCATGATGGGAGAGCTGAACTTCTTCCTAGAATTGCAAATCAAACAACATTCAAACGGAACATTCATCAACCAAGCCAAGTACACGAAGGATATACTGAAGAAGTACGACTTCGAGAATGTGAAGCCAATTGGGACTCCTATGGCTACATCTACAAAGCTTGATGCTGATGAAAGTGGCAAACCTGTTGATCAGCGTAAGTATCGAGGTATGATTGGTAGTTTATTATATTTAACTGCTAGTCGCCCTGATATTATGTTTAGTGTTTGCATATATGCACGATATCAGGCAAATCCTAAGGAATCACATCTTAGTGCCGTTAAGCGTATCTTCCGATACCTTAAAGGAACTTCTACAGTTGGCTTATGGTATCCCAAAACCAAATCCTTTGACCTTATAGGTTACTCGGATGCGGATTTTGCTGGATGCAAAGTGGACCGTAAAAGTACCAGTGGCACATATCATTTCTTGGGAAAGGCCTTAGTCTCTTGGTTTATCAAGAAACAAAATTTAGTAGCATTATCAACAACTGAGGCTGAATATATCGCCGCAGGACGTTGTTGTGCTCAAATTTTGTGGATGAAGCAAACCTTAGAGGACTACAATCTGCACTATACAAATGTTCCTATATATTGTGGTAACACTAGTGCAATTAATTTGACTAAGAACCCTATCTGTCATTCACGTACAAAGCAGATAGAAGTTAGACATCATTTTTTACGTGATCATCAACAACACGGGGATATTTGCTTAGAATTTATTGATACTGAACATCAACTAGCAGATATTTTCACTAAACCATTGGCTGAAGACCATTTTAACATCTTGAGGCGTGAGCTCGGCATTCTTGAATTCTCGAACTCTTAAAACATATGGTAATTAAAACTGCATTTATAACTTGACAATTTATTATTTAATGAAAATTATTTTTGGGGACAAATTTACAAAGGGTATGTCTGTCACCACGGCTACGGTCGAAGCGAAGCGGTACTTAAGAGTTCCCCGGTGAACCACCGTTAGCTGGGACAACCCCTATAGTTAACCCGAAAATAATAGCAGTTATTTAATAAACCAGTCAAATGTTACTTTTTACAGTCTTTATTTACCTGACTGCTTTGACTGTCTCGGGAATGCAAGTGGCCGAACTCGGCCCGAACTCTGACCGAGTTCGGACCGAATTTGGACCGAGTTCGGTCGGCGCTGTGATGGTTCCAGAACCGAACAGCCGGCCCTAGCACCTATTTATTTCATCCTTTCTTCCACTTTTTCTCCACACCAAAACGTGGAATACTTCCATCTCCTACTAGAAATTCTTCCTCCTCCTTCTTTGCAAGGAATCGACAAGTTCAGTGGGCGATCTTCTTCCTCATGGCTCCGAAACGTCAACGAGGAAATTCTTCTCAAGGTGCTTCCTCCTCATCCGACTACACTCCGGCAAGTCTCTTCAGTCCAGCCAAACCTAGAGATCCCGAGGAATATGATAGCACTTTGTTTCCCGACAAAGACTTCTCCGATCTCTGGTTTGATTCTTTCTCTCTTCGTCGTATTTGTGCTGGAGCCTTCGTCAATTTTACAACCTTCTTTGAATATGCTCCTGTTTTTGATCAACTTGGATTTCGCAACTTTTTCGAGGTCCAAGATAGTATTTACGACAATGCTGTCCGTATGTTTTACTGCAATTTGCAAGTAAAACAAAACGGGAATTTCTATTCCTGTATTGCTGGACAGGAATTAGAATTTAGCGCCACCGATATCAGTGAATATTTTCACATTCCTGATCTTGGTGATGCACTTGTTGACATCCACCATGTTCAATTCCCTGCCGATGTCACTTTAGCTTCCTTTAGGGAATTGATTTGTCACCCTATTCCTCCTCCCCGGAGAATCTTTTCTAGACATCTCAATCAAAATTTTTACGAACTTCATCGTATGATTTTCTCGGCCCTTCTTCCGAAGAAAGGCTCTACCGATGAAGTTATATTTTTGGAACTTTCTGCTCTTTATCATATTCATTTTGGAATTCCTTTCTCCGTTCCAAAAACCATGATGTCTTGGATGCTCAGCTGCAAGAATGCAGGTAGGAACTTAGTCTTTCCTATGCACCTTGCTAGTATATTTCGACGTTTTGAGATTGATCTTGAAACGTGTGCCATTTCTTCTCCACCTGTTGAGTTGACCCGCTCTCGTCGGTTTCCTCAACCTCCTGGTGCTGCTCCTGCTGTCCCAGCTGCTGATGCTGAGGCCCCTCCAGCTGATGCTCATCCTGCTCCGGCCCCTGCCCCAGGACTTGATCAGGCATTCTACCAGCGGTTTGATGATTTCGTTGCTGTATCCACGCAACGTTATCAGGACTCCGAGTTCCGGCATATTTCTCAGGCCCAGGTGCTGAGAAACAGTATTGCCGATCTCCACTACAGCCTGGTTCATGATCCCGTTCATCCACTCACTATCCTTCCACACCCTGCTTTCCCTGGTCCTCGTTTTACTGATGAGACTACTTTTCAGTACTTCGACCCGACCACTGCCTGTTTCCCTCATGATCCTCCCGGTGCGGACGACGCAGAGATGTGATGTGGATTCAGCCATGGGATAGTGGATTTAGTTTTGATTAGTTGATGCAGTTTATGTAGTAGTTTCATTTTTATTTCATGTCTAAACTGTTTCAGTTAGACTTAATCAGATGTATTTTTTTTGGATTATTAGTGGAACCTTTGTGCTATTTCAGTTTATTATAGTTCATTTTATTCCAATTGTTTATGCTGTGATTACTTCTTTTTACTTCACTTTGTCGTGTCTATTCTATTGTTGGCTTCATGATTTACGGGGGAGCCTATTCATTTTACTACTTGACAAAGGGGGAGAAAAAGAGTATACCAAACGCATATCCAAAACAAAAACAATTCTCAATTTTTCAGGTATTTTTTATTTTGTTTTATTTGATATAAATATATTTTGGTATAGACTCAAGTTTGTCAATTATCAAAATGGGGGAGATTGTTGGCCCATTCCATGGTCACACCCGATTTCGATAATCAACATATACTTTAGTCAATACACAAAATATAGAAATTGCTGCTAACTATTTCAGGATGCAATAAATCATATTCAACGGACGATGTACTGCATAAATCAAAGCGTCAAAGTCATCAAAATCTTCTGAAGACTCTTTTCTACTTTATTCTGTATTTTACATTTTATTGAGTCTAGGAATTACTTTGTAAAATTAATTATGGTAATACTGGCTTAGGGTTAAAATTATCCTCCTTTCTCAAAACCTACTTTTACCCTTTCATATTTTCGATTACAAATATTTCAAAAATATATTTCGAAAATATTCATTTTTCAAATGATTTTACAAATAACCAAAAATATAAAGAATTTCAAAATATATCTCCTGACAGAACTCCAAGCCGAGTTCGGCCCGAACTCTGACCGAGTTCGGTCAGTTTGTATTCAAACTTCAGTTGCCTCCAAATCTGCGAGCAACGTCTTTTTGCGAGATATTTGCATCCGAACTCTGCCCGAGTTCTGCCCGAGTTCGGTTGATGAAAACACCTATAAATAGAGAAGAACTTTTCACTTCAAAACATCAATTCATTCTTCATCTTCTCTTCTCTATTATTCAAGTGTTTTCTAAACGATCCAAGATTTTCAAATCTCACCTACACATCTCTTAGCCAAAAGCCAGTACTATCAGATTGATTTAGAAGTCTTTTGGTTATTCAGAGTTGTAAAGAGGTCGTCAAGTTTCAACAACAAATTCTCGTTGTGGAGCTGGTCGTGCGCTCGTCATCAAGCACGGTGTGTGTTGGAGTTGGTCGTGCACTCGTCAACAAGCACGGTAGTGTAAGAGTTGCAAGCACTCAGTTAAAGCTTGTGCCTTTAGTGGATTAACATCGAGCAAGAGTACTCGAGACTGGATTATAGTCCTCTCAGAGGGATACCAGTATACATCGCTGTGTTACTGAGTTTGATTCACCTTTCTTTACTTACTGCTCTTACATCATTGCCATAGTTTAAATTATTAATTGGTAATTTTATTTCCGCTGCATACACGCACTCTATTCACCCCCCCCCCTCTAGAGGTGCTCAACGGTCCTACAGCCTTTACCCACAATAATTCTGACACTCCCAGAGCCATAGCTCTATATTCCGCTTCAGCGGTTGATCGAGCTACCACAAACCGTTTCTTGCTTCTCCATGAGACTAGGTTACCCCCCACAAATACATAATACCCTGAGGTAGACCTTCTGTCATCCATGCAACTTGCCCAATCTGTATCACAGTATCCCTCAACACTAAGGTGTTTATTGTTCTTGAACCATATCCCTCTTCCAGGAGCCCTCTTTAGATATCTCAAAATATGGAAAACTGTATTTATATGGCCCTTCTTTGGATCATGCATGTAGCGACATACTACACTCACATCAAATGAGATATCAGGGCAAGTATGACCAGATAAATCAATCTGCCTACAATCTATGATATCTTTCACGATCAACCGGCTCTCCTGCCTCTGTCCCCAATTAATTTTTCTAGTCAATCGGAGTGACTGTCGGACGACATCCCAGTAGACCAGTTTCTGTGAGCAAGACTAGTACATACTTCCTCTGAGAGAGAACGATCCCATCTTTTCCTCGAGCTACCTCGATCATGAAAAAATACCTCATCATTCCAAAGTCCTTTACTTCAAATTCTTTGGCAAGTTCCAGCTTCAGTTGGGTAATCTCCTCTTCCTCGTCACATGTGATCACTATATCATCTACGTATACAGCAAGTATGGTAACGTGGCCTCTTGCATGTCGGAAGAAGACTGTGTGAACTGTATTAGTCTGGTTGTATCCCATCCTCGTGACAACTTTTCTGAATCTTTCAAACCATGCTCGAGGAGATTGCTTGAGTCCATACAATAATTTCTTCAGCTTGTACACTTTTTCTATTGACTGCTTCGTACAAAATCCAGGGGACGTCTCCATGTATACTTTCTCCTGTTCATCTTCATGAAGAAAGGCATCATTCATATCTAATTGATGAAGTTGCCACCCATGGTTTGCTGCAAGGGAGACCAGGGTTCTTACAGTGCTCATCTTTACTATGAAGACCCATTTGCATCCGACTGCCCTTTTTTCTTCAGGTAATGGAACAAGTTCCCATGTCCCATTTCTTTCCAGTGCCCCAAGTTCCTCCAACATTGCAGGTTTCTACCTTGGATCTTCTTTCGCTTTCTGCCAACATTAGGCAAAGAGGTGGTGTCTAACGATGCAATAAATGCACCATAAGTAGGGGATAGGTTAGTGTATGATAGAAAATGAGCGATATCATGTTCATAACTATAACGAATACGAGATTTTCCTACATTACTACGAGAAGATCTTCTTAAGGGAATATGAGATAGTAGAGGAGAGATCATACCATCCGAAACAGAGGGATCCGCATCCGAATCAGAGGAATCCGGTACGGAAGGTGCATCTTCAAGAGTTGGGGCAGGGTTAAGCGAGGGACATGGCACAGTTGGAACAGTAGGGGCAATAGGCACAGTAGTGGATTGCTGCTTCCTTCTTCTATAGACTTGGAGCTCTGTAGTCACTCCTAACACCTCTTGTGTTAGGTGTGTCACCAAATGCGGAGCCTTCACCTGAATCATTATGGTAGTATGGTTCCATCTCTCTGAGTGTAACATCCATGCTCACAAAGAGACTTCACTCCTGTCATATCCATTTTTCTAGTTTGAGGGTATTTTAGTGATTGTAAAATTTTGATTATTTTTAATATATTTTATTATTGGTATAGTGAATTTTGGCCTTTTGATAGTATAGCCTTGGTGCAACCTAGCCTAGTGTCTTATCATGACTTAGTGATTTGGTTAGCATGTTTAGTTAGTTTTTAACATTCCATTCTTGCTAGTTTCAAGTTAGAAGCTAATTAGAAATCTTTAGTTAAAGGCTAGTTAGAAACCTTGATTTAATGTTTCATTTTAACCTGTAGAAAGAAGCCCAAGCCCATTGATTATGAAACCCTAGCCCACCCTTGATGTGGCCGGCCATAGTAGAGTCCCATACCCCTATTTAATCTCTCTTAATGAGACTTGCCTCTCTTTTCCATTCCTTCTCATTCTGGCAAAACCTTAGGTATGTGTTTCTTCCTATTATCTTCATTTCTCTTCCTTTTTAATCCTAGACTTTTGCATTGGGTTCTAATTTATGTTTATGGACCGTTGATGGTGAGCAATCTCAGTTTTGGAGAGCATTGGAGTTTTGAATGGCAAGAAAGATCTTCATTTTTTGAGATTTTATTAGGAATTCACCCTCAATAGGTAATCTCTTCAAATCCCTTCAAATCTATAAATTCTTTCCATAGATGCATCCATCTAGGTGTCCCCTAGCTGTAGGATGAGTTTTGTAGGAATTGGTATTGGTTTAGTGTCCGTATCGGACACGTATCAGTGCCTATACATTGGTGTTTGATGAAATGCCCAAAAGGGATTTTTATTGCTATTTTCAAAATCTTTTTGAATAGAATTGTAGATCTATATGTTGCTTATGGATTTGTGTCGCACTGAGGTAAAATTCCTACTGTGTCCGTGTCCAAATTGGACACGAACCCGCTCGCACACGAGCTGTGCCTGTGTCCTACTGTTCGGGCACTGTAGCGGACACGATAGGACACTTTGTGAACCCAAATTTGGTGGATATGTAGGGCACATGTCTGGCACGAGGCTGATCAAGTTTCGTAGGATTTTATTGAGTGGATCTCGAGAAATCTCACGTGTACTGATTTTGTCTATACTGTGTGCACAAAAAAAATCTCGACTGATACGCGTGTCGTATCACGCATACACGTGTCGATTGTGTCTCGTGTTGTGTCGTGTGTGTAGGCCTATACGTGGCCTACATGTGGAAACGAGCACGAGATGTGTCGTGCCTCGTGTCGTGTCCACGAGTTCGTGGACTCGCCGTACGAGACAGTCTGTGTGTGCGTATTTGGTGTTTATGATGGTTTGGACACTTCGTGTCCTATTGTATGGACACGATACACTCTGTAGGACACATACACATGTACACGACACATTTCCAACCATTAATTTGATTTTTAATTGATATTCGAATAGCAATTTAGGGTTTTTGTAAATTTCCTGATACGTGTTCATGTTTCCAAGTTTTCAGAGTTTTCAAATGAATTAAACTGCTAATTTATGGTTAATTTGTGATGATTAACATGTATACATGTCTGGGTTGATGTTACATAGCTGAGTTTCATATTGATGCATGACTGGGTTTGTATTCTGAGTTTTTGAATGGACATAATACTCGAACTTGAATGAAAACCTGAATTTAGGTTTAATTCCTATATATGCTACTTCACTGAGATATGGGTATTGTTTTTCTGATAACTGAGGGTTAGGTTAATGCAAAATTGTTTGGGTTCTATGATATTTCATCTTGCCAGTTGACAGTAGGTCGTTTTAGAGTTGATACTTCATGTATCATTTTGATTTTCCCAAATATGAGTTGGTATTCATTTATATGAATTTGTTTACTGTTTTCTTCCATTTGAACAGTGAACTCAGGTTTCCCTACTGAGTTCATTATCAGTTTTGGACTGGTTTGGGACAGTCCCATTGTCTCTTCTATTTCATTTTCCATTTCTTTCATTTCCTTTCTTTCCTTTTTCCTTTTATTTTCCTTTGGATATCATTTATGCTTCTATATGTTAGTAGGTATATAGATACTTGATTCAACTATGGATATCCTCTACCTTGATTTCATATATAGGTATTTCCTCTATGTAGTTTGAATGGTATGCTTTATATTGTGTGATACTATATATCTATATTCATACCCATATGTAATGAGTGAATAGAATATATAAGTAGATGTTGTGATTGCTATTAGATATAGTATATGGGTTATGAGTCAGCTTAGGATTGACCCAATGAGCCTAATTTGGTCGAGTTGGCTAGCAAGTTGACCAAGTTGACAAAAGTCAACTTTGAGTCACACTTGATCCAAATCGACTCAAACGGACTTAGAATGACTTGATAACTTGTGTTTGACCTAAAATTTAGTAGATGGACTAGTTGACTTATAGTTGACCAGGTTTGACCAGAGTTGACCAAGTTTGACCAGAGTTGACTAAGGGTTGACTTTAACTTAGAAGGACCTAGAATCATTTAGAATGCATTGTAGGCTATTCTTAATTCATATTAGACACTTTATAATCTATGATTGTTCTAAATAGGATTCAGATACTCCAGTTCGGACTCTTATTCTCATCAAACAGTCGAGATATCAGGCGAGTACATTCTCTGACCGTTTCATACTTGTTAGGAATTATATTCTTGTCACAGTTTAATTTACTTGATGCTGACATGATATTATCACGGATTAGTACTATATGAATCTTTACATGAGATGTTATTCCCTTCGGTTGCATCGAATACATCATGTCATGTGTTTTTCACAAACATCATGTATTTTATGGACTCTTATTATTCATGTATACTCATGTGCTCCCATGTACTCTAATGATCTCATGAGCTTCATGTATAAACTATCATGTACAATAACATAACCTGTCTAGATTCTTGTGTATTGATTGAGGCATGGGGGAGTAGAAATAGTCATGTGAACAATTCCAAAGTAGTGTAATCATGTACAAACTCTTTAGTGTAATCATGTGCAAATCAAGCCGTTCACATGTCTATCTTGTACTCTAAATTACATAGTCACTTATAGTTCTCTATTATCATATATAGATAGCTCGTTTATCAGTTTCTCTCTTTCTTTTCATGCTTATTTCTTACAATGTTTCATGTGTCTTAACCTATCGCATGCTTTATATTTTCTGTCAAGATATGAACTGCGTGAGATGTATTGTGCTCGTTCCCGTCCTGATTGGACTGTTAAAAATATTACAGGTGATGAGGAGGAATTCTGACCTACATATTATGGCGCAGGCTTAGATGACACCGGTGACTTGGACCATCGGGAGGATCCTACAGTCGCTGAGGACTTGTCTATTGTCTAGATTAGAATTCTAGACTAGTTTTTCTTTAGTTGTCTTATTTCATGTACTTTCATTTATTGGATATTTGTGATGTTTGTACATTCAGATAATACTCTCATTGTAGCTCTTGTTGGAGATTACTCTTTTACCTGTCACGACCCGCACCCTAGAGTAACGACACGAGAAGTGGGTACGTCCAGCCTACGCCGCAGTGTCGGTGGTAGAACGCGGTCCTAGGTCAAACATCTAACAATATAGAGGTACCTGTGCAGTATATACACTCCGAATGGAGGTGACATAGAAAATACAGTCTCAATCACATCTAAGATAGAGCATGATAAGAGATAGATAAAATATGAAATCCACAAAGTGATACCGCAAATAGAAGTCTAAGTGTCTAAGATACACAAACCCAGAAAATATCTCAAAATTCAAATACAGTAATCCATAAAGTAAATACAACTCAAGACAACTAAAATAACTATCTATACAACCTCTACTGTGTCTCCTCTAGGCTAGCAGGCAACCTCCAAGCTATCTGTAAAATTTATCAACAGGTCCAGTCAGGACAGGAACGAGTACAAATCATCAAGAAAACCTAAGTAATAACAGAGAACTATAAAGCAGTTATAAACAGTTTTATTGATGAATATGGCAGTTTATATTTAGGTGATAGTATAGAGAAGCAGTAAGATACAAGGAAAGTAAAGTAACTAAAACAAGAGAAGAATGATGGCAATGAAGACTGTAAAATAAATCTAGCTGAACTAAAGTAGCATAATAAGTCCAGACAGCAAATGCAAAACAAGTGTGAAACTACTATAAGTCCAGTACGAGATGAATCTAATACAAGATGAATCCAGTACAAGATGATTCTAGGTAGTGATCAAGAATCCAGGTGAGACCAGCTATACTCTAATAGTGTGTTTTAAAATACCGAGATCGACATGTAAACGGCTGTAGGTAATCAAGCACATCTCTCACTGATCAGGCGAGAGATGGCTATGCTTACAGTAGATTCCAGTTGGAAGATTCTAGATTTGGGGTATATCTACATGTCTTACTCAATATTTCCCCGCCCCACAATACAAATGAATCCAGAATTCGACACGAGAATCGAGATGAGTCCAGCTAAAATATGATGATTCTAGAAATAGATTCCAGAATGATTCCAGTGATTCCAGTAATAGAGGCCAGATTAGTTTGGTATGTGTGTCGCATACATGAATCTAGAAATATCCATACGTGTTGTAACAGAGAATCACATAAAACTAACTATAACTGAAGTACAGTAATTGACAATTAAATGAGAGAACTATCAGAGAATGTACTCGCCTGATAACCTGAACAGCTGATAGGTATAGAGGTCCAAACTGAAGCCACAGAGTCCTATTTAGAGCAACACAGGTCAAGATGTATACGAGAGATGATAAATAAAATGTACAATGCATCTGCATGCTGTCTAGGTCAAACTAGACTAAAGTCAACACTTGGTCAACTCTAGTCAACCATACTAGTCAAATTAGGTCAACTAGGTTAAGTCCTAGCCCAACAAGTCTAACAAGTCTCACTAGGCCTAACCAAGCCTAGGCTAGCACGCACACAATCACAAGACAATGTGAACCACAACAATGCATAATATAAAATAGATAATATATATAAATATATACCTTCATACATACATGCATATCCATATTACATACATATTTATTTATATAGGCATATGTTACATCATGCATATTTACATAGTTACATAGATATATACATTCATGCACATTTACATACATACTTTTATACATTATATATGTTAACATTCATTACAATGCATTATATTTTACTTATACCTTTGATTGATTCTTTCATTCATATATGACATTCATTCATGCATATTACGTACTTACATGCATCTTTACATTATATACATTGTATATAACATGTAAAAATAGAAGAGAAAAAAAGGGGGAAAAACTGAAATGGAAAGGAAAGGGAAGGAAAATGTGAGGAAAAGGAAAAACAGTGGACATATACATGCTTGCATCATATATTCTACATTACCATACATGCTATTATTATATATTGCATTACAATATTTATACATTATGCATTCATATCTATCATTACATATATACCTTGCATTCATATCTAGCATTCATTATATACTTTCATGCATACATTGTATATCATTCTTTCATTCATGCATTAATGTATTGCTTACATACATTATATTAATTGCATTCCTACATGCTTGCATTCAACCATATATATACATTAATGTAAAGAGGATATATATCATATATATATCATTTCATTCATCTAACATATCATGTATTACATACTCTATATTCATTTAATACACATACTACATAGGCTCATAGGTTACACAATATGCATATATCGTATAGTCACTCTTCTACTTAAAATCAATACTGTACTAATTGTGCATTCACTAAATTCTAAGATTAAAGTATGTCGTATCCCTTCGTGTTAGCTTTCCGAAACTTTAAACGGATCGCATTTTCGTGTCCGAAAGCTCCCGAAATCGCGAAAATACCGAAACACGTTCGTCTTTCGTACATCTGACACTCAAATAATTCTACAGAAAGTTACAGAAAGAATTTGGCTTACTAAAATATATATTTGGAAAGCTAACTTCGATACGGTTCTTTTAAAAAAACGGGAGATAAATCGGAGTTCTAAGCTAAACGTTATGACATTTCTAAGTTGTTTTGGTTAATAAAAACGTGGATGAATATTATGACGAATTTGAGTTGTTTTGGACAAAAGAACACATATAGGCCAAGATACTTGGATACAAACATAGGTATCCAAATGAAACTCATTCTAACCATCCTAACTAAGATCAATCCACTCTCTAACCATTCTAAAACTAATTTTAAATATCTATTTAAACTATTATCATACATACATACACATGGGGTGTCCTAATTTGGGATCTATCAAGTAGGACACAAGACACATATCTAAAATCCTCAAGAGAGCTCCAAATGGCCTCAAATTTGAATCTAAATGGGACACATGCATGAGGATGGATCCTACGGATTCAAAACTAATTTATAAGCAAAGAAAATCGATTTAGAGGATGGGTTTTACCTATTGGGAGTGGAATCCCAATGAAATCCTTTAAGACACGGCTCCGATACGAAGATCCATCAAAGTGGACACTCCTCCTTGCACTCCTCTTCCAATCCTTGGTAGCACCCTCCCCTTGGAGAATGGGAATGATTGAGGGAAGGTTTGGTGAAGGAATGATTTGATTTGGAGATCAAATCAATAGGAAGGCTCTCTAAAATTGGGGAAGAACAAAAGGAAAATAAAAGAGGCAAGATTGTAATGAATGAAATGAATCATTCTCCCCTAAAGGTGGCTGCCATAAGGAGTCCATTAGGGCTAATGGGAAATGTCCTAATTGTCCCTCTCTAGTCTCATATGGTTAAGTCTAGACTAGGTTCAAGTTTGGGGTCAAAATGATCCAGTTTTGAGTCTCTAACTTAATCATTCTAACATGATAAAAATTAGTTCAATTAACTAACTTAAATGTTGGGTTTTGTGGGCCATGCTTAACTTAATATTGGATCCCATCTAGAGTTTAAGCTACCCGGGTCACAATACAAGTCGGAACGAGACGAAACTCAAACCCAACTAAACAAATCCAATAAAAATAATATCAAAAATATAAAATTTTCCCAAAATATTAAAATATAAAAAATGACCAAAATTATAATACATCAATTTAAATATTATTAAAATAATCTAAAATTTACCAATTAATCAAAATCCTAAATAATTCTAAAGTCACAAAATGACCAAAATACCCTTAGCCTAAAAAGTTGTAAATAGTCATTCTAATCACATGGTTTGGTCCCCATGGTCATGGTTAATCTCTAGGCTCAACAGTTCTAGGGTTCACTAGCTAACACATCAAAATTATAATTCACCAATTTTAAATAGTATTAAATTAATTAAAAATTCCTATAAATCATAAATTCTATTATTAAATAATAAACTTTTACAAAAGTTCAAAATTACCCTCATTTTTGAAAAGTGGGTGTTACAAGTCTACCCTCCTTAGAAAATTTTGTCCTCGAAATTAAGATGGTCGTACTTCTTCTAGAGTCTCGTCCCCAACAATCAAAGTCTCAGAACTTACCCAAATCATACAATTTAAAAGAATGACATACAAGGTCATGGCATACGTTGGTAGTGTAAGTCTCATCTAGGTATACTAGTTACACTAGACCAAAACAATCATAAGGTATCAAAACTTACAAGCAATCAGGGGTGTTAAACTGGAAAAGATACAGAAATAACAAATCATCAAGGCTTTAAGGCATAATCAAAATCACAATTTAAAGCACAAATGTCGAGCATTAAAATCCAATCACAATATATATATATATATATATATATATATATATATATATATATATATATATATATATATATATATATATATATATATATATATATAGAGTGTTAGAAGGGGAAAAGCTAGCATTATGTAAAGGTTATGTGGTTAGTGTGTGTATGGGTGTATGTGGACATGTTCATAGGGTTAGATAGTAGACATGTGTGTGTGTGTGTGAAATATACATGAAAGTGTATAAGAGGATTTGGGTTTCAAAATAACAGCTATCAAGTTACACTACTCATGGCATATTGGTTAAAGAATCTATAATGCACAACCTATTTACTCATAACATGCATGGCTAACCATATATATACATATATCTATATGTATAGAGAGGTAGAGATTTAGTTATGTATCTATATACATTATAACAGTATGCATAAACTATATATATATATTTTATATATATATATATATATATATATATATATATATATATATATATATAACATAGAGATGAAGGGTTAGGTTTACATGGCAGTTGTGAACATTTGTGTACATTAGTGTAGAGTGTCAAGAGTACAGGGGTTATAACTTAAAATGAAGGGTTCAATCATTCATTTCAGTTTAACATTACATATTAAATCTGAAATTGAACTAAACATTTAAAATCAATGTGAAAAATGTTAACATGTATTCAGTTTCAGGATTTTGGTGAAATTCGAACATCAAAACCAACCCAATGTTCACCACAACCACAACCTAACATGTAAGAGTATGAAACCTAACATTATATCCCTACATACAACAATGTATATGGCTCAAAATATTACATTTAAAAACTGCAAATTGAACTAATCACTTAGAATCCAGTGTTAAAGGGTTAATATGCACACGGTCTCAGATTTGAAAAATTTAAACACAAAATTTAACCAATTTCTTTAAGAATTGAGACCCTGTTTATAACATACATGTGCAGTGATGTAAACAACAACTAATAATATGAAATTTATATTTAAATTACGAATTTAAACTGGAAAAAAAAAGAGAACTATTCTCTGATACTGCATTGTGTCAGAGATATTGGGGTTTTGAGAATTTAACATCAACAACATATTAATATGTATTTAGATGGGTTGGTAATCAAAGTGTAGCATGCATACGTGTCAGGCAAAGTGTCTGTGTCCGCTATATATATATATTCTCATGTCCCAATATAAAAAATCAAATTCCATATCAAGACCAACATTTAGATTCCTACCAAGATTGCAAGTAGGTGATTGATGTAATCAAGACAGTTTTATTATTATTATTATTTATACAAGAATAATAGCAAGAAGAAAATAACGATAAAATATGTTCTGCTTATCTGTTTAAAAGAAGAACCATTTTGAAACCAGAGCTATAATATCAAATCCAAGATAAGGTCTAGCAAAATCATCGATTCATTGTATTAAGAAAAAATTCATAGTAAGAAGTTACACAAGGTTTATAATACAGTTAAAGCTACTCCTAAGTTAAATAATGTGAAGCAAAACAAACAATAATTTTTTTTTTGAGAATGACTGAAACAAAAGTAGAGAAAACATGTTCAAGAATATTTAAGGTACAATCTGATAATCATATGCGTCTATCCAAAATCATGGTACTCTAAATCCTCGTCATACTAGCAAGCAAGGATACGATAATCACAAAGTCCTCGACTTAGGCACATACCTCTAGAATCATGGTATTTAAAATTTTTGCGATGCCGCTAGCTTGGCTGCGAAAACCTTAAATTCCCACACCCGAGAAATATATCCAAAGTCAGACTATATGTCCTCACCATGCTGGCTAATATAACTGTAGAAGACTAGATTCCATAACTTATATGACCTAGCCCATATAATTTTATCTTGACAAAAATTAAATTAAATCAACAATGGATACCCAAAAATCAAATTCATTAACTAACCAAGAAAGATAAATATAAACTATTAGAATCAAATTTCGAGATAGTTTATAATGAGATTCTCAAGGGTCATCCCAGGAATCTCTCAAGGGATCCTAACTGTGATTGAGTACCTTCAAAAAATATATCCTAATCCTACTGTAGGCTGTAGTGGTACTCTAGTTCGAATACCACTAGACAAACTCGACCTGCATGAGCCACCACTAAAAACGTGTCACGACCCGCACCCTAGTGTAAGGGCACGAGAAGTGGGTACGTCCAGCCTATGCTGCAGTATCGGCGGTAGAACGTTGTCCTAGGTCAAACATCTAACAATATAAAGGTACCTGTACAGTATATACACTCCGAATGGAGGTGACATAGCAAATACAGTCTCAATCACATCTAAGATAGAGCATGATAAGAGATAGATAAAATATGAAATCCAAAAAGAGATACCGCAGATAGAAGTCTAAGTGTCTAAGATACACAAACCCAGAAAATATCTCAAAATTCAAATACAGTAATCCATAAAGTAAATACAACTCAAGTCAACTAAAATAACTATCTATACAACCTCTACTGTGTCTCCTCTAGGCTAGCAGGCAACCTCCAAGCTATCTGTAAAATTTATCAACAGGTCCAGTCAGGACAGGAACGAGTACAACTCATCAAGAAAACCCAAGTAATGACAGAGAACTATAAAGCAGTTATAAACAGTTTTATTAATGAATATGACAGTTTATATTTAGGTGATAGTATAGAGAAGCAGTAAGATACAAGGAAACTAAAGTAACTAAAACAAGAGAAGAATGATGGCAATGAAGACTGTAAAATAAATCTAGCTGAACTAAAGTAGCATAATAAGTCCAGACAGCAAATGCAAAACAAGTATGAAACTACTATAAGTCCAGTACGAGATGAATCTAATACAAGATGAATCCAGTACAAGATGATTCTAGGTAGTGATCAAGAATCCAGGTGAGACCATCTATACTCTAATAGTGTGTTTTAAAATATCGAGATCGACATGTAAACGGTTGTAGGTAATCAGGTACATCTCTCACTGATCAGGCGAGAGATGGCTATGCTTCCAGTAGATTCCAGTTGGGAGATTCCAGATTTGGGGTATGTCTATATGTCTTACTCAATATTTCCTCGCCCCGCAATACAAATGAATCCAGAATTCGACACGAAAATTGAGATGAGTCCAGCCATAATATGATGATTCCAGAAATAGATTCCAGAATGATTCCAGTGATTCCAGTAAAAGAGGCCAGATAAGTTTGGTAAGTGCGTCGCATACATGAATCTAGAAATATCCATACATGTTGTAACAGAGAATCACATAAAACTAACTATAACTGAAGTACAGTAATTGACAATTAAATAAGAGAACTGTCAGAGAATGTACTCGCCTGATAACCTGAACAGCTGATAGGTATAGAGGTCCAAACTGAAGCCACAAAGTCCTATTTAGAGCAACACAGGTCAAGATGTATACGAGAGATGATAAATGAAATGTACAATGCATCTGCATGCTGTCTAGGTCAAACTAGACTAAAGTCAACACTTGGTCAACTCTAGTCAACCACACTAGTCAAATTAGGTCAACTAGGTTAAATCCTAGCCCAACAAGTCTAACAAGTCTCACTAGGCCTAACCAAGCCTAGGCTAGCACTCACACAATCACAAGACAATGTGAACCACAACAATGCATACTATAAAATAGATAATATATATAAATACATACCTTCATACATACATGCATATCCACATTACATACATATTTATTTATATATGTATATGTTACATCATGCATATTTACATAGTTACATAGATATATACATTCATGCACATTTACATACATACTTTTATATATTATATATGTTAACATTCATTACAATGCATTATATTTTACTTGTACCTTTGATTGATTCTTTCATTCATATATGACATTCATTCATGCATATTACGTACTTACATGCATCTATACATTATATATAACATGTAAAAATAGAAGAGAAAAAAAGGGGGAAAAACTGAAATGGAAAGGGAAGGGAAGGAAAATGTGAGAAAAAGGGAAAACAGTGGACATATACATGCTTGCATCATATATTCTACATTACCATACATGCTATCATTATATATTGCATTACAATATTTATACATTATGCATTCATATCTATCATTACATATATACCTTGCATTCATATCTAGCATTCATTATATACTTTCATGCATACATTGTATATCATTCTTTCATTCATGCATTTATGCATTGCTTACATACATTATATTAATTGCATTCCTACATGCTTGCATTCAACCATATATATACATTAATGTAAAGAGGATATATATCATATATATATTATTTTATTCATCTAACATATCATGTATTACATACTCAATATTCATTTAATACACATACTACATAGGCTCATAGGTTACACAAAATGCATATATCGTATAGTCACACTACAAAAAAAGTGTCTTTTTGGGACGACACTATAAAGAACACAAGTCTAAAACGTCCTAAAAGTATAATTCTAGGGACGGCTATATTTTTAGTAACAAAATGTTACTTTTTTTTGGGACAGATTGTGAAAATGGATCACTATTTGGGACTGATAAAAATTTATGTTCCAAATAATACACATTTTCGTCCCAAATAGGTCGGCGGGAATTCCACACGTTTGGCGGCTAATTGCCAAATTATATGGGGGGAAAGTTTACCTCCACGTGTTTCCATCGTAGCCATTCGATCGGATGGATTAATCCAGACCGTCCATCCCAAAACTTTCAGAACTTAGTAGATCAAAACTTTTAGAACTCAATATCAAAACAACCTAAATCTCTCTCTCTCTTTTCGATCAAAAATTGGGTGCTGCCGCTTTCTCTCTCTCCGACCATTGCTCCAGTGCTGCTGCTCTCTCTCTCTCTCTCTGACTATTGCTTTCTCCTTGTCCGATCTTTCAACCCTAGGTGCTCCAGTGCTGTTGCTTGGTATATTTTCCCCAATCTTTAGAATTTTTTACCAAAAATTTTTAGTCTTTGCCCTAATTTTTGGATGCATGCTATTTTATCCTAGATTATTTGCTTGAAATTTAAGTATTTTACATACTAGGGTAGTGGATGTCTTAGATTTACCCCTAATTTTTGCATGTATGATCAGTTATTTAGGTGATTGTTTTTCTTTTGGGAAGATTTGGATTTATGAAGTGTATCAGTTTATTGAGAAAATTATTTGGTAGAATCGTGGAGCTCCTAGTCCAGGTTTGTTTAATTAGGCTCCTCAGTTTGATGGATTTTTTTTGCTTGCTATTAAAGTTGTTTATAGCATAATTTTGCACATTGCAATATTACTATTATCAGATAGTTACAATGATTTTGGTACCCTTTTTTCAATCCTGAGATGGCGTGCAAATAACTATCTATTTGGTAAGAGGCATGACTGAGCAGTCCAATACTAATGAGTTTTAGTTACATGTATGGGTCTTCTTGAGAGAAACAAAATGTTGTAGTGGTGCACAAGGTGACAAGTTTTATTGTTAATTAGCAATTAGTGTCATGTGGGATTATAGCATGTCTTATAATCTTTTATTCAGTTTATTGAATGCCCGGTTCCTCATATTCGGCAACATGATGCAAATATAAAAACAAAATAGCCATAATCATAATGTATATTAGACGCACTAGCATTGTGATGCTAGAAAAGAGTGTTGTGAGTGCTAGAAATGAGCCTGATGCCAAAGTAACCAAATGTCTATTTAAGCATTCATAAGTTTACTTGTGTAGATATTAGTATATACATTCTTGTAGTTTATTGTAGAACTTAGCTTTTAGAGTAGTCTTCTTAATTTCCTCAAATATATGGAAATAAAAGCTATTTGTATAGCAAGCTTTATGGGAAGTCATTAGTATAATGATGCCAGTTATTATAATTTGCCCCTAATTATACAAACTTGCCCAAATTTATGTTCTGTCATGGTTTATGTCGAATTTATATAATATGTGATACCAAATTTATGTAATATATGAGACGATCATTGATCAAAAATTCAGAATATTGAGAGGAAAGATAAGAGACACTGGGACCTAGAAATTTATGTAACATGTGAGACCTGTAAGCATCAGTTCTTTTTTAGAAGTTTGCGTCTCAAACTAATGATACAGTGTTAAGTTATGATTTTTAACTTGTCGTGGTGGTTTGGTTTATTGATGCACACTCTCATTTAAAGGGGTATTTTGGAATTACTCCTTAATCTTATCACGATGATATATGGATTAGTTTCCTTAAAACTCCAAATATTAAGGTGAATATCTCTAATAAATAAGAAGGCTACCTTTTGACATAATTTCTGGCTTGACACAAATCAGGATGTACGTATATAGTAAACAATATCCATGGGAGAAATCAAGAAACTTCAAACCAAACAAAAAAACAAAACCAAAGTCTTCCTAATAGGGAACACAATTTTTTCTTGAAAGGTGTTATTTAAAAACTAAACTCCAAAATCCGTGATGTGTTCTCGTGTGCAACATGTATCACACATGCCGAACGCTCCAAAAGTGACGTGTCGCGTTGGACACTTGTCAAATACGACAGAAACTTGAAACCACGCTGTGGCATCCCGAAACCGATGCCGTGGCCTCGTCATATTCACGTCTGTGCAACATAGCTGAAATCAAACGTGCAACAAGATGACAAATACTTTTAGGAATCGGGCGTAAGATGGCTGGAATATTTAGGAGAATTCTTTACATATAGTATGCTAGCAGGTAAATGTATATCGATTTTGTATGCAATAATTCTATAGGTGGATAATTAGCATCAATATTGCAATCTTACAGTTGTACAAATCTTTTCCAAGGTTAAACACTTACGGCTACTTTGGATTGCACTTACCTTTCGTTTCGTTTGCTCAAACGTACATTTATGCCTTTCTGGAACGCTCGTTGAGATTTCCATTCGAGTCCCGAAATGAATGAAATATTTGAAAAATGTCCATCCGAATTGGAAGTCATTTTGCTTGCCCCTTGCGTTTGGGTGCCAAATGGCCCAATTGGAGTCCCATACTGGCCCTTAGTCATATTTGCATTTTTTTTTACATTATGCTAGCATCACAATAGATCAATCAATCAAGTAGAAGGAACTAGACTAAGTCGCAAATGTGTCTTTCCTCTTCTAACTAATAGCTTGTAGTATCTGCCGATATCGATATGATACGGTTGGTACCGATACGATTTGGCTTGTTCCGATCCGATATCCATCGTTACTGATACTGGCCGATACTGAAGTTTGTGGTCTCTTTTTCAGTCCTTTGATAGAGAAAATTGAAGAAAAAGACAAATAAACAAGTAGTAAGGCTGTAAAAGCATGTAAATGGAGAAAATTTATTAATCACATGTAAACCAATTAGCAATGGAGACAATTATTTCATTAAATTTCAAAACTACTAAGAAACAACAAAAAATGGTTAATTTATGCCTAAATGTATAAAATATTTTTCCCCTAAAATTTTAATAATGTATTAGTAATTATTTGATCTCCGATACCAAAAATTCGATACTCCGACCCCAACTGATACCATTGATTCCGATATTCATAGGAAGGATCCGATACCGATAGTGCAAACCTTTCGTACTATAGCCGAGTCCTATTAGACTATATAAGATAATTTTGCTTTTAATTGTGCCAACTTGTTGAAACTAATGGACCATAATGATTAAGGATCCCATATCAACTTATTACGAGCATGATGAATGATTTGGCATTATGAACAAGAATATTACGAGGGATTGGCGAAAACAATGAGTATGCAAATATTATAAAAATGACTTATATTCAAATATAGTTAATAGGGATTATGTGACATATCTAACTTTGGGTGTGTGTTGTAAATAACACGAGGGAATTTTACTAAGGATTTTCTTATAATTCCTATGTGAGTGTAAATTCTACCATCTTCAGTTAACTTAATTCTAATGTTCACTCCATATGGTTCATTCAATTTACTGGATATCTTATTATTTCTTTGTTATTAAGCTAGAAGGCTTGGATGATAATGATGATGCTAGTTCCAGTTTGTTTACATAGCTCTTGAGCATCTTTTGTTTTTCTTACTATGAATTTTTTGGTGAGAAGCATACAAAGAGGAGAGTCACTAATCTTACTCACTTTCCTATACTTATTAGACACTGTGATCTCATAGGATTATGTTGATGTTTTAAATGGATTAATGATTACATTGAGAATTTCTCTTAACCCTTCCATTTTTGTGTACTTGGTACCTGTTATTGTGGTCGCTTCATTTTTTGATAGAAGCTACGTGTTGTTAAGTGCATGAATGATCATCAGGCTTGGTGATTGGATCGAACCTTGCTAAAAGGCATTCATATTACCCCTTTTTTTGTGTTTCTCATGCATATACTGAAGTGGTGTTTTTTTTTTTTGGGGGGGGGGGGGGGTTGTGAATGCAAATTGCAGTCTTGATATATGTTTTTCAATAACCTAATGTCGCTTTTAGGCCAAATTATTTTCTGTACAATTCCCTTTGGCTTATACACCTTATATTTATAACAGCAACCCCATAGCTCAATTCCTCATATATCCTTAAAGTAATATATAGGAACCTAGCTATTATGTATCAGACTTCAGGGAAATGGTATGGATGAATCTTACTGTAATAACAACTGATCTAGGTCCAACAAAGAGGTATTAGTAATACTTTAGTTGGTTGTTGGCAAAGTGCATCTATTAGGCCCAACCAGTTTGGATGTGCATAAATAGCAAGGTCATGTTCATTATGTGCCTATGCATAAGGGGAATTGGATGGGGAAGAAACTTACGACAGATTCTCATGTATTCATATAGAACTTCATTTTATTTTTGATTTGAAGTTGTGGATCGGGAGCTCTCTTCAATAGACATTCAATTATGTCAACTTGCAGGTAAGGATGCCATCATCATTCTCCATGTATTATTCCTTGTAGGATACTCTTTGGTTAAGAAAGTAACCTGCTAAGTACAAAGGATGTGTCATGTGGTATTCCCACCGTTCATTCTCCAACTTTATTATTGCCTCGCAATCCCCTTCATGGTTTCTAAATTTTCGTTTAATTATTGTCATGTGGCATGCCTCTAACACAGTAAAGTGGAAATGACTGATAGTCCTATAATCCAATCCTCCTCTCAATTATTCATGAACTTTCAAGTTTCAAGAAAGGCTCAAAGACCAAGAGAATTCTAGTGACATTCATTTTAAAAAAAGTAATTGAAAACTATATTGGCCACTTTGTCCTTTTCTTCCTACTCGCCCAAGAGTTAGTAATCTACTCCGAAGATGCAAGCAACATTCTCAATAATTCTTGTGCAAGTTGGAAGTATTAAGAGTTAGGAAGCAAGTGCCAAAGGGGGTGAGTTTGGTCTCTCCGAGTCCCCATGTATCTTCGCACTGTTGTTAAAATCGTTTTACAAGGTTAATCGCCCGATACGAGAGTTACAAATCAATAAAATCAATATGTATACAATATAAACATAAATGAAAGGTTTAATTTCAATTTTCTGTCGCTAGTATTTCTCTTCTATATCTTCTCTCCTTTTCTTTCTCTCTTCATCTGCTTGCTATGGTGGTTGCAGCTTGCTGCTAGTGACAGCACACCGAACTGTAACTGCTTGTTTCTGAACAAATGCCATTGACTGGGGCCAGCCATGTCGGCTGAGTTTATGTATTGTTATGGTTTACTTGTATGCTATTTTTTTCATTATTTTAACATGGCGTAACAAACAGTAATCAAGTTTTCACAAGGAAAACTCTGCTTCTACTTTGTGTTGTCAAGCAACTTTTTAATCACATATGGGATGTGATAAAGGATGTTCCTAACCTCCAGTCAGAATACAGTTACATTCTTTGGCATCTTCTCACAGTTAAAGAATATCGATATCAGATGAGGAAGCGAGTTTATTGTAGTAAGTTCGATTAATCTGCACCTATCTATCTCTCTTTGTAAAAGTACTGTGTACGCAATTCTTAAAGCAGTACATTTTATTTTCCTGGAACAGGTCTAGTAGTTCTGTACATGAACAAATTGGAAATGGCCCTTAGCAAGAAAGCTATTCATTCCAAGGAGAAACTCTTTCGTTTTATAGTGACGCTTCACGCCCTCCTTGAAAGCCCACCTGGAGATTTTCCAGATAATATCAGGGAGGATATTGTTAAGGGGTTTATAGATATATTCTCAAATATAAGGTGTGCACTGCATGTATGCTTTTCCCAGTAGTAGCCTCCTATGGATTTAGTAGTATCAGCAGGGGCTGGCATGTGCATATAGAATATGTCATCCTCTTAAATGATAAGGGGGCATGGGAGAGTTTTTAGTCAGTTTATGAGAATTTTTTTTAGGGGAAAATAAACTTTTACAGTTAGTTAATGCAATGTGCAATGTTTATGCTTGATGCTTACATCCTGGAGGATGCAGGTTCAAGTCACATGTAAACATCTCCATACATGGAGGTAAAGCTATGCACATAAGCGGGAGCCTTGCAGGGACCCCCTTTCTATTGTTTGAATTATGTGTATCATGAAAATTTGCTTCTAATGCACTGAATCCTAAGAGGATCAAATTCAAAGTGTTTTGCTTTGGCACCCAGGCGGTTGCTTCTGGTGGCCTTATTTGCATCATTTGATGATGAAAGTAGATAAAGAGTCGAGGCATGTAAACTAGAAGAGGAAGAAAGAGAAGTTTTAAGGGACACAAATTAGTGACATCATTGATGTTTGCCATCTAACCAACTTTTATGTTTTGTAGTTTGCAGTGATCCCCTTTTGTTATTTTTCAACTCTTTCTTTGTGCATTATGGTCTACATTGGTGATATCATTTATTATTTATTGTATTGCTTCCTAGATTCACTCGTATAGATGAACTCTCATGATTTCACTTCATGCTTATACCTACTTCTATGATTGCCTTACCCTCCATAACAATAATGATGAGTGCTGAACTGCTTACATATACCCTTTTGGGATTGGAGTAGTAAGCAAGTGGCATGCTTGGAGGAATCTCACATGGATGATGTAACCCAAGTATGTTTGTTAACTTTGAAACACCTACATACACATAGTATGTGTTTGTGTATATTAGAGTTCTATAGTGTATCTTATATTTGTGTGTATCTTCTCATTTCTTGTCCTTCGTCCTTACAGGTCTTGTTCTCCAATCTTCTAGGTGAAGGACATATGTTGCTTGGATGTGTCTTATCTGAAGCTAATGATCAGGACACTTTTGGTTCTGATGAGGATGTTGTCTTTAGATGGTAAGTTGTACAAACATCTTCTAAAAAAATGCTGGTTATTATCTCTATATTGTTAATGTTTTACCAAAATGCTGCTTTGAGAGAATATATGAAGTCATGCATGGGCTTAATAGGCACTTAAGGATGATTGGGTATGTTCCCAAACTCTATGGAGGACTAGTTTACTTTGAAGAGGGATCATTGTGTATGTTCCCAAACTCTATGTATGGCTTAAAGGGAACTTAATGTTAAGAAGGCCTTGTATCATCTGTACATTAAAAAAGGCTCTCATTGTAGCCCGAATGGATCCTTTTACCCAACAACTTTATGTTAAGGCCCTGAATTATCCTTCTTTTACTACTTTATTTTCTTGGTATGCTTTTGTTGCAGTTATTTCTTATCTGAAACTCATGCATCCATGCGGTTGCTTGGTCAAAATAAGTATACGGCAAACTTGTCTACAAAAACGAAACATGGACCGAAACTAATTTTGCTGTTGACTTTGTGCAGTACACAATAGAGGGAAAAAAAAGATTTAGGGAGTCTGGAATCTGAATTCTAGAATTGTTCTTTATGAATTATGGAATTCTTGATTCTGAAACTTGGTTAGCAATGAACCAAATCTAAGTACATCAATTTAGACCATGATGGTTTGTCATTCCGGGTCAACTATCTGAATACTTTGTGTTAATCTGATTTCAGTTCAAAGTGGTTGTTTTGATGCTTATTTTGATCTGGCTTATGAAATTTCCATACATCATCAAGAGAGCTTTGAATTGATTGATTTGGTCATTATGAAATTTCCATACATCTATTTTGGATGCTTGTTTACAAACTTGTATCTCTTAGCTATTTTATATCCTTAAGATTTGGTTGTTTTACCTAATCTGATTGAACGTTGATGAATTTTGCTTATTTTAGTGAATGTTGATGAATTTTACTTATTTTCTTTACTTTGTTCATTCTCAATTTCTATTAAGAAAAATGTTTACAGGAAAGTGGTTGTAGAAGCTATACTTTACTATTCTGGCTTCAGTATCCCTTTAATTCATCATGCTACTTATACGGGAGTGCAATTTGTATTTATGTTGTTAGTGTAGGTTTGTAATGACCATTCACGGGATAATCCTGCATATTGTATTTTTCAATTTCTATTAGGAAAAATGTCCCCACAAAAGAAAAAATTTATCAAGCCTGGGTTCATGTCAGGATATGAGAGGCAAAGATTGGAAAATATTACTAGAAATAAAATAAAAATGGATGCTTTGAAATTGCAACAAGTTTCAAAGCTTGTAATGAATTTCAAGATGGTTACTCGAACAAGTTCGAGTAAGATGGGGAAAAGAAACGCAAGTGAAAGAGATGATGAGTATATCCTTGTCGGTGAGGATTTGCTTAGTGAGGAAGATAGCAACCATAATGAAGAATCTTTCGACCCTAAAATGAAGAAGGTAATAAATTTGATATCGAGTCTTCTGTCTTCTGTCATCATTCATTGGAATATCTTACTATTTTTCTTACGTTACAGGTTACAAACAATAATGACTCTTCTGTCCCTAAAATAAAAAAGGTTAAGAATTTGATCATAAATGGTTTTTTTACTGTTCCAGTGTATAGCTTACTACTATAGTTGCAAATGATGAGGAAAGCAACATCTGGGGTCCTCGAGTCTTGATCCTCCATTGGTGTTGGTCTTGACCCTCTACCAATGCTTGTGTTGCCAATGTCTAGTGAGCTCTGATACGCTCTAATACACCAGTGTGCACTTAAATTTCTTTTGATATGCCACTGTACAGTTGATACTTCTTTTGATACTCGGATATCCTTCTATGGAGGTTTGGTTCTTCATTGGTAGAGCTGGTTGAGCAGCATCATGGATGCGATTGAGCTCTTGCAGACCCACGGTGAGCTTCGATCTGATGCCTAGCTTCAACTGGGATCATATCGCAGATGAAGAGTATTTTACTATGGTTTGAGCTTCCTTTCATATATTTTTACTCTTGGTTTGAACTAACTTCTATGTCTTATTAGTGTGTTTCTTATTAGTGTGTTGGACTATCTTGACAACACCTACCCTATATACTGCTACATTTATTATACATTTTTAGGTTGCATACAACAGTCCTACGTGTAGGTCATAAGAAAAGAGCGTAAAGAGCAAGAGGCCCGACATAAGAAAGAGCTTGAGGCGGTCAAGAGTGAGCTTAGGACTGAGCTCAAGGAGGAAGTTATGGCCATGTTCCTGAATGCTCAACTACTTTGTCAACAATCCAATACATCGTCCAGGTAATTTGCCAACTATAAACTTATTATATTGGTTTTTCTCTGTGATTCCTATGTTTGGTTTTCTCTCGTGGCTGCAATTAATGTTTGGTTTTTTTTATCTCTGTGATTCTTCAAACTACTTCTCCATTTTCTTTCTTTCCAGTTGGAAGTTGAACTATGTTACATTGGTTTCTTTTTTGGACTATGATTTTTGGAGTCTGAATTTTGCATACTGCCTTTAAAGTTTGTTTCTCCATTTCCTTTCTTTTAAGTTAGAATTTGTATTTATTACATTGGTTTCTCTTATGGACTATGATTTTTTGGACTGAATTTTGCATAGTCTCGTGTCGGTATCGGTATCGGTATCGAAACTTAACGTTTGAGCTGCAAAAGAGTTTTGTTTCCCAATTTTTTCCTTCACTTAAAGCTTCCTTTTTCATTTGAAGCTTCCTTTGTCACTTGAAGTTTGTTACTGTACATTAGTTTTTCTGTACAGTAACAAGCTTGTTACTTGTAGTTCCCATTTTTGGACTTGAAGCTTTCCAATTTTTGGACTGAAGCTTGTTATTTGTAGTTCCCATTTTTTTGTAAGCAGGTCTGTGCAGTTTGGAAGAACTGTTAGCAAGTCTGTACAGATGGATTGATCCTTTTGTTCTGTTTTAAACATTCACAAACTAATGTAGTCTAGTATGTACAGTTTGAAAGAACATGTCTTTCTTTTCTGGTGGTTTGTATACAGTTAGCAGGTTGCTAATATATTGGCATATCTTATTTCATTTGCAGGTCCTTCAAAAGCATTCTGGATATGCTAAAATGATGGGCGACGATCTTGTGATGATAAAAAGTTTGGCTTAATTTTTGGGTTCATGTTGGATATACTAAAAACATGGTGTAATGGTGGAGACAATGGGTTCATTTTGTAACTGAATTGTGGGTGATGTATAGTATTTGGGATTTATTTTGGAAAAGGATGCTTAATGGGTTCAGCATTTTGTATGTAATGGTGGAGACAATGGGTTCATTTTGTAACTGCTGCTGTGGGTGATGTAGTGTTTTGGATTTATTTTGGAAATGGTGGTTAAGGATGCTTAATGTTGCTTTTTGTTGTTTATCAATTGAACATATATAGTTATATATGAATTTTGTTGTCTTCTACTTAATGGTAAAGAATGCTTGATGTTGTTAAGGTTTTTTGGTATTGGAACTTTGATGCCTGGAGATACATCTGAGGACAAGCTTGACAACGTCCATGATTATATGAATTTATGTGTATTTAAATTGTATGTTTTATAGCTGAAAAATACAGACATTAATTTCATAAGTGTTACTTTTGGGACAATTATGTAATTGTCCTAGATAAAAACGACATTCTTTTGTAACGCTGGCAAATTTGTTTAGGACGGGTGTTACTCGTCACAAACTCTTTTATTTTGGGACGGTTTTGTAAACCGTCGTAAACATGTAATAATTCAAACTCTTTTGGTACGGTTATATTTTTCGACCCTAAAACCAAATTAGGACGGTATTTTTGGTCCTAAAACTTTTTGCCACGCCACCCTAAAAGCACTGTCACTTACCGTCCTAAAATTTGTCCCAAATCACAATTTAGGACTGATTTGGGTCTTTCTAAGACGGATTTTTGGGGGTCCCAGAAAAACACTTTTTTTGTAGTGTCACTCTTCTACTTAAAATCAATACTATACCAATTGGGCATTCACTAAATTCTAGGATTAAAGTATGTCGTAGCCCTTCGTGTTAGCTTTTCGAAACTTTAAACGGATCGTATTTTCGTGTCCGGAAGCTCTCGAAATCGCGAAAATACCGAAACACGTTCGTCTTTCGTACAGCTGACACTCAAATAATTCTACAGAAAGTTACAGAAAGAATTTGGCTTATTAAAATATATATTTGGAAAGCTAACTTCGATACGATTCTTTTAAAAAAAAGGGAGATAAATCGGAGTTCTAAGCTAAACGTTATGACATTTCTAAGTTATTTTGGTTAATAAAAACGTGGATGAATATTATGACGAATTTGAGTTATTTTGGACAAAAGAACACATATAGGCCAAGATACTTGGATACAAACATAGGTATCCAAATGAAACTCATTCTAACCATCCTAACTAAGATCAATCCACTCTCTAACCATTCTAAAACTGAATTTAAATATCTATTTAAACTATTATCATACATACATACACATGGGGTGTCCTAATTTGGGATCTATCAAGTAGGACACAAGACACATATCTAAAATCCTCAAGAGGGCTCCAAATGGCCTCAAATTTGAATCTAAATGGGACACATGCATGAGGATGGATCCTACGAATTCAAAACTAATTTATAAGCAAAGAAAATCGATTTAGAGGATGGGTTTTACCTATTGGGAGTGGAATCCCAATAAAATCCTTTAGGATACGGCTCCGATACGAAGATCCCTCAAAGTGGACACTCCTTCTTGCACTCCTCTTCCAATCCTTGGTAGCACCCTCTCCTTGGAGAATAGGAATGATTGAGGGAAGGTTTGGTGAAGGAATGATTTGATTTGGAGATCAAATCAATGGGAAGGCTCTCTAAAATTGGGGAAGAACAAAAGGAAAATAAAAGAGGCAAGATTGTAATGAATGAAATGAATCATTCTCCCCTAAAGGTGGTTGCCATAAGGAGTCCATTAGGGCTAATGGGAAATGTCCTAATTGTCCCTCTCTAGTCTCATATGGTTAAGTCTAGACTAGGTTCAAGTTTGGGGTCAAAATGATCTAATTTTGAGTCTCTAACTTAATCATTCTAACATGATAAAAATTAGTTCAATTAACTAACTTAAATGTTGGGTTTTGTGGACCATGCTTAACTTAATATTGGGTCCCATCTAGAGTTTAAGCTACCCGGGTCACAATACAAGTCGGAACGAGACGAAACTCAAACCCGACTAAACAAATCCAATAAAAATAATATCAAAAATATAAAATTTTCCCAAAATATTAAAATATGAAAAATAACCAAAATTATAATACATCAATTTAAATATTATTAAAATAATCTAAAATTTACCAATTAATCAAAATCCTAAATAATTCAAAAGTCACAAAATAACCAAAATACCCTTAGCCTAAAAAGTTGTAAATAGTCATTCTAATCATATGGTTAGGTCCCCATGGTCATGGTTAATCTCTAGGCTCAACAGTTCTAGGGTTCACTAGCTAACACATCAAAATTATAATTCACCAATTTTAAATAGTATTAAATTAATTAAAAATTCCCATAAATCATAAATCCTATTATTAAATAATAAACTTTTACAAAAGTTCAAAATTACCCTTATTTTTGAAAAGTGGGTGTTACATTACCTTATCCATCCATTACTCTCTTTATTCCGTCTTAGATTCTGTGATCGAGTTGTACCTTTATATTGTCCTCCTTTTGGAGCATATATCATTATACAGGTATGGTTATATTGTTAGATGTTGTGACCTAGGACAACGTTCTACCGTCGATACTGTGGCGTAGGCTGGACGTACCCACTTCTCGTGTCCTTACACTGGGTGCGGGTCGTGACAGCTCCACTGGACTCCAGCAAGAATATCCCTTCTAAGTCTCTGAGTAGCCAACGAAGACACACTTCACTGTTTGAGGGTCCAATTTTTCTACTGCAGGTCTATTATCCTTCACAAAACATACACAACCAAATACTGTTGGGGAAACAATGTACTTGTTTTCACCTGTAAGCATCTCAAACGGTGTCTTCCATCCTAACACCTGAGAGGGCATCTTAGTAATAAGGTATGCAGCAGTCAACATGACATGATCCCCATAAGTGTTTCAGAACATTCATAGCAAACATCATCGACCTTGTCACTTCCAACAGGTGCCTGTTCTTCCATTTTGCCATGCCATTTTGTGCTGGTGTATAGGCACATGAAGTCTAATGATGTATCCCATTGGCTGATAAGTACTCCTCAATAGCTTTGTTGTATATTTTGTCCCATTGTCAGACCTCAAAATCTTTACTTTACAACCGTATTGTATTAAAACCCTGCGATAAAAGTCTTGAAAGCATGCAAATATATCACTCTTACTCTTTATTAGGTATACCCCGGTATAGCACGAGTATGGCAGTCAATAAAGGTGACAAACCACTTAAAACCATTAATAGCAGTTGTAGGACAAGGTTCCCACATATCAGAGTATATCATATCAAAAGCAGCTAAACTTTTATTTTCAGAACTCACATAAGAGCATCTGGTGTGTTTCCCAAGTTCACAAGCATCACAAACCAACTTTTGTTTATTAGCCTTTTGATACATAGAGGGAAACATCTGGCTCAGTAGATTAAATAAAGAGTGTCCCATGCGCTGATGTTGGAGTAATAATTCTTCTTCTACGGCACTTCGCGGCTCCTCCGATTGTGCTTCATCCACCAGTGCTGTATCCAGTCCACCCCTGTCCAAGTACCATAACCCTTTATGCCAAGTACTAGTGATCCCTAACTGTCTTTCTGTTTCCTTCTTTTGAAAAATAACCATCGAAATGTCAAAGAAAATAATACAATTAAGTTGAAAAACAATGGCACTTATGGATAATAGATTAACAGAAAAGGATAGAGCATGCAAAACATCAGTAAGACTCATCGAAGGGTTGCATTCAACCGTCTCTTTATCCACAATAGGTCAAGCAGTACCATCAGTAGTCTGAATGCTTTCAGGTATCATCATGTGAGTGTAATCTTAGAATTCATCACGGGCACCCGTGACGTGGTAGGATGCCCAGAGTCAATTATCCAATTTACACTTCCTAGTTTATGGGTAGATGCAAGGGCATGAGCAGGTATACCTGTGCTTGTACTAACATAGTATGTGATGTTACCCCCGGAGGTGGTTGGAGTCGATGTCCCAGCGGTGTTGGCACGACTGTCGCTGGTTCCAAGCTTCATGTTCCTCCATATTTCTAGCATTTTACTCTCACTAGGGACACATCGAATGACTGATTCTCATTTCCTCCTTCTGCCAGGTTTGCCTTGTGCCCTTCAGAATAATGTTCTCTGCCACCAACATAGCCTCCTCTGTCACCTCTACGCCCTCTACGACCGTGTCTACGACCGCTGGACTGGCCTCTTATAGGTTTCATACAGAATCTGATGAAGTGTCCTGGGTCTCTACAATTGTAGCACCCTCCCCCTCATAAAGGGTTTGGGTTAATAACTGCTATAGCTGATTTCTTTCCCAGAGTGCTAGTGTGCTGGGCGTCAACTTCAAACGTGCTTCTTCTTGTGCCATAGCAGCAATGGCCTTCTCTAGTGATGGCAATCCGGGTTGTGCGAGTAGCACATTCCTCCGTTGCTCGAATGCTAGGTTGAGCTCCTTCAGGAACTTCATCATCCTCTGTCGTGAGATATACTCTATAACTTCTGGTAATGTTTCATAAATGCTGGTTCCACTTGCTCATCTTCCACACCAATAGGATCATAGTGGTCGAGATCTGAACAATACTTCTTCAGCACAGCCGCATACTCGGAGATGGTGTGATCTTCTTGGACCACCTTATCAAGTTCATCATGTAGTTGGAAGACTCTCATATGGTTGCCCGTCCCTGAGTACATGTCCTTCAGTGTCATCCAAATATCACCGGCTCCCTCCATTGCTTCCACGTTACTCCACCCATCATAGCGTAGGAGTGGGGGATCAGATTTTTTTTCTTTTTTTTTTGCGATTTTCTGTCGGGATTGGGGATTTGATATTTTGTAAATGCGGACAAAATGTCATTTAAAAGTTGGAGGGTGTAATGTAATTGGGATTACATAATGGATTCTATGATGTAATTGATTTGAATAGAAAGTGATGCAAGATAATCGTTTGTAATCACAATTACATCTTGATAAAAGTTGTCCAACCAAACGTCCGAATTCGATTTGGGATGTAATGTAAATTACACTATGTGGTCCAATCCTGCAAACCAAACATGCCCTTAATATCTTTTGATATATATAGCAACAAATACCACGATATTGCACACATCAACAAAAGATACTCTTCTCAAATAGAGGCAAAAAAAAAATAAATTCAACAAAATATTTGGAAAGATAGTGGGCATATATCAAGTCTAGCGGTAAGGGGCCAAGCCAACGGTAGAGTCTTTGCCGTAGGATGGAAGGCCATCATCTTTGGCCTTGGTGAAGGAGAAGTAGTATAACTCTGATAGGATGGCTGTGAAAAAGACGAAGGCGGCCGCGGCACCAAATACGCCTTTCCGCAGAGTCTGGCACGAGGGCGGGTCATCGATGAACAGTGTTCTGTACCTGGTGTGGTAGGCATTCTCCACGGAACCGGCGAGCAGGCATGACTCTGCTATTATGAATGTCACCCTGATCAAGCCATGAAATTCCATAACAAACATTTGGTGATTAGCTACGCATAACTTGCTCATCAATTTACTAAGAGTAATATTATTCGTACCTCCAAATTGTCTCTCCAATACATCCCTCCTTATGTGGCAGCTGACGTGGCATGTTAAATAATATTATGTGTCATCTGACATGACCGATGACATGTCAAATTTTAACCCAAAAAGTTAATTGCCCAATTTTGTCCATATTAATTTAATCTTAAAATTAATTAATGTTAATATTATTATTAATTAATGTTAATATTAATGTTAATGTTAATATTAATATTATTGTTAATGTTAACGATAATATTAATTTTAATGTTAATGTTAACATTAATTTTAAAATTTGTCACGTCAGCTGCCATATTAACATATCACGTCAGCTGCCACGTAAGGAGGGACGATTTGAAAGTACAATTTGGAGGTACAAATAGCATTATTTATTTACTAATTAACACATACCAGGGAAGTGCATAGTAACTAATCAAAAATCCTAAGGAACTCATCAGTTCTTAATTTTTGAAACTTCGCATGAAAAACAGTAGGATAAATGCATCGATCTCATCTCTTGATTTTTTTCAAGAAGCCGAGTAGAAAGTTAAGTACACTTTTTCAATGTTAATAAAATTCACGTGTCACATTTAAATTGTAAGTACTTATTCTGAAGCGTTAGTTGGATGTAAAAATTTTGGTCTCGAAATCACTATTCACATAGGCTAATGAACAGTGATTTCGAGACCCAAATCATAACTTCGGTCAATTTCGAGACCTAAACTATAATATCCATATATATGTTAGACCTTAAAATTAAATAAACTTTTTTTTAGTATGCATTGTGTTCCTATGCCAATAACTAGTCACTGTACATCAGGATGTTAACATCTTAACCACTTATAATTTCCCCCTAACATTAACATGCCCAACCTCCCCGCTGTTTCTTCACCCATACTGAGTCACTGACAGAGACATTATTGACATTACATCCTAAAAAACAAAAAGATGAACAAACAGTTTTAATGGAAAATAAGTTATTATATAGATCTGAGATGATAGTCTTTCCTAGTCATTTCGAATTAATTAGTAAGGGATAGTCATAGGAGAAGAGGCTAGCCTAGGAGTCGAGCATGCAGTAGTACCAGCTGCAGAGAAAGAGGAGGAGAGCCAACGCACGGGAGCCGGCGGGCTGGAGGGATCTGCCGCAGCAGAAACACTTGCTCGCCACCATAATGAGCACCTGGCTCACCATCAGGAAGAGGAACGCGCCGACACCATATCCGGTGGCAATGTCCGAGTCGTACACGCAGTACGTGTAGTTCTTCTCCGAGTCGGGCACCACACTGGCCTGTTCGTACGTACAACATAACAGAGTTAGCATCGATCGATCCATCGCAACCAACAAACAAACAAACATGACTATATATAGTCTATGTATACAACATTAAACATGAGTACTCACCGTGCTCCTTCGCTGCTCCGCAGCAACGGCGAGGGCGAAGGCAATGAGATCAAACACGAAGACGGTGGCGAGAACAATGATGGAAGCCATGGATCGTGCTGGAATTAACGTCCAGATCTCGATCGGAGTGTGCTGGCAAGAGAGAAGCTGGAGGGAGAGGTGGAATAAGAAGCAGCAGCCAAGTAGAGTTGTTAACAAATGTGAGTTGGACTGGCTACCGGCTAAGAGAAGAGAAGTAAAATGACATCAAAGTGGTAGTTCATGTGCTTTCTCTCCGGAGCGATGCCTCCAATCCTAACGATGTAACGTTTTAGCTGTCCATGAATGACTTGGATTTGCTAAGAGGTACTCGTACATGCTTTTTCTGCTGCGGTGGGTGACACCAGCAGTAGGTAGAATGGACAGGGGACAGTGAGAGCTCGCCAACCAAACGAGTATAGCACCGACTGATTTAGTATACAGAAATTTTGCTATAATCTATATATTTTGGCAAAGTTGACATAAAGTTGGATAATCCGCTAGAAAGAGAGAATACGCCTGAGGGTCTGATGTATTTCTTGAATTTTCTTTTTAAATACGTTATATATACAGTCTGGTGTATTAATTTTTCCCCCCAGAGAATCCATTGCCGAGCAATTTTTTAGATTGAAAAATATTTGTTGCACTGTTTTTTTTTATTTTATTTAAATTAAGATCAACTTGTTTGATACTAAAGTTTGATTCATACCAATGTTTGATTCATTTTTTATCGTCAGTATCAGAAAGATTGATTCATATTAATTCGTCAGTATTAGATATGTGACCCATAAGCATGTTTGATTCATAGCAATTCGTCAGTATTAGCCTACTCATATGTAAAGATTAAAAGTCTCGGAACCAGTTATTTATAATAAAACTTGATTAATTAAAATATTACGATTTTATTTAAAAGATTTAGTAATTAGAAAAAGGTGCGTAGAGGATCTTTGTTTGTTGGTCATTTAGCGGTCGACGAGGTCGGCAAAAGAACGCCACATTTATTTGTTGGGAACGAAGTGCGAAAATCGTTTTCCCAAACCAAAACGTCCTGCGAGAGAACCGAGCAAAAGCACACAAACCAAAAACGCCAAACACATTGCAGACACAAAGTTTTTTTAATGTGGAAAATCCTTACGGGAAAAACCACGGGACGATCGGAGTCCAACCTTGAAGAACCTCCACTAATAGAATAAAGAGAATACACCATCTACAAGCTCCTCCCGATCCAACATGGCTCACCATAACTCACTTGAAAGAAAAAAAAATTTGATTGCAGACTCCGAAGAACAAGAGATGCCGAAAAATTATTCGAAACAATCTCTCCTTCACAATAATTCTTAATCTCTCTCTCTCTCTCTCAAATCACTACAACAAAAAGACCTATTAATGACGCTTGATAAGTGGATTTCATGACATCTGATAAAGAAGCGTCATCAAAGTTCAACAAGACTCCATTCTATGACGGTGTTCAATATAAACGTTATTGATAGTCTTTCAGTGATACGAGCGTTATGAAAAAAAGTACCAAAATTTAAGTCAAAACCTCAACTCTCCCGCACTTCTTCTGCACTTAAGAAAAAGCCTAAACCCTCATCCTCTCTCTTTCTCCCCAACTCGCCGCTTCCGCTCTCCTTCTCCCCGCTCCCCCACTCCCCTCAGCCCGCTCCCCGCTCCCCTCGGTTACAGACTCCACCGCAGAGCGAAGGTTGTCACCGGCGTAGCCTTCACCACCGGTGTGCAAACTCCTCCACCGCCGGCGACATGGTTTGTCCTAAATTATGTCTCGATTATTGCTTATTTTATGCCCTAAATTCTGCCTCGACATGATTTTAGTAAAATTCTCTAATTTTTGACCTAATTTCTATCCTTAGGTTAGGGCTTATTTTCTATTTCCTAGTTTTCAAAAGATGGCTAAAATCTTTGAATACATGTTTGGAAATCTTTGAATGCATTTTCTTTTTTTACTAATTTGTGAGGCATTTTCTTTGTCCGCGCAGCTTTGGGTCTTGGTTCATCATCTTGTTTCTTTCTTTGTTGGTTCTTGCAGTGTGGATAAGGGCAATCTTGGGGTTCCGTTGCTGCCCGGGGAAGGGTGTTAATTCCATTGCTTTCGGACGAATACTTACAAGTTGAACTTCATGGAGACTCGTTTGGGTATCAAGGTTGGTTAGAATGTTTCGTTGTGATTAGATCTTGTATTAGGCTTCTAATCAGTTATCTGCTGTATCTAGTTCCTGTGAGTTAGATTTGTTTTGATTATTGTGACATGTTCTTTTCAATTGCCCTATTTTCTAGAAATCATGGACAAAAAAGAGAACAATGTCCCTGTAACGTCGTGTATGACACATGTTGAACACGACATTTTTACACTCGAAATTACTCCAGGTCACGCAGAAATCGGTACCGTGTCTGTGTTATGTGCCATGTCATATTGTCTCAAAATTAAGTCCTTGCAATATAACTTATTTTTTACAGTGTGCACATTGCACATGCATTGAGGGTGGGATGGATCTTAGACATCAATTTGTAATTGTTTGACTGTACACCTTTAGATTAAATGATATCGGTCATGTTGGATGTGAGCATTGACCAACTCTTTTTTTAGGTTTATTTGACCCTCTCTTGTAGTTATGTAGATGATTCATATAGACTTTTTCAATATATATTCTTACATATTTTGACATCTTGTTACCTTTTATACCCGTATGCACATATAGGGAATTGTAAAACATTTTCTGTTTTGTAATAACCAAATGAACTAATTCCTAAGTCCTGTTCTTCTTTTTTAACTCTAGCAATTAAAATTATATTCTGGAATCAGTCTTCTCCACTTTCATGAGTCTAAATTTATTGGCCATCTACTTCACATTGGCCATTCTGGAATCAATCTTCTTCGCATTCAGCTTGAAATGAAACTTTCAAGCTACAATCACTTACTCGGTGTTTTTCTTTATTATACAGAGGAGTAGATCTTGGATGACAAAGCACCTATTATTGGAAGCTATAATTTATCTTGTTATCTTTCTAAAACCATTTTGCTGGAGGTATGTAGGATGGGTTGGCTAGATGTGAATCCTGTTCTTGCCTGCATGAGGTAAGAAATATGAAATTTATATTCTGAAATTTTAATTTTTAGATTGACACCATATTTAACTATTCTTTTGGCTTTAGGTTTTTGCTTGATAAATTTCTAAACACTCAGGAGGTTTTGATAATGTTCAACCCTGCTGCTATGAGTGGGGCATCCGGGCATGTAATAAGCAATCTGACTAGAGAAAGGCTCTAAGAGGCTAAGAAAAATTTGCTTCATTCCATTCATTTACAAGAAGTAAGAAGTTTTAATCAAGTAGCAAAATTTTTCTTTCCTATTCAACAACCAATGTGCTTTATTCCATTCATGTTCCCTTTAATGTAGGAAGCATTGGATTTTAATTGTTGTTGACCTCTCTACCTTTAATTTTTACTGGTTGGTCGCTGAGTTTTACCCCGAGAGGAGATATTAAGTTATTTTTCAATACATGAGTGAAATTACTATTATTATTGTTAATATTTTAATAATATTTATATTCTGATGTTAGTATATACAATTATTTTCTACTAGTGGCCTCAATACATCATATATTGGTGGTTGTAACGCCCCAGAACCAGAATACTGGAGAGTGGGGGCATACATAACCAGCTACGTATATTGAAATGGAATCCACCTAGCTATACGGTCATGGCTGTCTAGATACATGAGGGTTTAACTACAAGCCATCAGTCTCTTATGGTCATGAACAAGCCTATTGTCTCAATCTCAAGTAAGTAAAAGCAATTACAAGATGTTAGAGCATCAAATATACAATAGTAAGGCGTCCCATACATTACATATTTAGATGATCATGAAGCTAGTCATACAAAATGTGAAGACCAGCAAGAGTTTTAGTCATACATGATCAACCCTAGGGTTCGTCAATCATGTTACAGCCCGTAGGCAGACAGTAAGTAAAGTGCAATCGAGCTAACACGTGCTCGTCGGCTAAACGCCTCAAAAGAATATTTTTACAATAAAATGGAAGAACAAAAGGAAACCCACTCGTTGTCTTGGTTACGCCTGGTGGTCACCATCTGGCTGGAAGGTAGGTGGATCCTCTGGAGCTGCTCCGGTATCTGACCATGCAAAACCAGCTGGGTCAGATCCCAGAAAGAGCAAGTGCCACAAAGGAGACTTAACTTAAGAACTAAAACCAGCAATTAGCACAAAACATAACTTTATAATAAAAGACTAGAAATATGAAAAAATCATGATAACATACGATAAGATAACCTTGGGACTGTTCAGATAGCCAAGTTACAACCCTTAAACCAAACAAGGACCGGGGTTGTAACCATTCGTCTGAACGGAACTTGGTTTTCCACCATTTATCGATAAAGTAAAGCACAAGCAATCAGGTCATGTTACAATCTTTTACATGATCAGGACAAGACTAGACTGGGTTAGACTCCATCCAATCAATCACGGCCAAGCAATGAGTGCGGCTTGATACTTTAACTAACTAGGGTTATCACAGGCCTAGTTACTAGCAAGATGCAATGAGATATTCTAACAGCCACAAGCCCTGTAGACAATCCAGGTTATCCAGGTCGAATATCCGTTCATGAAGGGTACAACACATGACAATGTGCTGGAAATGTGCCCTACTCGTCGGCAGGCTACAAGTCCACTTGCGCGCCCAGATAACGGGATTGCCTGTAGCTGGGAAATCTCTTCATTACTACTGGATTATTCTAGTTATTAGCCTTAGTCAATTTCAGTAGGTACCTCTGACCATGGTATTCAAGGGTCCCTATCCTAGACATGATGCAAGATAATTTTGGTTCATTTGTACAAACACAATCCCCCACGGTGTCCAGGCCATTCATTCTTGTCATGTCATGCTAGCTGTTGCAATAGCATATCGAGGTATATCATGCCAGGTTTACTTATCAAGAGTGTGCCACGACGGGCCACTATCATGTCATGTTACTTGTCAAGAGAGCACCACGACGGGTCACTATCGTGTTCATGGAACATGTTCAAAATTTACATGGTAAAAGCATTCTGTCAAGGGACCCAAGTTACACAAAGGGTCATGAAACATAAGCATAAAATAACAGCTCAATACAAAAAAGGGTTGCAAGGGCTATGGAGTGGGCCATGCGGCAAGGGAGGGGGTCTCATGCGGCTCTGGGAACAAGCTCAGATGGCTCCGGGAACACAGGCTCATGCGGCAAGGTGGATGAGAGTCATGCGGCAATAGATGAGGGGTTCATGCGACAATGGAGGAACAAGCATATGCGGCAGTAGGGGAACAAGCTCATGCGGCTCGGGGAACCAAAGCCATACGGCTAAGGGGAAAGGGCACATGCAGCCAGGGAACTGGGTTCATACGGCAAGGGGTCTCATGCGGCCCGAAAAATATGAGCTCATGCGGCCAGGGGTTAAGGGCTCATGCGGCCAGGAGGAAAACATGCATAGGCGGCAAGGGTGAACGGGCTCATGCGGCCAGGGAAAAAGACTCATGCGGTCAGGGGGGAATGGACATATGTGGCTCGGAGAACCAAAGCCATGCGGCTAAGGCCAACCGAAGCCAAGCGGCTGAGGGAAACTTGCCGCATGAAAAGCCATGCGGTCAAGCACTGTTCTTTTTCTCCAACTGTTCCGAGAAGAACCCTGGAAGCCATGGCTTCCAAGCTCCATTAATCCTTCATCTAAGGTCAGAATTCGGACTTCCATAGGTCGAAATGGGGCAGAATAAAATTCTCTATAACATGGAACCATCAAAACTTGAGAATAACAAGGTTTAATAGATCAAAACCCAAGAAATCCAAAAATGCAACAAACTTAGATCTACATGAAATGAGCCATAAAAATTAAAAATGATAAGTACTAAAGTGTCTTAGAATCTTGTAAGGAAGAAAATGGAACAACAAAAATTGAGTTCCTCCAGGAAGCAAGTTGTACTTGCCTAAGCCTCTCTGATAGGTGGAGAGGGTTTAATGGAGAAGGAAGAAAGTAAATGAGAAAGTGGAGGAGAGAGAAAAGTTAGGTTGGGTTTTAAATGATGATGGTGGTGGTAGGTAGGGGTTTTCTTCTGGTTCATGATGAACCCAAAAGCAAACCAAACCAAGCCAAACCAAACCAAGATAAACCATAACCAATGAAATGCTAAAATAAACCATGCAATGAGACATGCAATAGGAGTCAAAATACGTACACGTATACCAAAATACGTAATATGAACTATGGGCATTACAACTCCACCCACCTTAAAAGAATTATGTCCTCAAAATTTAATTAAGAGGCTAGAGAGACAAGGACAAGCTATACTAATCACAGGCAAGTTATAACTATACAATCAATCAAACAATCATTTATGCAAGCAGGAAAGCTGAGGGTGTAAGGCATAAGAAAGACATTATACTTACGAGTCAAACAGGTCGGGATATCGCGATCGGATGTCATCTTCACGCTCCCACGTTGACTTACCTAGAGAGTGATGACCCCAAGCAAGACGGACTAAACTAATAATCTTGTTCTTGAGTATCTTCTCTCTTCGGTCCAATATGGATACGGGTCTCTCCTCATACGAAAGGTTGGTACTAACAACCAATTCTGAATGATCAAGAACATGACTCGGATCTGGGATATACCGTCGCAATTGGGATACATGGAAGATATCATGCACCTCATGCAACAACAGAGGAAGAGTGAGACAATAGGACACATTTCCTACTCGCTCTAGAATGTCGAATGGCCCGATATACCTAGGACTGAGCTTTCCCCGTATGCCGAAATGAATACGAATGATGCCACGGTTAGGCGAGATCCTAAGGAATACATTTTTGTCGACAAAAAATTCAAGGGGACGCCGATGAGAATCGGCCCAATGACGTTAGCGATCTTGTGCGACGCGAAGATGATCCCTGACTCTTCTGACCACCTCAACTGTCTGAGTAATCATTTCTGGACCGAGCATCTGTCTCTCTCCAACATCGTCCCATGCTAGCGGGGATCTGCACTTCCTACCATACAGTACCTCGAACGGTGCTATCTGGATACTGGCTTGGAAACTATTATTGTACGAGAACTCCACCAGGTGCAGGTGATCTTCCCACGAACCACCGAAGTCGAGTGTACAAGATATCAACATATCTTCCAAGGTTCGTATGGTACGCTCTGACTGACCATCTGTCTGCGGATGATAAGCTGAGCTTAACTGGAGGTGGGTTCCCAAACTCTCTTGCAGACTGCACCAAAAGTATGACGTAAATCTTGAATCTCTGTCCGAGATGATACTGACTGGAATACCGTAAAATCTGACAATCTGTCTGAGGTACATCTCTGCTAGCTGAGCCGTCGACTGGCCAACTCTGAACGGGAGAAAGTATGCCACCTTCGTGAGCCTATCTATAATAACCCAAATACCATCCCTACCGACCGGGGACCTTGGTAATCTAGTCACAAAATCCATGGTAATGTGCTACCACTTCCATTCTGGAATCAACAAGAATTGAAGAAGTCCAACCGATCTCTGATGCTCAGCTTTAACTTGTTGGCAAACCAAACACCGAGAGACAAACCGGGCTATCTCCCTCTTTATGCCATTCCACCAAAAGTGCTGACGGATATCACGGTACATCTTCGTGCCATCGGAATGAATGGAATACTAAGAACTGTGAGCTTCTGCCATGACTTTCTGTCTGATATCACCTCTAGGTACACATAGACGCTTTCTATGTCGAAGTGTACCATCCTCATGGACACATAACTCTGGTCTTCGTCCTGCCTCACACTCTGTTCTGAGTCGCTGAAGCTTGGAATCTGTTGACTGCGCCATCCGGATCCTCTCGACTATAGTGGACTGAACTTGCATACTGGCCATCAATGCCACATTGGAAGGAAGGACAACCTCCATACCCATCTTCTGAAGATCTGCTAATAACTCTGGTTGTGCTGTTAGAAAATAAACTCCGGCTCTTCTGCTCAATGCATCTGCAACAACGTTGGCCTTCCCAGGATGATACTGCAGGTTGATGTCATAATCGACAAGTAGCTCTAGCCACCTCCTCTAACGCATGTTAAGATCCTTCTGAGTAAACACATACTTCAGGCTCTTGTGGTCGGTGAAAATCTCTATCCTATCTCCATATAAGTAGTGTCTCCAAAGCTGAAGTACAAACTCTACTACTGCCAACTCCAAGTCATGGGTTGGGTAATTCCTCTCATGATCATGAAGTTGACGTGACACATAAGCTATTACCTTCCCATGCTGCATCAAAACACGTCCTAAACCTCTGCCTGAAGCATCACAATACACTGAGAATTCCCCTGTCTCATCTGGAAGCGTGAGAATGGGTGCCATCATCAAACCTCGCTTCAACCTCTCAAAAGATTCCTGACATTCTGCTGTCCAAGCAAACTGTACATGCTTGCGGGTCAACTGGGTCATAGGTGCTGAAATCCGAGCAAAATCTGAAATAAATCGTCGGTAGTAGTCGGCCAAGCCAAAAAAACTACGAATTTCTGCAACTATGCTAGGTACTGGCCATGCCTCAATAGCTACGATCTTCTGGGGATCCACTTCTACTCCTCCTATGGTGATGATATGACCCAAGTATGAAATACGATCGAGCCAGAACTCGTATTTACTAAACTTGGCATAAAACTGGTGCTCTTTGAGAATCTGGAGGACAACTCTGAGATGCTGCTCATGCTCCGCTTCACTCTTGCTATAGACTAAGATGTCATCTAGGAACACAATCACGAACTGATCCAAGTATGGCATGAAAATACGATTCATGAGGTCTATAAATACAGCTGGCACATTGGTTGCTCTAAATGGCATAACAAGGAACTTCCAATGCCCATATCTAGATCTAAAAGCTGTCTTCGGGGTGTCCTGCTCTCTGACTTCGATCTGATGGTATCCTGATCGCAAGTCAATCTTCGAGAATACTGCTGCCCCCTTGAGTTGATCAAACAAGTCATCTATCCTCGGGAGAGGGTATCTGTTCTTGATTGTCACGGAGTTCAAGGTACGATAATCTACACATAATCTGGATGTACCATCCTTCTTTTTCATAAGAAGCATCAGGGCTCCCCAAGGCGATCCACTTGCACGAATGAATCCCTTGGTCCTGATTTCTTCAATCATCTTATACAATATCTCTAACTCTGACGGCTCCATCCTGTAGACTCTCTCCAACACTGGAGCTGTCCCTGGGATCAAGTCGATAGTAAACTCGATCTCTCGCTCTGGCGGCATTCCTGGAAGCTCTTCTGGGAAAATATCTGGAAACTCCTCGACTATCCGGGGTAACTTCACTGCTGCCACTGCCATCCGCAATACTGGAGAAGAAGGTTCAACTTCGCCTCAGAAAAAAAAACTCTGGCTCGCTTGGAATGCTAAAAACAACCCTGCTAATATGGCAGTCTATCCTAGCATACTGGTTCCTTAACCAATCCATCCCTAAGACCACATCATAATCGGCCATCGGGAACTCTATCAATCTAACGGGGAACTCTCTACCGCTAACCACGATCCGACACGAAGAAAACACTCTATCTACTCCCACAAGACCGTTACCAGTAAGTATATTGAGCCTTACTGATAATGACTCGGGCTCCAGTCCTATCCGTGTCGCGAATCGTACAAACATGAATAAATACGATGTACCAGAATCAAATAACGCTGATGCTGGAAAGGAGTTGACGAAAATAGTACCTGCCACTACCTCACCTGGTGCCAATCCTTCTTCTGCGGTCATCGCCATCGCTTGACCATGTCCTCTATGTACGGGTCCCCTCTGCTGGTAACCTCTTTATCTGCTCTGAATCAGGGCTTGGGTTTGTGTATACTGCAGGGGGTTCTACTGCTGAAATACTTGGGACTGAGACGGCAAGGGCCTCGGAAACTGTTGCTGCTGCTGGACTGATACTGGAGCTGGTCCTCTCACCGAAGGACTAGAAAAGGTAGAAGAAGAGAAACTCCCCCGGTTCGGGCAGTTCCCAACCCTGTGGTCCGGTGCTCCACAAACCATGCACAATCCCTGTCCTCTGTGACATTCTGCCACCACATGTCCTAGCTTCCCGTAATACGAACATCCTACTGCGGAAGAGTGCTTCTAGTTCTGCTGCTGAGGGTTCATCGGGGTTGAATGCTGAACTGACGTCACTGATGCCGCTTGCCTCGGAGTCCCAATTGTCAAAGCCCTAGCTGCCGGGGCTGGTGCTGAAGACTGATTCATGTGGCCATGAGATCGCTTCTGACCTCCAGTCATGTCCTCAATCCTCCGGGAGTTATACTCGTGCCTTATGACTGCTCTCAATATCGCATCAAAAGTCTGATGCTCAAACTGCTCTACTGCCAATAAATTCTTTAGATGGAGCCCCTGCCAGAACCGCTAGGCTCTGTCGAACTCGGTCGCTACCAAGGTGGGAGCAAATTGGCTAAGTCTCGAAAACTCGGTCGTATATCCGTCGACCGTCCTGCCCATCTGCTTCAGATTGGTGAACATCGTCTGTAGATCATACCGAGCTATAGCATCGAAGTACTTGGTCTGGAATCTTTCTCGGAATACTGCCCATGCAACAGGTGCCACTAATCCAACTGCCTGCACCGCCCACCAGCTACGGGCAAGATCCAATAACTGCAGGCGCACCATGGCCACCTTCTCGTCTTCTGGGGTTCTGGCTGCCTCTAGAATGACCTCAGTGTCCTGCAGCCAAGCATCTACGACAATAGCAACTTCGCTACCATTGAAGAAGGGAGGGTTCAAGCGTTTGAAGCTGTTGGCTGCCTGGTTCCCTTGATGACCGCCTCTGTTCAGAGCATCTTGTACTGCCTGGTGCAGGGCATCGCCCCGACGATCTTGAGATGCTAGCAATGTCTTGATGAGACCTACCAAGGTGCCATCATCAGGCTCTGCAGGCTGGACTGGATGAACTGGTGGCTCTTGTCCTTCAGTAGGCATGACTCTGGAGGCTACTCCTGAATGTTGGGCCTGATCTCCAGGTTGTGCTGGCCCACGGAAGGTTCTCCGCCTTGCCGATCGGTAGGACCAGGAACAATGTTGCTGAAGAAGATGACACATAGAACAATAAGGAAGGACCAGGACAGATCAAAGATACAAGCTTGTGATCAGGTCAATAATTCAGGGATTCAGAGGATACGAGCAGAGATCAAGGACGAGTGCTGATTGAGACATCTATTCGGTAAACCCTCATATATCTTGATTCATAAGACCTGCATGGGCCACCACTTAAATCATGTAATGTCCCCGAACCAGAATACTGGAGAGCGGGGGCATACATAGCCAGCTACATATATTGAAATGGAATCCACCTCACTATACGGTTACGACTGTCTAGATATATGAGAGTTTAACTACAAGCCATCAGTCTCTTATGGTCCTGAACAAGCCTATTGTCTCAATCTCAAGTAAGTAAAAGCAATTACAAGATGTTAGAGCATCAAATATACAATAGTAAGGCATCCCATACATTATATATTTGGATGATCATGAAGCTAGTCATACAAAATATGAAGACTAGCAAGAGTTTTTAGTCATACATGATCAACCCTAGGGTTCGTCAATCATGTTACAGCCCATAGGCAGACAGTAAGTAAAGTGCAATCGAGCTAACACTTGCTCGTCGGCTAAACGCCTCAAAAGAATATTTTTATAATAAAGTGGAAGAACAAAAGGAAACCCACTCATTGCCTTGGTTATGCCTGGTGGTCACTATCTGGCTGGAAGGTAGGTGGATCCTCTGGAGCTGCTCTGGTATCTAGCCACGCAAAACCAGCTGGGTCAGATCCCGGAAAGTACAAGTGCCACAAAGGAGGCTTCACTTAATAACTAAAACCAGCAATTAGCACAAAACATAACTTTATAATAAAAGAATAGAAATATAGAAAAATCATGATGACATACGATAAGATAACCATGGGACTGTTCAGATAGCCAAGTTACAACCCTTAAACCAAACAAGGACCGGGGTTGTAACCATTCGTCTGAACGGAACTTGGTTTTCCACCATTTATCGATAAAGTAAAGCACAAGCAATCAGGTCATGCTACAATCTTGTACATGATCAGGACAAGACTAGACTGGGTTAGACTCCATCCAATCAATCACGGCCAAGCAATGAGTACGGCTTGATACTTTAACTAACTAGGGTTATCACAGGCCTAGTTACTATTAAGATGCAATGAGATATTCCAACAGCCACAAGCCCTGCAGACCATCCAGGTTATCCAGGTCGAATATTCGTTCATGAAGGGTGCAACACATGACAGTGTGCTGAAAATGTGCCCTACTCGTCGGCAGGCTACAAGTCAACTTGTGCGCCCAGATAACGGGATTGCTTGTAGCTGGGAAATCTCTTCATGACTACTGGATTATTCTAGTTATTAGCCTTAGTCAATTTTAGTAGGTACACCTGACCATGGTATTCAAGGGTCCCTGTCCTAGACATGATGCAAGAGAATACTGGTTCATTTGTACAAACACAATCGCCTACGGTGTCCAGGCCATTCATTCTTGTCATGTCATGCTAACTGTCGCAACAATATATCGAGGTATATCATGCCAGGTTTACTTATCAAGAGTGCGCCATGATGGGCCACTGTCATGTCATATTACTTGTCAAGAGAGCACCACGACGGGTCACTATTGTGTTCATGGAACATGTTCAAAATTTATATTGTACAAGCATTCTGTCAAGGGACCCATGTTACACAGAGGGTCATAGAACATAAGCATAAAATAACAACTTAACACAAAAAAAGGGTACAGGGGCTATGGAGTGGGCCATGCGACAAGGGAGGGGGTCTCATACGGCTCGGGCAACATGCTCAGACGAATCCGGGAACACAGGCTCATGCGGCAAGGTGGATGAGAGTCATGCGGCAATATATGAGGGTTTCATGCGACAATAGGGGAACATGAATATGCGATAGTGGGGGAAAAAGCTCATGCGACTCGGGGAACCAAAGCCATGCGGCTAAGGGAAAAGGGCACATGCGGCCAGGGAACTGGGTTCATGCGACAAGGGGTCTCATGCGGCCCGGGAAACATGAGCTCATGTGGCCAGGGGTTAAGGGCTCATGCGGTCAGGGAAGAAACATGCATAGGCGGCAAGGGTGAACGGGCTCATGCGGCCAGGGGAAAAGACTCATGCTGTCAGGGAGGAATGGGCATATGCGGCTCGGGGAACCAAAGCCATGCGGTCAAGCGCTGTTCTTCTTCTCCAACTGTTCCGAGAAGAAGAACCTTGGAAGCCATGGCTTCCAAGCTCCATTAATCCTTCATCTAAGGTCAGAATCCGGACTTCCATAGGTCAAAATGGGGCAGAATAAAATTCTCTACAACATGGAACCATAAAAACTTGAGAATAACAAGGTTTAATAGATCAAAATCCAAGAAATCCGAAAATGCAACAAGCTTAGATCTACATGAAATGAGCCATGGAAATTAAAAATGCTAAGTACTAAAGTGTCTTAGAATCTCGTGAGGAAGAAAATGGAACAACAAAAATTAAGTTCCTCCATGAAGCAAGTTGCACTTGCCTAAGCCTCTTTGGTAGGTGGAGAGGGTTTAATGGAGAAGGAAGAAAGTAAATGAGAAAGTGGAGGAGAGAGAAAAGTTAGGTTGGGTTTTAAATGATGATGGTGGTGGTAGGTAGGGGTTTTCTTCTGGTTCATGATGAATCCAAAAGCAAACCAAACCAAGCCAAACCAACCAAGATAACCATAACCAATGAAATGCTAAAATAAACTATGCAATGAGACATGCAATAGGAGTTAAAATACGTACACGTATACCAAAATACGTAATACGAACTACGGGCGTTATAGTGGTAAAAGAGCAAATAGAAGTCCTACTTGGAAATTACCCAAGGTAATCAAACTAATATATGACTTATTATAATCATGGACATTATCTTCTCTTACAAATAATATCTTCATGTAGGTCCCGAAACAAGTTGGAGGTTATGAATGCGGATATTTTGTTATAAAATATATGTAGGATCTCATGGAAGACCCCTCTCCTATTATTGAGACAAAGGTAAGTTATTCATTAATTTAATTCTTAATTACTTTTCTGAAATTATACAAAGTAATGTAACTATTTTTTGACTTTTTAGCTAAAAAATCTACATACATGGAGGAAGAAATAGATGACGTCCGATACGAATTCATCGAATTTGTTGCCAACCATATGGATACATGAGGGTCAAGATAATTTCTTTGGTTTTTCTGCCTTTTTACCAAAGAACCCACTGTGGCCTATCTGTAATCCATGTGTATATATCCATCTAATTTCCAAACTCTCGGGAGTTCTGTTTTGCATGTGCTTGTTGCTCGTTCTTGCTGTTTGGCATTTAGTTAGTATAGACAAGAACTGTATACATTCCAGTCACCAACCACAACATGAAGCCCTAATCACAACTCATTACCTACTACACATCTTAATTTTAGTATTCAGGCTCCTGCTAGAGCACAACCCCCCTACTACATAGCATGACCATCATAATAAGTAGATTCTTTGTTGCTTGTATATTAAAATGAGTATGACACATCATAATAAGTACACAATGACACGAACACAAAACCAGTTTTGATGTGACCTATTATATTTGTGATATTTGTCTCGTGTCCGAAACAACATTCGGTTTACATCTCAAAAATTGTCAGCAAACAAGCTTCTAAAATGATAACAAGGGGGAATACACAGTCAATATGTTAAAACCTTAAAATATTCTTAAAAAATGTTATATTAATGTAACTCACCCCGCCCCCCCAAAAAAACTCCGTTACATTGACATAAAAATGTTGTCCTTGCATCGTGTCGACATTCGTGCTACATATACATGTCTACCCATTCAAACTATTTGAAAATGCTCGTATCTCGTGTGTATAGTGTCCTATCTGTATCCATGTCCAAAATTGTTAACATAGCAAGATGTTCTAGATAGACTACTTTAAAGAATATTATTTTCTAATATCTTAATCATGTTCACACAGGCACAACCACTTACAACTGTGTTTTGGGCTCTTTGGAACCTAAATATGTGAGGGATTTGACATGAGTATCGAGGAAGTATCATGTGTCAGATACATTACAGTCCTACGGATACAACATAGATGGTCCTTAGGAAGTTATACATGCAACTTAAACTGGAATATACTTTTATGTAGACTCAATTTGTAATCAATTGAAAAATTAAAATTATATGGTGCGGCTGTACTAAATAGAAATTATCATTCTAATGTCTATTCCGAGACTATTGTTATATTAAGCCTACTAGATTGCTCAATTTTCTCAGGTGCACTAACAGTGTCCTTCTTGCATGAGGCATCATTAATACTAGATTGCTCAATTATATATATATATATATATATACACATATACATGTATTACTGGAGCTTGTTTCATCTCAAATCTAGCACTTAATCTGTGACTATAAGGGTCCTGGGTTTGTCAATGCCTTGGATAATTGCTTTGCAGGAATAATATTTCACATGCTTGTTTCTCTGTATCTCTGAGAAGTAAAATAATTTATGTCATGAGATGGCTCTGTATTATGTCCTCGTCAGTCATCATACTCTTCAAGCTCTGGTCTGTGTATGTTCATAGAGCCCGAGCTGGCCATTAAAGACTCTAAAATTGACAGACTCTAAAGTGAGGGTTTTGCTTTGTTTTATTTATCTTAAAGTATATTAAACCTTGTTTTATCTTTTTCAGGGTTTTGCTATACGTACATGTGCTGTGGACAGTCTTCGCTACAAGTTTGCTTCTTCGCTACAGTATCTATGAGATATTTTGATGTGGATAGTTTTGATGTAGCTAAAGTGTACTCTATATTAGATACTCTATATATTTTGAGAAGATGTATATCATGAAATGGAGAAATATAGAATGGTAGCTAAAGTACTCTATTTGGAGGCAATGAAATGTAGCTAGCTAAAGTACTCTATATCTGTGAGATGTTGATGTACCCTATTTTGAGACAATGAAATGGAGAATGGTACTTTATATTACATTTCAATATTTTGTTGTGAATATGGTTCAAAGTGGTTGTTTTCAAATTGAATTGAGCAGTATTTGGAATGTAATATATAACATGTAGTATAGAGCATTATAAATGTGATACAATGACTATATACAGATCATCTATTCATAACGCTTTCAATATTTTCTGAATTCTGTAATATTTATAATGCTTTCAAAATGTCCTGAATTCTGAACTATATTTACTATTCATCATGGTTTTACATAAATATCCACAACGCTTTGAAAATAAACCATAGAAAAATTCAATCTATTAATGACGGTTTTGGATGAATTATTTATAACGCTTTTAAAAATATTTATAACACCCGTTTTTATAATGCTTGGATTGAGAAAAAAAGCGTCATGGTTTGTAATTAATGACGCTTTTTAGCCGTCATTAAAAGGTATTTCTGTTGTAGTGAATATTATAAAGTACTCTTGTTTTTTAGATTATTTTCAACTAGCATGTATCATCCTTTTATAAACCTTTGGTAATCTATACATGGAAGACCAATATATATGAAAACTTCCAATATGCATCAAACATATATTTAATAAAAATCCAATCATAATTGGCTTTCCATAATTGAAAGCCCAATTATATGGAAAGATATATATGAAGGATCTAATCATAAATATATGATCAAAAAGAAATATAAAAATCCAATCATATATTTTCTTACCATGTGTTCTAAAATAGGATCCATGCACTCCCCGAGCTTCTCCGACACACAAATAGCGCTCGTCGTACTCTGGGTATTCTCTACATAGGTTGGGAACCCCACCCACTCCAACAAATCTTTCCCTTCATAACTAGGTGGAGGAACTCGTCATCCCGACGATCTGCCTACAGTTCTCAAACTTCCTCCTTGGTAGAACCTTCGTGAGCATATCCGCTCCATTGTCATCAGTATGGACCTTCTCAAGCGTCGCATCCTTCTTCTCAACCACATCCCGTATCCATTGATACTGAGTCTCAATGTGCTTGAATCGACTATGAAATGTCTGGTTCTTCACAAGGTGAATGGCACTCTAGCTATCGCAAAGCAAAGTATACTGATCTTGCTTTAGCCCCACTTTCTGCAACAACTTCTTCATCCACAACAACTCCTTGCAAGCCTCCGTCACCGCAATATACTCTGCCTCTGTCTTTGACAATGCAACATACTTATGCAACCGCGACTGCCACGATACTTCTCCACCAACGAACATCATCACATAGCCCGAAGTCGATCGCCTCGTGTTTACATCTCCAGCTATATCAGCATCAGTATACCCAACCAGCTTCGGCTCGTCACCATCAAAGAAAGTCTTCAATCGATACTGCCCTGAAGGTATCGTAGGATCCACTTGACCGCACTCCAATGTACCCTTCCAGGATTAGAAAGATACATACTAACTGTGTCAACTGCGTGAGCGATGTCTGGCCTCATACACACCATAGCATACATAAGACTCCCCACAGCTGAAGCATATGAAACCCGCTCCATATCTTCCTTTTCATCCTCGGTAGATGGACACAGCTCCTCAGTGAACTTAAAGTGAGCCACAAGGGGATTACTCACTTTCTTCGACCCGTCTATCTCGAAATGTTGAAGTATCCGATAAATGTACTTCTTTTGGGATAAGTGTAGCAACTTGGACTCTCTCTCGGCCGATCTCCATCCCAAGAATAGTCTTCGATGCGTCCAAATCTTTTATAGAGAAGGCTGCGCCCAATTGGCGCTTCAACTCCGCTATCCTAGTGGCATTTCGACCCACTAGTAGCATATTATCAACATAGAGTAGTAAAATAATAAAATTATCCTCGACAAAGTACCTGACGAATACACAGTGATCTAACGTCGTCCGTGTGTAACCATGCTCCCTCATAAATGACTCGAACTTCCTGTACCACTATCTTGGAGCCTACTTCAAACCATACAAGCTCTTTCTCAACCGACAAACTAAGTGTGACTTGTTCTTCTCACAGAATCTCTCTGGCTGCTCCATATACAACTCCTCCTCAAGATTACTGTGGAGGAATGCCGTCTTCATATCCATTTGCTCGACCTCCATGTCAAAACTGGCTGCCAATGCTAGTACCACCTGAGTAGACGAGTGCTTGACGACTAGCAAAAAGATCTCATCATAATCTATGCCCTTTTGTTGACCGTAGCCTTTAACTACCAGTCTCGCTTTGTATCGGGGGCGAGTAGCATCATCTGTCTGCTTTACTCTGAACACCCATCAATTTTTCAAAGCCTTCTTGCCCTTTGGCAGCCGCACCAGAACATAAGTGGAGTTGGCCTGTAAGGAACTCATCTCCTCCTGCATAGCCTCCATCTACTGCTACCTATGTTTGTTGTCCATAGCCTCTGCGAAACTTTTAGGCTCTCCCCGTTAGTCAGCAGTACATACTCACCCGGTGAGTATCTCGTAGATGGTCGAGCTCTCTGTTGCTACTCCTCAACGAAACCACTGGTGCTGGCTGTATACCAACAACCTCCTCTCCTTCAGGAACTACCTCTTTGGCATGCTCATCCTCCTGAGGGTTACCTTGACCACCACCAGCAGGCTGATGATCAAGGTTGGGAGCAACTCCATGTACTGGCTCTCCCATAATTGGATCCTCTGCGATATCATCTGGAAACTGCTCGAAGCAAAATGACTCTAACTTAGGCAATTCTTCAGCCTTAGAAGGCATCTCAAAATCCTGAGTGAACTTAAAGTGAGCCACAAGGGGATTACTCACTTTCTTCGACCCGTCTATCTCGAAACGTTGAAGTATCCGATAAATGTACTTCTTTTGGGACAAGTGTAGCAACTTGTACTCTTTCTCGGCCGATCTCTATCCCAAGAATAGTCTTCGATGCGTCCAAATCTTTTATAGAGAAGGCTGCGCCCAATTGGCGCTTCAACTCCGCTATCCTAGTGACATTCCTCCTCAAGATTACTGTGGAGGAATGCCGTCTTCATATCCATTTGCTCGACCTCCATGTCAAAACTGGCTGCCAATGCTAGTACCACCTGAGTAGACGAGTGCTTGACGACTAGCAAAAAGATCTCATCATAATCTATGCCCTTTTGTTGACCGTAGCCTTTAACTACCAGTCTCGCTTTGTATCGGGGGCGAGTAGCATCATCTGTCTGCTTTACTCTGAACACCCATCGATTTTTCAAAGCCTTCTTGCCCTTTGGCAGCCGCACCAGAACATAAGTGGAGTTGGCCTGTAAGGAACTCATCTCCTCCTGCATAGCCTCCATCTGCTGCTACCTATGTTTGTTGTCCATAGCCTCTGCAAAACTTTTAGGCTCTCCCCGTTAGTCAGCAGTACATACTCACCCGTGAGTATCTCGTAGATGGTCGAGCTCTCTGTTGCTACTCCTCAACGAAACCACTGGTGCTGGCTGTATACCAACAACCTCCTCTCCTTCAGGAACTACCTCTTTGGCATGCTCATCCTCCTGAGGGTTACCTTGACCACCATCAGCAGGCTGATGATCAAGGTTGGGAGCAACTCCATGTACTGGCTCTCCCATAATTGGATCCTCTGCGATATCATCTGAAACTGCTCGAAGCAAAATGACTCTAACTTAGGCAATTCTTCAGCCTCAGAAGG